>BLSH010119923.1:57830-96213 GCA_018402905.1 Glandirana rugosa
TTGCAAGGTATTTTCGCCCCCCACTCCTCCTCCATCAGGTCTACTCACAGCCCACGGACACCTCCACACCCGTCCAAATAAATCGACCAAAACACCGGGTCCTTCGCCCTCGAACATACCTCACGACGATGAGGTATGCCGCGACCTTGGTCTTCAGTCCGGAGTAAAAATCTTACTGTATAAAGGCCTACAGGGCGCGCGGGACCCGCGATTCTGGGAGGACGTCAATAGACGTCCTCCCAGAATTAAGCAACCGCCTTGTAGACGTCTTTTGTCTATAGGGCGGTTGTTAAGCGGTTAATATCTGTTTTAAAAGTTGTAACGTTATCAATAAAGGTTGAGGTTTTAAAATCAGAGGAGGAATTCCCTTTCATCCCCAACAGTTATACCAGCTGAAGATTAAGAGACAATGCTGTGGCCAGGACATCCGGAAATATGTCATTCTAAAAATGAGGCCTGACTTCTGGTTCCAGCGCCGTATGGAGTAGCAGCACTCCATACAAGCTCCCGCTTCCTGGGCCACAAAACCAGCTAAATAAACCTGCCCACACCTCCACAGGCACCCGACACTCATCTGGACTACCTCCTCCTCACCCCCCGCTTTTATGGAACGTTTTCTTGAAAAAACGGGCCCGTGAGTGCTGCTGGCCTCACAACAAATCGAGCCCGGGGATGCGGCTTTTGCCGACAAGTGGGATGGACGCACCACGATAAGATTGCTCAAGCAGTGGCAGCGATCCTGGCTCCCACAATAACAGCCGCAGTAGAAAAGGCTGTCAGTACTGGAATGCTTATCATTAAAAGAGAGCTGGGGGAACATAACACTTGCATCAATGAATCTGAACTAAAATTTTCCAAAATTGAAGAGGAACTCTACCAAGCACAGTCTACTGAACAGGCACAAGATAAGACAAACCAATATATCCTTCAAAAATTAGAAGACCTGAAAAACAGATTGAGAAGGTGCAATTTTTCAGTGATTTAACTGCCAGTCTTTTGAAATCACCCCATATCCCCCACGTGGTAGGAGGAGACTTCAACTCCATCTTACACATCACAGATGACAGAACAAGTCCCAAAAACACACACCTTAGCATAACCAACCCTACTCAAATCCTCTTAGCATCCACTATGTAGTCACTACATCTGACGGGGTTATGGTGCCTTTTTCACCCAGCAGACAGAGAATTCTCCTTCTATTCTAACCTCCACAAAATTTTCCACAGTATCTGCACAACAATACCGACTTCCAACAATATATGAAAGCAGCATGGACTGAATATGCCACAGCCAACTCCCCCCATTTCACTAATCCTAATCTCCTGTGGGGTGCAGGCAAGGAATATATCAAAGGGAAAATAATTTCCTATCCAACTGCCTTTAAGAAAAACTCATTATCCAAATTCAAAACAGCAAGCTCACGCCTAAAATTAGCTCAAAGGGCTCTATCTACCCATTACTCACTCCAAACCCGAACTGAATGGGATAGTGCCATGTCTGAGTTTGATTCAAGGGCGGAGTCATTAGAACTGACCAAATACTCACAAACTGAGGCCATGTTATACATACACGGAAATTAAATGGGCAAACTTCTGGCAAGACTTGCTAAAGGCCCACATAATCCCACACACATCACATCTCTCAGGGACCCCTCTGGTAATCTTAAAAAAAACACCCCAGGAACTCAGCCAAATGATGGAAAATTTCTATTCAGCCCTATATGCCTCTGACCAAAACGACCATGCCTTAGACAAAAACATTCTCGACAAAGTAAACCTACCTTCAATCACTACATCTCAACTTGAATACCTCAATGCCCCAATATCTAGCTCAGAGGTCTCCCTTGTCAAATGACATCTGGCTCCCAATAAAGCCCCAGGCACTGATGGCTTCACAGGAGAATTCTACAAAACCTTGCACAAATTAGTAGAACCCACCTTCGTTGACGTTTACAATGAAATCTGGAAAGGTGGCCCCTATCTACCCTCTGGCATCATAGGGTAGATATGGCAGATCATAAAGCTCCTTTCCAAGAAAGGTAAAGATCCCCTTGAACCTGGTTCATATTGGCTCATTTCACTTCTGAAACTGGATGTTAAACTACTAACCAAAATTGTAACCCCTGGGCTGACTTCCATCCTACCACAACTAATTCGCCCAATACAATTGGGGTTTGTAAAGGGGAGGATGGCCTCCATAAACATATGTAAAGTACTAACGATCTTAGACCATGCCAATAGACACTCTGGGGAGGACTTTGCCATCATCACCCTGGAGAACGTCAGCTTGGAATGGCTTTCCATGGTTTTTTCAAAGATGGATTTCTCTGGCCCTTTCACCACTTAATACATTCTATGTACTCTTCTCACATGGCCAGGCTGGTGGGGGCAGGTCTCCAATCTAAGGAGTTCAGGCTCTACAAGGGCACAAGACAAGGCTGCCCCCTATCACCACTTCTTTTCAACTTAGCAATAGAACCACTCTCCAGATACCTAAACACACAGGCCCCACTTCATGGAATACATATAGGAGACCACGAGCTACGATCAGCATTTTTCGCAGACGATATCCTTATTTTTTCAGCTAACCCCTTGTATGATATGGCCACTATCACAAAAACTTTCAATGAATTTAAATTCTGCTCTGGCCTCTGTATTAATTATAGTAAAAGGGAAATCCTACCTATAGGCCGTAACTCACATCGCCCCTGGGCCTCTCATTCACCCTTTACCATTGCCAAATCCCACATCACATACTTAGGTGTAAAAATTGGCAATATCCCCTCCTGTCTGTATACCCTAAATTTCCCTCCTCTGTTCAACAAAATCACCCAAGAGTTGGAAAACTGGATGGATTTGCCTCTCTTGCTCCTGGGGAGATGCCACTTGTTTAAAATGGTAGGCTTTGAGCGACTTCTCTATCCTCTACAAACAATACCACTATTGCTTAGACATAAAGACATCCAGCTACTGAATAAAGCTATATCAAAATTTATATGGAAGCATAAAAGCTTCATCCCCCCATGAGCGAAGGAAGTGCCCGCTTACCTAATAATAAAATATACA
The DNA here is from genome assembly GCA_018402905.1 of Glandirana rugosa. Classification (NCBI taxonomy): domain Eukaryota; kingdom Metazoa; phylum Chordata; class Amphibia; order Anura; family Ranidae; genus Glandirana; species Glandirana rugosa. Next base: position 60,896 of record BLSH010119923.1, read on the forward strand.
ACTTAGCATGTTTATTAAGAATAGGGCTAGGCTGGTCTAACAAAGCATCCAGATACTCCAACTATATCCTAGAGTCCGAATTGGTACACCCATACTCTTTGATGGCATTACTCTATTCATCTTGGAACCCAATCTGCCCTAACCTTCAACATAACCCTCTGTTACGTGATACAGCTATTGCTTGGAGGGAAGCTCATAAAATTCTCAAACTTCTCATCTTCATCTCAAAATGTCTGCCGATCCAAGGAAATCAGAATTTCCCTTCAGGAATGCAACATCAGGCTTTTGCTACTTGGAAAGAACACGGTCTCACAGAATTCTCATCTCTATGTAACATTGACAATGGCGAAGTGCTACCTTTCTCTGTAATAACCCAGACATTCTCCCTACCGAAATCCCACCTCTTCCATTACTGGCAATGTGCAAACTTTATTTGTTCCTCCTGCAGGGAAAGCACTAAGAGATTTCAATCCTCTATCATCTACACTTTTCTGAAAACAGGATCCTACACCATCTCTGAAGTATATAAACCCCTAATTTGCAGGTCAATGCCCCCCTTTTTCTCCTCTTCAGCCGCAAACTGGGGCAAGGATTTTAAGGATCCAGAGCTTTTGGACAAAATCCTCCATGGCTACAATACAGTCCTGAAACTGATCCCTTGCGAACACTGGAGGGAAACACAGCTGAAAATCATCCATAAAGAACATCCTTTCCTCATGGACAAGAACAACTCCCCATCAATGTCTTCTTTGTCATTGTCCCTGACCCTCTATGTCGCATCGCTTCTGGTCATGCAAAACCATATCCTCTATCAAATGTGTTACTCTGCTACAGACTCCTAAAGACCATCTTCTTCTGATCTTTGACTACTGGGACAAACAATTATTGACATGGTCATCTAACATCACACACCCCCACAAGGACTGGATCTTACTTTGTCTTTTTGCCGCTCGAAGAGCGATTCTAAAAAACTGGACATCCTCATGCTGCCCAAACATCTTACAAGTCAAACAAAAACTACTGTCACAGCTCTACAAGGAGAAAATCACCACAGACTTTAAGCACTTAACTACCAAAGAACGTTTCCTTAATCGATGGAAACTATTTATCAATTTTACACACCACCCAGGCTCCATAAAATCTCTCCAAACTTCCTTTTCCTGTTTCAAAAACCTGTCTCAGAACTTTATCAATGAAGATGTCCACTAACTATAACACTCCTGGGTACTTTCTATTTATCAATTTACCTCTCCTTTATAAATCACATTTCTTGCTGGAACTGGAACCGCCCTCTCACCACAAACCTGGTATTTTGTCAACAATCTGACATCCTTCAACAACCCTCTTCTAGCATTCCCACCATAGACCATCCTCACCAACACTGGATCTCACAGATGTAGACTCATAATATGAACAACCCCTTCATGTTTCAACACATATATACCCGACTTAGTGTTACCATAATGTATTAGCAGGCACCCCCCCCCCTCCTTCCTACTAGAAGATCCATCCAGCTCACTTATATTCTATTGTATGTCGCAGTTCAAGTCATTTGATGTACCTGTTTATTGCAAATTTGTTATGCTAGGGCACCAGAAGTCCTTCTCCCTCCTGAGGCCCTTATTTTGTCTCTCTGCTATATTTTTCAATAAAATCTTATTTAAAAAAAAATGAGGCCTGGAATCCAGATGGTAGACACACATTTGTGGCTGAGGGGAGAGTAGAGGCTGATCAGAGTGCAGGACTAAGGAATGTTTAGCGAGGAGAGCAACAATGCTTAGAACATACTATGCTTTTTTCAACTAAAGTAATGCATTTTCCTTTAAAAATATCCTGGAAATGTATTGCAATAGAGATTATCCTATGTAACTATATACACAGAAAATAAACTAACTAAAGAGTAGAGGACTTTAAAGGTACCATATATTTAAGTAAAAGTCAATGTTTTATTCTACAAATGTTAAAAAAATATATAACATAAAAAGACAACAATATTGCATGTAAACATTACAAGTACATGGGATTATATTATATATCACCACTCATCATCCCCACCAGGCTTGGGCAGTGGAATGCTTGTTGTAACTTTGATGTGTTTCACGGGGCCATTCCCACTTCATCAGGAAGGTAACTACAGTCAAGCTCCGTACTTTACATGTAAAATATTCATGAATATTTGCAAACTTCTGGGAAAGATAGGTCAGCTCCAAAAAGGAGAGTCCAAAAAAGGAGGAGGGGGAAACCAGGCTCTCTGTCAGGAATAGTGTTGTATCATATTTAAGAGTACTTTGTTGATGTCTTGCTATTTTCCAAGTCCCTCTAAGTGTCACAGTTTGGAGAAAGGTGAGGGAGAGGCCGGAAATCCTCCACAGTGGCCTGCAATGAAGCGGACATGGACCCATGAGACACGTCAAAGTTACAGCAAGCATTCCAGCACCCATGCTTGTAATGCTTGCAATGTTTACATACAATATTATTGTCTTTTTAATGTTATATATGATTTTCAGACATGTGAAGTTTGTTTCGTTCCAAATTGCAATTCGGACACATTTTTAATTTCTGGAAATTTGGATGAATCCGAATTTCTGAATTACAATGGTACCAAATTTAAATGAATCCGAAATAATAAAAAACATTTTGATGAAATTTGAATTTGAATCGATTTGAATATTTTTCAAATCAATTTTGAATCGTTTTTGAATTATAATAGTTTTCGATTTGTTTTCCAATTTTCAAAGAGAAAGAAAAAGAATAGAAAATAAAGGAATATAATAGAAAAAATAGAATAGAAAAGAATATAACAGAAAATAAAAGAATATAATAGAGTAAAAAAGAACAAAATAGAATAGAAAATAAAAGAACAGAATAGAATAGAAACAAATAAAAAAGAATAGAATAGAAAGAATATAACCACCTTCTTTATTTCAGATTTCAAATAGGATGAATTTAAATTTGAATACATAAGAAAATAATAAAATAGAAAACAAAAGAATAGAAAAAAAGAGCAGAATAGACTTTAATATAATAAAAAATAATAGAATTAAAGAAAACAATAGAATACAAAGAATATAACCATTTCTCAAAATTCAAATAGAATCAATTCAAATTTAAAATGAAATATATTAGAATAGAATAGAATAGAATAGAATAGAATAGAATAGAAAATAACAGAATAGTATAAAATAAACAACAGAATAGTATAGACAAAAACAACAGAATAGCATAGAAAGAATATAACCATCTTCCGAAATTTGAATTTTGCATAGAATACATTTGAATTTGAATAGAAAAGAATAAAACAGAAAAGAATATAATATAATAGAAAATACAATAAAAGAATAGAAAATAATAGAATAGAATAAAATAAACAAATAGAAAAATAATAGAATTAAAAAACAACAGAATAGAATTGAATAGAATAGTAAGAATATAATAATTTCCCAAAATTTAAATAGAATCTAACTCTTTGAATAGAATAGAAAAGAATAGATTAGAATAGGAAGATAGTTACATTCTATTCTATTACTTTGTTTTTCTATACTATTCTGTTATTTTCTCTTCTATTCCAATATATTTTATATTCAAATTCAAATGGATTCTATTCTATTCTATTCTCTTTGGAAATTGGAAAACAAATCAAAAACTTTTTGAATTCGAAAACTTTTCAAATACGAATTTGAAAACTATTTGAATTAGAAAACTACTCGAAATTGATTCGAAAACTATTCAAATTCGAATTTGGAAAATTCAAATCAATTTGAATAGGAATAAATAAAACAAATTCCAAAAACAATTTAAACATATTAAACTAATTTAACTCAATGAACTGAATGAATGTAAATAACAAATCAAAACGAAACACATTTTTTCGTTCTGCACGTCTAATGATTTTAACATTTGTAAAATACAATGTTGACTTTTTATAAACCACTTCAGCCCCGGAAGGATTTACCCCCTTATTGACCAGGCCATTTTTTTGAGATACCGCACCTCATCGCTTTAACTGACAATTGTGCGGTCATTGCGACACTGTACCCAAACAAAATTGATGCCTTTTTTCCCACAAATAGAGTTTTCTTTTGGTGGTATTTGATCAACCCTGCGGTTTTTATTTTTTGCGCTATAAACAAAAGAGTGACAATTTTGAAAAATATGGGTTTTTTTTTACTTTCTGCTATAATACATATCCAAAAAATATAAAAAAACGAATTTATTCATCAGTTTATATATATTCTTCTACATATTTTTGGTAAAGAAAATCACAATAGGTGTATATTGAGTGGTTTGCGCAAAAGTTATCGCATCTACAAACTATGCGATAGGTTTAAGAACTTTTATTTTTTTATTGTTTTTACTGGTAATAGCAGTGATCTGCAACTTTTAGCAGGCCTGCAAAATTGTGGCAGACAAATGTCCCCAAATGACACTTTTTGGGAACCAGTGACATTATTACATTGATCGGTGCTATAAAAATGCACTGTTCAATGTATAAATGACACTGGCAGGGAAGGGATTAACACTAGAGCGCGATCAAGGGGTTAACTGTGTTCCCTGGGTGTATTATAACTGTGGGGGAATGGGCTCTCTGGAACATCACAGAGATCACTGTTACCGATCACTGGGAACAGCAGATCTCTGAAATGTCCCCTGTTCTGCCTCTCTGTACAGAGATCCTGGGTGGCCAGCAAACAGTGAGTCTGCCGGACCCGCGGGCATGCTCCAGCAGCACGCGGCGGGTGCGCCCGCCTGCAATCTCACATGCACGGATCGGCATACACCTACGACGATTCGCACAGTCGAGCCACCTTGCTGTCGTATAACTGTGGTTGGTAAGTGGATAAAAATATGTGGTAGCTTTAAAGTCCTCTACTCTTTAGTTAGATTTTTTCTGTGTATATCATTTTTCAAGGATGCGGTACCAGACACTATGGGGTAGATTTACTAAAACTACTGCAGATGTGCATGGTAGCTAATCAGCTTCTAAAGTCAGCTAGTTTAAATAAGCTTTTGCAATAAGCCCTGGCAGCTGATTGGTTTCCATGCAGAGTTGCATTAGATTTTGCACTCTCCAGTTTTAGTAAATCTCCCCCAATGTGTCTAAGAATTAGAAGGTCTCCCATTAGGACTTCTTCCTCCCACCATTTAGTGTAATCCTATGAAACTATTGGAACTTGATAAACTCACTAACATTTTAATGTGAAGGAGCAGAATAGAGGTTTGGCTGTTGAGTGTGCTGTGAAGCAGGGCCTGGAAAGTAGAAGGTGCAGCAATATCTGTTTATCTTCATTATTGTTCTGGAAGCAGTGGTTCAGTTCAGTTGGGTGCAAGACTGTCTATAAAAAAAATGTTAAATTTTCATATCATTGTTTGCCCATTTAGTTTGGATTGTAAATTACACATCTGTGGACAAGACACAGATATATTTAGCATCTGTTCCTGGAAACTGTAGGTGATCAAACAAATGCTACAGGAAATGGTACAGACTATAGACATACTATGGAGAATAGAGACTGTAGATGTGGTACAAAAGGACCATAAGAGGCTAAAGACAACCCCAATCCAGTATTAAAAAATAATGAATACAATAATAAGAATAATAATAATAGTAATAATAATAATAATAATCATGATAATAATAATAATATAAATATATTTTCTAAGTAATAATTATAAAATAATTCCCTATTCACATTGGTGTGGTAACGCACATAACATTGCACACATTGTTGCAGCACATAAAAAGAGGAATTGATGAGTGCGCATGCGTGGCTTCTCCGAGATGGCAGTGTAGTCTCGGAGCTCCGGACCACCTCGCCCTTTCAACCCCCAGTGGCAGCCAACCGGACCGGCACCTCCACCACCCGGGACCTAGGAGCGCACAGGAGCACCGGACCATCCCTCTGGGACCTCCGCCCGACCCCTGGACGCGATTCTAGGTGAGGCCGAGGCTGCAGCCTACAATATCGTGGACGCCGCCCGTAAGTTGAAGAGGAGGCCATTAATAGTGCTGGCAGGTCCCTCTGAGGCCCTGGAGTGGGGCAATAGGTATCGGGGGTCCCGTGAATCCCCGTAACCTGCGGAAGCCTGCCTCTGGAGCCCGGCGGGAGATACACATAGGCGAGGCCGCGGCTGCGGCCTACATCCACGGAGGGGCACAGTGGTGGCGAGGGAGGCCCCCCTCTGTAAACTATTCTGCACCCCCAAGCTATCTCAACACCATAAATAAGAGACATAAACAGCAACTAAGAGTGTGACCTAGCCCAGGAGGAGACCCCCGGGCCACAGACTTCTCCCATGACGCTCCTTACAGTACAGAGGGGTTCACCCCCCTATTGAGGACTGTTAAATCTATTTCTCACCAGGCTGATATTTCCCCCTGTTAGATCGAAGACTCAGACACCCTCTCTCACCTTAGGGGTACCAGGCACAGGCCCCCTGCAAGCCGAATATCTGGGGTCCCCCTACAGCTGTTGCACTGCCCCCACTAGCCTGAAATTGGTGCTCTCATCTATTCTCTAACCCCTCACAATGCCTGTGTTGGTCAATTTGCCCCTACCTCTTCGCATTACAAGAAAACGCTCCCACCCTTGGACCACTCTCAATGTACGCAGCAGCAGTAAGAAGGGACATCTTCAAGCACCCCAACTTTACTAACCAGCCCTCTAAACCTATCCCTATGCCTTCCGACACAATCGGCTCATAGGGATAACCCCGAGGAACATGGAGGCGGGGTAGATGGGGGATCCCAAATTCTCCTTGCCCAAGCTCCTCCAGCCTCTGGGACCACTGATCTCCAGATCTCTTCCCCTGCTTCCACAGTCTCTCTTCTAGAAAGGACCCTGGGTGAAATGTTCGCCTCCCCGGCCGGGGACCGAACTCCAACTCCAGATACCCCAGGTCTTTCTGGGATTCCCCCCTCTACAGTACACTCAGTCCTAAAATTCATGATGGAAACCTTTTCCAAGATGCTATTGAAGGGTCTGGCCCAAACCGCATCCCAAATCACCTCTACTATTCAATTGGATCTGCAAAACTTAGGTTCCAGGAATTACATCATTGAACAAAGGACTGAACAAACGATCGCGAAAGCGAACCAAAACACTTCTCGGATTCAGGACCTCCAGGACATACTAGAAACAGCGCTTTCCAAGATAGAAGATCTTGAAAATCGGTCCCGCAGGTACAACTTCCGTATACTGGGACTCCCTGAATCCATCACAGATGTTCAGGGAACCGTTCGTTCTTTCATTAAGGAAATCATCCCGAACATTCCAGATCACAGATTGGAACTAGACAGGGCCCATAGGGCCCTTCAGGCTCCCTGCTCAGACGGTCTCCCTAGGGACATCATAGTTAAACCTCACTTTTTTGCTGTCAAAGAGGAGATTATGAAGCTCTCCAGAAACACCCCCCCACTTATCATTCCAGGGCCATTCAATTCAAGTTTTTTCAGACATCTCGCCAACTACTATCCAGAAAAGGAGATCACTCAAACCCCTCCTGGAGGTTCTGACACAAAAATCCATTAAGTACTGGTGGTCCTTTCCGTTCTCCTTTAAAGGCAAGAACCATGGCTTCTCCACATTTCACGAAGGGGAACACCTACTGGTAAAACGAAATCTTATTTCCTTAGATCCGGATACCTCCCTCATCTCCAAAGCAACAGGTCCGTCCAAACGCCCTTCACCACAGAGCCCCATCCCTCCAGTCTGGCGTAATCAACATTCTAAGAGATCCAAAGGCTCACATCCCCCCTGATCTTTCTTCATGCCCCCTTGAGATCCACCTTCTGGACTGTGAAGCCCTGCCATAGCCACCAAGGCGTATAACTGTCTCTAATTTTGACTGTTGTTACGAAAATTTTCTCCTTTTTCAACTTTTTAGTTTTGGGGTAGTGAATTTTCTTTGTTAACATTACTTTGCTTCACAGGTTATTCTCGTCCTTGGAAGAAGACAAAAAGGAGGCGCCTCTAAGTGCAGTATTACAAAGGATTTATTATAATAATGGTATAAATACACTCACATTGTGGAGCAGCATAAACAGCATAATCAGCATGGGTAGTCCATAATGGCACCACTGCTGATGACACGAGGACCGCGCCTCCTCCTCAGGCAAGGGTCCTTGCCTGAGGAAGAGGCGCGGTCCTCGTGTCATCAGGACCGACATTCGCCTAGGAAACGCGTCGCGTACTGATGACGTCACTCCCCTGTGTTCTGTCTCCTGTGTCACATACTGCATCCTGGATTTACAAGCCGGCTCTTCACCATCTCCTCTGGACGATTCATCCTACATCTGGACACCTGTCTATACCTGGAGACGCTTCCCCCATCGCAGAGGTTGCAGTGGCGCCATTATGGACTACCCATGCTGATTATGCTGTTTATGCTGCTCCACAATGTGAGTGTTTTTATACCATTATTATAATAAATCCTTTGTAATACTGCACTTAGAGGCGCCTCCTTTTTGTCTTCTTCTTTTATAGTTACATGAGGTCTGGTTCAGCTTCCAAGGATTGGCTGCCTCATGTCCCTGATCATCTGTTATACTCCCTCCTAGAGACTTATTGAAGTAGCAGAGACTTCCACTTATATTGTCTTGAGGATTTCACCAATTAGACTACCTCGTTGCTTTCTATGAACTATTTTTGGACTGGGCTGATTACAAAGTTTGAGCGCACAAACCTGCTTTTTTTATTCTCGTCCTTGGGATTATGTTCTAATCCGTGGGGGCGGGGTCCCCTCGCTGCTCGCCCCGGACCGTGGTACACCCTTCCTGATATGTCCCTGTAAAGGGGCTGTGGGGGGGTCTGGGGTGCACGCGGATGGGCTTATGTCCCCCGTATGCCCTCAAAACGTTAGGGAACTCTCTTTCGTATTCCTCATTTGTCTAAATAGTTTTTCACTTGATTTAATATGTACTCGGTCTATAGTTGCTCCTCTCCTAGGAAATGGTGGACTGTTACTAATACCATAGAGCTTTCTTTCGAAGGACCCCTCAGAGGGGGGGGCTGCTCCTATGGGTTGTGCCCCCCATCCCCTCTGCTGAACGCTCCCTTTCGTAGGGGGGTGCTTAAGGGGCCTTTTTGTTTTAATAACCGTTTTTCCTATATGTGCTGCTAATCAGTAGTCTTGTTTCAGTTTTAAAGTTTGGGTTGTCATAGGGGCGGGGCGGTAAGCATGCTCCTCCCTCTGCTTTCGGGTTTTACCTCATGGTTCCCCCGAGAGCAGATGTGATGCTGCCGGATGGGCAGACGTTATTTGGTTGGTCTCGGGACTGGGCCGCCGGCCTTCTGGCTTCAGTCCCCAACCCCTGAGGGGAGTGATGGACCTTTTCCACTTCCCCTCTCCTTGGTCTTTATATTTTCTGGTTCTCTCCCTCTTCTCTTCTTCTCTTCTTCTTTTCTTCCCATTCAATTTCATTCAGGCACCGGGACGCGGCAATCTCCAGTTCTCTTGCAAGGCCGTGCACAGAGCTATCGTTCTGACATCGTTAAGGGTGAGTAAGTCGCCCAACACTTATGCTTATGCTTACCACGATTTAGACCATGACATCCCCCACTAACTTCCAAGGTTGCTTAAAAGTAGCTTCTCATAACGTACAGGGACTCAACTCCCCCCTCAAACGTAGGAAGTACTTCCAGGCAGCCCACTCGCAGTGCCTGGATGTCCTTCTTATTCAAGAAACCCACTTCCCTTCCCAATTCAACCCGAAGTTTCCACGCAGGATTCCCACAATTCTACTTGGTGAATGCTATGGATAAGACGAGAAGGGTTGGAATAGTCTTTGCTAAAGGCCTCTGGTTTCTTACCATAAAGAGATTTGGGATCCCGAGGGAAGATATATTCTTCTGATAGGAGAACTCAGGGGTAACACCTATTCATTCCTTTCCTACTATGCCCCTAATACTGGACAGGTACAATTTTTTCAAGCAATGTTTGACTCCCTATCCCCCCTCTTTGAGGGGACTCTGATTCTCGGAGGGGGTTCCAACACTGCGCTTGACCTCATGTTGGATAAGTCTGGCCCAATTCGGACTAGAGTCCTCCAACCCCCAAAAAAGAGCCTAAAAATCGCCAAACTTCTAAATTCATTGGGTCTAGTGGATGCCTGGAGGGAGCTTAACCCTAACATGAAGGATTATACGCATTACTCAGCCCCGCATAAAACATTAACCAGGATTGACCATATTTTTGTGAATGCTCCTAATATCCCATCTGTCTTTAACTCCTTTATAAAAGATTCCCCATTATCTGATCACTCAATGGTGATCCTTCTCTATAGGCCTCAGGGGGATTCGGGCCCTAGACCACAGTGGAGACTGAAGGAATCCATTCGAAATAACCCGGTCCACTGCACGCTATTAGGGGAGGACCTTAAAGAGTACTTTAACCTAAACTTGGGTTCAGATGTCTCACATATGACTCTTTGGTCTGCCCACAAAGCAGTTATTAGAGGCAGAATCATACTCCTTTCTGCTAAAACTTAAAAAACAGAGAAAGAGCGATTTAGTCAATTTAGAGTGGGAATTTCATAAACTCGCTAAAACGCATAAGAAAAATCTGACCCCACAGTCCCGGGCTAAGTTGGAGGCAGGTAGGGCGGCCCTGAATTTAGCTCTGACCACCCAGGCACAGAAACAAGCACAATAGACAAATGCCCAGTTCTACCTCAGAAAAGATCATATAGGTCCTAAATTAGCAGCTAGACTCTCCCCGAAACTCAGAACATTCTCTTTCCCTAAGATAAGGGACCCCTCAGGGACCCTATCACAAAATCCGCACAAGATCATGTCCTCATTCCAAGATTTCTATGCTAAGCTCTACAGGTCGGAAGTACCCAGCTTCATCTCCCTTCCTGTCCAACTTTCTTGATAACATTCCCCTCCCTAGCTTGACCAGGGATCATAGCCTTGCCCTAGAGGCTCCAATATCGGCGACTGAGGTTCTTGATGTAATTAAACCTCTTAAAGGGGGTTCTGCTCCTGGCCCCGATAGACTTTCGTCAAGATATTATAAGCAATTCGGATCTATCTTAGCCCCCTATTTAACTAACTTTTTCAACTCCCTACAAGAGGGAACTCTAGTTAGTCCGGATCTTAACTCCGCCAATATCTCGGTCATCCCTAAGCCAGGCAAGGACCCCTCTGATGTCTCCAATTATAGGCCTTTTTCCCTAATCAACAATGACCTCAAAATCTTAACTAAAGTCCTGGCCAACAGACTAGCTGCTTTTATAGGGGATTATATTCATAAGGACCAGGTTGGGTTTATCCCTGGTCGACAAGGGCCCGACCAAATTCGCAGAGCGGTGGATCTTATCTCTCTCCTAAAATCTGGATGGGACGGGGGCCCCCCTCAAGAAGGATTCATTCTCTCAGTAGACCTTCAGAAGGTGTTTGACACAGTAGAATGGCCCTATTTCTTTGAGGTCCTCGGTCGCTGGGGTTTCGGCCCTTGTTTCCGACAAACTCCTAAGGCCTTATATTCCAACCCCAGAGCGAATATTAGATTGCAAAACTTTCTCTCTGACCCACTTACCATCAACAGGGGCACCAGACAAGGGTGCCCGCTATCCCCCCTGATATTTGCAATCGCTATGGAAACCCTGGCGATAGCATTAAGGGAGCAACCAGATATTAAGGGGGTAAGTTGTGGCCCACAAATCCATAAATGCGCACTATTTGCAGATGACCTCTTACTATTTATTACCTCCCCTCTCGTCTCTGTGCAGAACATCCTTAAGATCCTGCGGGACTTTGGTGAAGCTTCGGGGCTAAAGGTCAATATGTCTAAATCAAAATCGTTTAATGTAACTGTCCCCGAGTCAACAGTGCAGCTTCTCAAGGACCAGTTCCAGGTGCCCTGGAGTCCTGCCCACATTCCCTACTTAGGTATTAAACTCTCAGCTAATATTGACCAGCTTTACTCTATCAATTACCCCCCCTATTTAAGCAACTTATAGAGGACATAGACTGCTGGGGGAAATTAAGCCTCACCTGGCTGGGTAGAATAAACGCGGTCAAAATGACCCTCCTCCCCAGGATCTTATATTTCTTTCGGGCCCTTCCCATCCCAATTAGAAAACCGCAGCTCCTTAAACTCCAATCAATAATCAAAAAATTTGTTTGGGGAAATAAGGGCTTTCGTGTCCTGCTGAGGTTCTCTGGAGAAGCCGCAAACAAGGGAGTCTGGGGCTCCCAAACCTCTGGAGGTACTACCAAGCCGCCCAACTCGCACCATTCTCTACGGTCTATACACAGAGCAATAGACCAGACTGGGTGGGAATAGAGAGACAGGCAACCCCTTTTAATACTCTAAACTACCTGGTGTGGGCTAAACCCAAGTCTAGACCTCCAATTCTGTCCCCAACGCTCTCCCACTCAATAGCCCTTTGTGATCATTTATTCAACACTACTAAATTGTCATCCCCTACCCGTCCTTTAGAACATCTTTTTAACAATCCCCGGTTTCCCCCAGGTCAAGATATCAGGGCTTTTAGCTGGTGGACCAACAAAGGCCTCTACAGAATAGGACATTTTCAGAATAGGACATTGCCGTCCGGTCCCATCTCCCTTGAGCATTGTGCTAACAAATTAGATATGCCCCCCAGCGGAAAAATTCCGATTCCACCAGATACACCATTTCATAGCGTCGATTTGGAGGTCCACTCTAGCCTCGGGTGCTCTCACCCCTTACGAAAGATGGTGCTCTGATGGTTCTGCGCTGAAAGGGGGAATCTCGATTATTTATGCGATATTAATAGACCTTCCCGAGAAACCCCCTTATGCCAAAAGTTGGGGGGGACTTGGGCCTGAGTTGGAATGGGGACCTCTGGTTTTCTCTCTTTTTGAAATCCTTCAGGGGTATGATTAATATATCCTTGATGGAAGCGAGTGTGAAGGTAATTTCCCGGTGGTATCTGGTCCCTACCCGACTCTCGTCCAGGTTCCCGAACTCTTCCCCATTATGCTTCAGGGGCTGTCAAATCCTGGGCTCCTATCTCCATATCTGGTGGGAATGCCCCAAAATCAGGGGATTCTGGACAGAATTTTTGCATTACTAAGGATGATTACAGACCACCCTATACCTCAATGTCCACAGATAGCGTTACTAAATCAAAGACCAGAGGGCCTTTCTAAGTCCCTATACAAATTAACTCACTTTATCCTGCTGGGAGCTAAACTCACCCTGGCGAAAGCTTGGAAAAAACCCTATGTCTCCTTCAACGTGGCTAAGAGGAAAATCAATTGGATCATGTCTAGAGTTGAGCGAACCCGAACTGTAAAGTTCGGGTCCGTACCGAACCTTTGGGTGTCCGGGACCCGGACCCGAACCCGGACTTTTCAAAAAAAGTCCAGGTTCGGGTCCGGGGTTCTGGTAATTTAATAAAAGTTTTGAAAATTGCTGTAAAAAAGTCCTGGAAAGTCCTAGAGGTCTGCAAAAGGAAGGAAAATGGGGGTAAGGGTCAGACAAGTGCCCTACAAAGAAATGGGGATAGGGCAATAACTTAAAATAATAAAAAAAAAATATCTAAGAACAGTGATATGGCTTCTCCCGGCTAATTTATATTTTTATCACACAGTTTTAAGATGATAGGAGATTCTACAATCAACTTAAAACTGTGTGAGACAAGTAAACATTAGCCGGGAGAAGCCATATCACTGTTCTACAATCATCTTCAAACTGTGTGTGAAAACTATAAATTAGCCGGGAGAAGCCATATCACTGTTCTTAGAACAATGATATGGCTTCTCCCGGCTAATTTATACTTTTCTCACACAGTTTTAAGATGATTGTACATTCTACAAACATCTTAAAACTGTGTGTGAAAAGTATACATTAGCCGGGAGAAGCCATATCACTGTTCTACAATCATCTTCAAACTGTGTGTGAAAACTATAAATTAGCGGGGAGAAGCCATATCACTGTTCTAAGAATAATAATTTATACTTTTCTCACACAGTTTGAAGATGATTGTAGATTCTACAATCATCTTCAAACTGTGTGTGAAAAGTATACATTAGCCGGGAGAAGCCATATCACTGTTCTTAGCACATCTGCAAACTGTGTGTGAAAACTATAAATTAGCGAGGAGAAGCCATACCACTGTTCTAAGAACAGTGATATATCATATCACTGTTCTTAGGACAGTGATATGGCTTCTCTCCGCTAATTTATAGTTTTCACACACAGTTTGAAGATTATTGTAGAACGGTGATATCATTTTTGTGCCTAAAAGTTCGGGTCCCCATTGATTTCAATGGGGTTCGGGGTCCGTGTAAAAGTTTGGGTCCCGTCCGGACCTGAACCCGGACTTTGTCCCGAAGTTCGGCCAAACCAGCAGAACCCGAACTTCCAGAGGTTCGATCAACTCTAATCATGTCCCAAGAAAAAATTGCTAACATCCTCCTTGATTCTTCTACCAAATTCCATATTGTATGGGACCCTTGGCTGACATATCTCAACCAGATCCCTTAACGCGAACCTTTGGCTCTAGTAGGCGCCATGCCTCGATGCCTTCTTTGTACTTTACTCCTTAAATTCTCTGGTATCTTTTGTCTCTCTCTCGCCTCTCCCTCTATTTTCCCTATCACTTTTTTCTTTCTTTTTTCCCCCCCTTTTGTTCTTTTCTAATGTTTTTCTCCTCTTTTATATCCGCAGTATGGTTTTCAAAAGAGATAGGCTGTATGACAATGCTTTTAAGGGATATTCTTTGCCCTGTTATTGTATCCGTGTTTTTATTTTGTATCTCTACTGATTGTATTTGGTTCATCTATTTGGAAGGACACGCCGGCCCGGGCATGACCCTGGCCCAGACGCAACTTGCTCCCTTTTGGGGCGCAGGGCGGGGGAAATGTTCATAGCTGTGAGTGCTACCTTCAATGTTCCATTATTGGTCTGAGACACTCATTCACTTCTGTTAACGTCGTTTGATTGTAGTTATGTATATAACCAGGGTAAGGCCCTCCCTTGCCTTTTGTCTGTATAAGCCACTGTACATGATAAAAACCAATAAAAACTTTTAAAATAAAAAAAAGGAATTGATTTTGTTGATGCAATGCACTTTCCTAACACATATGCTTTGCAGTGCGGCACAACACATGACAAATTATTGCCATGCATTGTGGTATACTGAATAAAAAAAACTATATGCACCTTTTTTTTTCACCACAGATTTTTATTGGTTTTAAAAGTACATACAGCGGTAAGAAGAACAATGACATAATACAGTATATGTGGGTATACTTCTCACAGTAATGGATATTGATTAACATTGGTTTATAGCACATACTAAGAACAACAAGAGCTTTTACAGTATAAACATGAAAAATATGAGAAGGTGTGTAGCAACCCTTATCTTATATCCACATTTGGTCTCCTCAAAATCTCTCTAAGTGGTTAGAGGAGTATCGCTGATAGATGCCCCTAGGGGTAGTAAAACCTTTGTGATTGAGATAAGCCAAGGGTGCCAGTTTCAGTTTGCTTGGTGTTGGCGTAAAGGTTCCAAGTGAACATCTGTTCATATGTGACATGGGTATGTATTATAGATATAATTGTTTCTGGGGGGCGTGGCTTGGCGAGTGCAGCGGTCGGACGCATGAGAGAGGAGCTCCAAATACCGACTTCAGAATCCAGAGGAATCCTCTTTTTTAAACACCTTGAAAAGAGGTAATATCACCTTTCTACGTGGCGGTGTAGGCCGCAATCCGAGCCCCGGACTAAATTTCCGGCTGAGCGGAGCCTCCACATACACGGCGCTTCTGCACAGAGATATATAGAGGACCCCTACGATAACCAGGGTATGGAGAAACATTACCGCACACCCACACTTTAGTCCCAGATACCTGGGAGAGGGGAATCTAATATATACAGGCCTAATCACACGTGCCCGATCCGGATTTCGGCCCTTATAACCCTATTATTCAACTTAAAGGATCAACAATATTCCGATTATTATTGCACAAAGTTATAACTTATTACCAATGTACAGCTGAACTGTTGCGGAATTAACATACATTTAAACTTGAAAGGAGACTGCAAGTGGTCTCAATCTACAGTATCCCAGTGGTGACATCACCAACACTGTGAAGATCCTTTCATCTCCATGCACACCTCACAGGGCGATATGACTGCACATTAATCCCCCCATTGCAGGTTGATGGCTTGTAAGCCTATACAGGTTCTATTTAAAACTGCATACCCTAACAAAATATGGACAAATCTTCTAACGTAAACACTCCAGGCCATTCACTCCGTTCTTCTTCGGCTGTCAATAACAAACAACTACCATCTTACTTTCAGAAATATTATTTTAAGGAGAGAGGTGGACTAGAAAAAATGGCTCCTGCTAAGAAAAACATTAGAGAATCAGAAGATGATGATGACAACATCTCCCTGGCTACCTCAGAGGACATGGTAAGACATGATTCTCACCCAAACTAGCCCTTAACCTTTGCAAACATGACTGAAATTGCAGCAGACATCAAAAATTCCTTTTCCACAGCTATAACTGACTTAAAAGCGGACATTTTAATGCTTACAGAGCAAATGGCATCTAATGAACGGGCTGGCAAAAGAAGAGACAGAGCTATAGCCAGACTAGACAACGTCACTAATACGCACTCACAACACTTGATCTCTATGAACAGACAATTGGAGGACTTAGATAACCGGGGGAGGAGGAACAATATAAGAGTGTGTGGAATTCCTGAGGCTATTGAGACAGACCAAATTAAATCTGCTCTCAGCTCAATTTTCAATAATTTAATTGACAGACCCGCAGAATCCCCTATTGAATTTGACCGGGCACATAGGGCACTCAAACCAAGAGCATCAGATGATGCACCCCCAAGAGACATTATATGTTGCCTCACCAGCTTCACCCTGAAGGAGGAAATCCTCCAAAGAGCCAGACAAAATGATGCTATTATATTCAACGAGAAGGAGATCCTCCTCTTTCAGGACTTGTCACCTATCACCTTAAAAAACAGGAGAGCCCTTAAACCGTTACTAGAAGTGTTGAAAGAAAAAAACATTACTTACAGATGGAAATTCCCCTTTACACTTCAAGCCTCATTCCAGGGTAAACAATTCTACCTTTGCACCCCTGACGACTTACCACTCTTCTGTGAAAATTTACATCTGGAATACATCACACTTCCTGATTGGTACGCGGAATTTCTGACATCCCCGATCTTCCTCACCTAGTGCCTCACCTTCCGGTTCAACTCTTACTAAAGGAAAACAAAGCAGGAAAATGAACCACACCAGAAAATACTCACCTATGGCTAAAGCTCCCAAAATTAGGGATCAACGTTAGTCAGACAGCCATATAACCATTTTGGGCATCTCTTTCACTACAAAACTTTACCACCATCAAAATGAGGATTAGAAGTTTTATAACTCTCCAAAAAAGTATTTCGTCAAGTCTAAGGGGTTTTACCCGAAACTGACCTAATGCGGAAACTACAATGATCGGAGAGGCTGTTTTTGTTTTCTGTTCCCTTGGGTTGTAATACACTGTTCCTCCCCATGGATTCTCTAATGACTACTTTATTTTGTAAAAGCAGATACACAAGACTTTGCTCTTCATAGTGACAAAGAAATCTTCAAAAAGGAAAGAATCTACCAGGCACCTCCAAAGAGCCTCCCAGAGCACCCAGAGCATCACTCAGCTGACACACGTTAACCCTGTCATAGTATGTTATGAATTTAAGTTTACTCTACAGGTTCTTTAAGAGATAGGATCAATCCTACTTTTAACCTCACAATATATACTTTAATCCACATGGAATATATGGCAGTATATTACTCAGTCCCCTCACCCACTTTAATATATGGCATAAATAGACATTTAATATAAAAATGAAGGACAAGCTTCAGACTACGTCATTTAGACTCTCTGGGATCTAACGCTCTAATGGAAGAAACTTTCTACTCCCTACCTTACTTTAGAGTCTCCCTTGGGTGTGATGCCTGATCCTCCCCAAGCTACAATCTAGAAACACGTTCCAAATTGGATCTTAGAGACAACTTTTGTGACCTCCTAGTCATGATTAAAGGCCCTTTTGAGATTGTACTCGGATAATGCTCTTACTCAATGGGGAGTAGGGGCACATCCGCGGACTGGGGTTTTTTCCCAGGGGCTTGTTCGCCTCATGGTCTGGCCTTCAGTATTTGACTTATATGTATTTAATATGTAGTCCTCCTTTGAGTTAAGGTCTTGACTTGGCCATAGTCACCTGGTATATATTTAATGGAGTTTAGTTATATTGTTATTTGTTTAATTATGCACTTCCATCCTCTTTCCTTTTCATGAAGAATAAATGCCCTATACAATGTAATATCTCATCTTGCAAAAAATCCAGAGCCTTTAACTATATAGAACCATCTGAACATGCCCTATACACACACCTCACCCAGGCTTGTGCCTATCGGCCTGCATTTAACCATTTACCCAAGACTTTACATATTCAATACTTCCTATTTGGAAGCTTTACAAGAATTATCATCTCAAACGCTGCGTGACCCGCCTCCTACTACCCCCCTCAAAATAAACAATTAAAGAATTCTTTGTCAAAAGGAATAAATAAGATTATTTGCTTAGTATAAGTATTTAATTGTTTATGAACTACTTCCTTTGAGCTTGAATAAGAGCTTAAGTACCTCCAAAGGAGGTAGTTCAAATTACTTAACTTTGAGAAGACTATACTTCTCTTGTTCTTTTCCGCTCACCTAATTCTCTTTCTCGAACTCTCTTTCGCCATTTCTCTAACTTTTTCTATACTCTTTCCAAAAGAAAAGACAAACATGGCATATTCATCACTAAATAGGTCCCCTCACACAACTTGAACGGTCTCAATATCCCACAAAAAAGGTCCAAACTTCTCATGGAATAAAAGAAAAATAATCTCAGTATAGTTTTTTTACAGGAAACCCATTTTAAAGGAACGAACATCCCCCAATTAACAAATAACACTGCATACCATGCCACGAATCCAAACACAAAAACAAAAGGGGTCTCCATTCTAGTAAATAAAAACTCCCCATTCACAATTTCCCAACAACTAATTGACTCAGAAGGCCGCTATTTGTTTCTTAAGGGCACATGGGCAGGTGACCCAGTCACCTTAGCTAACGTGTACTTCCCGAACAAAGCATATATCAATTTCTGCAGTAAAATTGTAAACAAGTTAAAATGGTTTGCGAAAGGTTGCATTATACTTGGTGGGGATTTTAACCCACCCATGGACCCTAAACAAGATACTTCTAATGGCCATACACTTGTTTCATAAAAAATCCTAAATAGAATCAAGGTACTTCTTCAATCCTCATCATTAATAGACACGTGGCTTTTAACAAATCCTACAGCTAAAGACTTTACTTTCTACTCGAACCCACATAAACGCTGTTCTAGAATTGACATGATCTTTATTACCCAAAAAGATCTAAAATTTGTTGCAAAAGCTCAGATAGGAGTGATAGCCCTCTCTGACCACGCCCCCACTTCATTAGCACTTAAAAAAAAGTCAAAGGAGAAATCGACTTTCAATTGGAAGCTGAATGCAACCTTGCTTACAGACAAGGAGATCCAAACAGATATTCAAAACAAAATCCTAAATTACTTTAAACTAAACAAAATTGAAGAAACTAACCCCTTAAATAATTGAGAAGCATATAAGTGCATGATCCGAGGGGAGCTAATGAAATGGGGCTCCAAAAAGAAAAAATATAAAGAAAATGAAATAAACTCCCTGACAAAACTTATATTTAATCTTGAAGCCCAGCATAAACTCTCCCTTTCAGAAAAAGTCGAGACAAAATTAATGACACGTAGAAAGGAACTGCAGAATATATTAGATTTAAACATACAAAAAGCCCTTTTCTTACGTAAACATGTGTTCTATGAACAAGGTGATAAAACAGGTAAACTATTAGCCAGAGCCCTTAAAGAAGCAAACTCCAGTAGACATATACACTCTATACGTGATGTAAAGGGTAACGTGATCCATACACCTGAAAAGATCGCAGAGATCTTTCATAATTATTATTCAAAACTTTACAACATCCAAGCTCAAAGAAAACCCTCCCACATAATCTCTGATAGAGAAGAAGCAATTTCGGAATTTCTACAAAACAGCAAAATCCCCTCTCTGCCCAGAGAAGATGCAGAAAACCTTGAAAACATAATTACCCAAGAAGAAGTACTATTGGCAATTAAAGATCTAAAACCAGGAAAAAGCCCTGGTCCTGATGGCTTCACCTCACAATACTACAAAATATACGCTCAAATACTAGCGACACATCTCGCCTCAACTGTTAACTCTCTTACCGAAACAAATAGTGACACTAGCTCTTTCCTTATGGCACATATTTCGGTCATCCCCAAACCTGTTAAAGACCATCAAGATTGCTTGAAATACAGACCAATTTCCCTACTGAATGTTGATTTGAAACTCTTAAGAAAGATACTGGCTAACAGATTAAAACCTCTTCTCAGCATAATAATAGGTTCAGACCAGGTAGGATTTATGCCTGGAAGAGAAGCCAGAGACAATATAATCAAATCTCTTAACCTGATCCATTTTGCACATCTCTCAAACACAGAAGGCCTTCTTCTGTCCACAGATGCAGAGAAGGCCTTTGACTGCATTTCCTGGTGATATATGTCCACAACTTGCTCTCATGTAGGACTAGGGGATAGAATGTTGAAATGGATTAAAGCTCTATATATAAAACCCCAAGCCAAAATTAAGATTAACAATATTTACTCAGAACCTATCACCATTAGTAATGGAACCAGACAAGGCTGTCCGCTATCTCCTATACTGTTCATCCTTTCACTAGAGCCCCTTATCCGATCGATTAACTTGGATAAATCAATTCATGATTTTCAACTCAATAAAAATGAATATAAACTAGCGGCCTGTCTCCTTTTTTTCTTACACAGCCCCATATATCCATTCCCAACCTAAACAAGATGTTCAAGATTTTTAATTACTTATCAAACTTTAAGATTAACCACTCTAAATCAGAGGCCCTCAACATCTCACTAAAACCGCAACAACTGCTACTCGCTCAAGATAATTGTCCTTATAAATGGGAGTCAAAATCTCTGCAATACCTGGGAATTAAATTAACACCAAATTCGAATTCCATCTTCGAGACAAACTTTCTACCCCTCATAAAAAATATACAATCAGACCTTAAAAAATGGTCCAATAAACACTTCTCCTGGTTCGGCAGGACCTCAATTTTGAATATGACCATCTGACCCAGACTTCTATACTATTTTAGTGCACTCCCAATCAAATTGCCGAACTCCTTTTTCAAAACTTTGAATGATCTCCAAAGGAGATTTGTCTGGGCTCACAGAAAACCTAGACAGAACTTAAAGCTATTGACACTGCCAAAAGATAGAGGAGGAATAGGTCTCCCTGATTACCAAAGATACTACCAGGTTACCCATGTTACAAGGATTATTGACTGGCACTGCCATAGAAAGGACAAGGAATGGACAGAAATAGAATCCTTATGTAACAAAACAAGTTTACAATTCTTACCGTGGTCAACCACCCCATTCCCCGGATGTATGGTGTTAGATCCTGGTATGTTTTTTTGTAGGAAGTGTCAATATACCACAGCAGAAGCTATGATTGTGGGTGATAAGCGATTGCTTTTGTGAGAAATATTAGGTTGATGTATTTGTGAGGATTCAATTGCTTTCCATGGACTATTGGTATGGGATGCATACTAAGTTTTCAGATGTTCCAGAATAGCTGCCATATAGTAATTTTTAATGTCAATGAGTCCAGCTCAACCCACTGTTCTGTGTTTCATTAGTGTCTCACGAGAGCATCTAGATTTCCTACCTTGCAATATGAATTTACTTATAATAGATTGGATCTTTTTAAAGAATGTGCCATGTACCGGGATGGGAAGTGATCTAAACATATATATTAGTTGGGGGAGTTTGCACATTTTGAATAGTGCTATTCTGCCAGACCATGAGAGAAAGGGTTTGGCTAGGGTGTCTAGTTCTTTAGTAAGTGATTGTAGTATAGGATCATAGTTAGCTTGGTAAAGGGATGCAGTGTTCCTGGTTAGGAGATCCCCTAAATATTGTATGGATTCATTTGCCCAGGCATAGGGATAATTTTTTTGCAGCAGGGCTTTTAGTGGGGACTGTATCCCTGTCGAGAATTAATGATTTAGTATCATTAGCTTTATAATAAGAGACATTGCTAAATTCAGTAATAGTAGATTGTACCAAAGCCAGGGAAGAGGATGGTTTTGATAGCATTAAAATTACATCATCGGCGAACAGATTCATTTTGTGTTCG
Source organism: Glandirana rugosa (assembly GCA_018402905.1). Lineage (NCBI taxonomy): Eukaryota > Metazoa > Chordata > Amphibia > Anura > Ranidae > Glandirana > Glandirana rugosa. Next base: position 83,239 of record BLSH010119923.1, read on the forward strand.
GTGGGGCCTATGAAGAATCTAATTATATTTTGATTAAATCTCACACTCTCAGCCAGTGGCTCCATAATTAGATTAAATATGAGGGGGGGGAGTAGTGGACACCCCTGCCTAGTCCCATAGGATATTTGAAATTATTTAGATAACATATTTGAGAAATATACTTGGGCTGAAGGGCAAGAATATAGAGCCACGATAGCTGAGAGTATGCGACCATGGAGTTCAAATTTCTACAGTGTCATTTGTAAGTATGTCCAATGCACCCGGTCAAATGTCTTCTCTGCGTCCAGTGAGCGGAACAAAGAAAGCATTTGGGTTTTACCTGCATGATGAATTATATTGATCAAACGGTGGGTGGCGTCTGATGTTTGGCGTCCTTTAGTAAATCCTGATTGATCAGGATGTATGAGGTCAGGTAATAGGTTGACTAACCTCTGGGCAATAATTTTTGCATAAAGTTTAACTTTGTGGTTCAAAAGGGATATGGGGAAAAAATTTTGAGGGGAGGTAGGATCCTTCTCTGGTTTTGGTAAGGTCACTATCAATGCATTCGGCATATCTGGGAGAAAAGATGAGGAGGAGGCAGCAGCATTGAAGAACTCGTAGAATGGGACAAGTAGTTTATGCTTGAAGTGTTTATAATACTCTCCTGTGAAGCTAAATCAGGAAGCAGTGCAGCGCAAAAAACTTCAATCCTAATCAAAACAGATAAAGGAGATCTATTGAGAGAGTCCCCAGGTGTCGTCTGTGTTGTTATCACATCAACATCATGCAGGTGAAGAAAATGTGGGTCCTACACCACCACCACTAGCAGCCTCTCACCTCCCTCCTTTGACCACTAGGACCATCAGGCATAGATCACTAGGTGACTAGGGTCCTGGTCTTCAAACCTGGTTATTTTGTCTGGGCTTCCACATAAACTCTACTGGTACATGAAATAAAAGTAGACACTCTCTAGTGCTCTCTGTCTAAAATCCACCATTTATTAGACATAAAATGAAGTACTCACATTAAAAAACACCTCCACAAGTCTGGACCCCCTGGAAGTCTTACCTTAATTTGTTAGATTCATTTGACCATCGTCCACATATCATATGGCGACATCAGCCTATCCAGAGCCGGCGGAAGAAGCACTTCCGGGTCAGCCATTCGGAAGGAAAACATGAGTCCTAGACTGAATGGGACTACTCCGGATCATATCCGGCACAAGCCCCAGATGTATTTAAGCGGCCCAGAAAGGCAGAGGCTAGAGCTTCCTGAGATGACCGGAGAAACTCCGCATATCCCCATCACCCATCCCATTCAAAGTGAGATGGGCACGTCACCACTTATCGAGGGGGGCGGGACTGTAAACACTCTGTATAAACTGAACCTGCCTACCTCCCCTTGCGGATGCATCACTCTTTAGGCATGTCACAGCCTATCTAGGAGGGCGGTAGTATCAACACACGGTTCATGTCGAACCCGCCTACTTGTCATTGTCACATGTAGGAAAAACAAGACGGGACATCCCTCAGGGTAAAATAGAGAAGGGGATATGATATAGATGCCAAAGTTTAAAACAGGGGAACGTACCTATCACGTTTAACCCAGGGAAAAGAGACTCACAGAGTCAAGAAAGGAAAAAATAGCTACTAGGATAAATTCATAATTATAATCATAAGTAGTCCAAACAAAAAAAGACAGGGCCAATATCAAGACTGTAAATAAGTCTAAAAAAAGGAAACTTCAATGAGTGCAAAAAAGGGCCATATGGAAAAAGTATATACTAATAATAGAGTGAGAAAAAAATTAATATAAACGTATAAAAATATTTTTGGAGACAGCAAGGGAACCCAGAATAGCGTTTGATGAAAATAATGTATGGTGAACATAATCATCACCAGAGGAACACTGTGGACGTCACCCCACCACCATCTTGTACATACAAAAAGCATACCATAAACACTATAAACATAGCATACCATAAACACTACAGATATATAAATGTATAAAAAACTGATCTGTTAAAAGGCATAAAAATACAGGGCCGGAGATTATTGGAGATGAAACAATTTAGGTCAAACTCAATGCTCAAACCAGCAGGTTTAAGAACCTTAGTCTCATAAATCCAAAAAGATTCTCTGTGGCTCAGATGGCGGACAAAATTACCTCCTCTCCAGTGTTGGGATGCCTTCTCTATGCCCCAAAATCTGAGGCCCCTAGGGTCCTAATGCTGATACATTTTAAAATGCCTAGACACGCTGTGGGTGATTTTATCTTTTTTAATATTGCAAATGTGTTCAGCTACCCTGACGTGTAGGGCCCTGGACGTGCGACCCACATATTGTAGCCCACATCTACATTCTAGCATGTAGACTATGCCTTGGGTGGAGCAAGTGATGAAATCATTGATAATATATTGTTTCTGGGTAACCTGTGCTGTGAACTGTTTCCATTTTTTAATGTTCCCTCTAGCCACCTTGCAGGCTGAACATTTGCCACAGGCATAGAACCCAGATAAGAATGAAAACAGCCTATTTTTAGTTTTAGTTTTGGGAGGGTCTACAGCTCCGGGAGCTAAAGTGTCCCAAAGGGTGGGGGCCTTTTTGTATATAAATCTAGGTCGGTCTGGTAGGACCGAACCTAGTATACAGTCTCCTTTAAGAATAGGCCAGTGTTTGGCTAGAATCTGTTCAAATTTTCGATATTGAATACTATAATCCAAAACCATACTGAATTCAGTGGAAGAGGGAGCTTCACTGTGTTTAGTTTGTCCATTAATGATCTCATTCCTGTCCATCTGAGCCCCCTTCTCCATGTCTTTTCTGATCTGGTCCTTAGCGTATCCCTTTTGTGAACCTTTCGGCTAAAATTGAGGACTGTGACCAATAGTCCACTTCCTCAGAACAATTACGTTTAAGCCGAATAAATTGGCCACGAGGGATATTGCAAAGCTATGTTTTATGGTGGCAGCTAGAGAGGGATATATACACATTTCGATCAGTGGGTTTAAAATAATTTTTTGATTTCAGCTTAGTGCCTTCTCTAAAGATTTCCAAATCCAAAAATTGTACTCTCTGTGGGTCTATATTCTAAGTCAACTTAATGTTTTTATCATTCTGGTCTAAAGTGTCAATGAATGACTGGGGGCTACTTCTATCTCTGTCCCAAATGAGAAGGAGATCATCGATGTACCGTCGGTAACAGACCAGCTGGGGTGGACGGTCCCTGAACACTGGTTACTCCTCCCAGTGGGCCATAAAAAGGTTGGCCACACTGGGGGCAAAACGAGCGCCCATAGCCACCCCCTGGTCTGTAAGTAATATCGATGGTCATACCAGAAATAATTATGAGCAAAGCCAAAATCCAAGCACTTCAGTAAAAACTTCTTATGTTGACCACTAAGGTTTGATTGTGACAAAGCCCACCTAACTGAAGTTAATCCTCATGGCCAATGATAGTATACAGAGAACCAACATCAGCGGTAACTAAAAAGACACTTGATGCACAAGGCAGAGTTTACAATATTTGGATAATATGCTTGGTATCTTTTAAGTAAGCCTCCGTCTTCAACACCAGAGGTTGTAAGAAGAAATCAATGTATTGACCTAATCTCAAGGTAACGGAGTCAATCCCATTAATAATAGGGTGACCTGGAGGCTTGTCAATACTCTTATGCATTTTTGGTAAAAAATACAAAATAGGGGTCCTGCAAAACAGAGGATCCAAATAAATAGACTCTTTATGATTTATTCCCCTCTTTGTACCAGATGATGGATGATGTAACTTATCTTTGAATCTTAACATAGGGTCACTACCCAGGGGCTGGTAGGTATTATGATCTTCCAACAACCAACTCATTTTTTCCTTATAGTAAAGTTTGCTCATCACTACTAACCCCCCCCCCCCCATCTGCAGGTTGAATCACAATATTGTTTTGTTCCTGGAGTGAGGTGATACCTCTTTTGAGGTATCTGGGGGAAAAGAAGAGGAGGAGGCAGCAGCATTGAAGAACTAATAGATTGGGACAAGTAGTTTATGCTTGAAGTGTTTATAATACTCTCCTGTGAAGCTGTCTGGGCCCGGAGATTTGTTGGTTGGAAGATCATCTATGGCTGAGCTAATTTCCGTGGAGTGGAAGGGTTTGTTAAGGTTTCCTATTTGCTCTGTTGTCAGGCATGGCAGTTTAATGTTGTCAAAAAAGGCTTTAATTGCATTAGGAGTGGGCTGGGTTAATGAGGGGGTCTTCTCTTAGATTGTAGAGGGAGCTATAATAAGTGCTGAATGCATCAGCTATTTCTTGGGGATTAGTCAGGCACTTTTTGGATATTGGATGATATAGAAAGGGGATATGAGATTTGAGGCGCTGGCCCTTAGTCAAATAAGATAGTAATTTGCCTGCTTTGTTTCCCGAGGAATAAAATTTCATTTTTAAGGATTTTTGTTTTCTGTCATATGATGCTAAAAGAAGGGTTCTAAGATCTAAGCGTAAGCAGTCTAGTTTTGTTTTAGATCTTGGTGTGGGCATTTTTTGTTAAGTAGGTCAGTGGTTTGAATCTCTTAAATCAGTTTATCAATGTGCTGCATCCTCTCCCTCCTTGCTCTGGTACCTAGTTTAATAAATATCCCCCACATGAAGGCCTTGTGTGCAGCCCAAAGCATACCTGGATCTTCTACTGAGTTGGTGTTGGTTGTGAAGAATTCCTCCAGCTGGTCGTGTAGTATATTGGCATATTGAGGTGTTTGGAGTAATTGAGAATTTAGTCTCCATATGTAGGTAGAGTTAGAAGTGGCACAGTCCTCTATAGTGATGCAAATGGGGGCATGGTCTCACCATGTAGCAGTCATAATGTCCGAGATGGAAATTTTTTGCAAAAGCCATTGATCAGTGATTAAAAGATTTATGTGGGAATAAGAGTTATGACATGGGGAGAGGAAGGTGAAATCTTTCTCTTCAGCGTGTTGGCAACGCCAGACATCGAATGGCTGAAGTTCCTGGAAAAGGGCTTTTAGACTTGGCTTCCGTCTTGTAGCTGGGTTAGTTGTATTTAGATGCTGGTCAGGCACAAGGTTAAAGTCCCCACACCAAATGAGAGTTCCTCGCTGAACCTTGGTAATTTTTTTATATAGCTTTTTTAGGTAACGGATCTGGTGCGTGTTAGGGGCATAGACGTTTACGATGGTAAAGGTAGCATTGTTTAATTTGCATATGAGTATGATGTATCTTCCTTGGTCATCTTTAACATTTGCAATCGGTTGGACGTGATGGTATTCTTCACTGCCAGTAGTACTCCTCTTTTCTTGGCAGATACACTGGCAGTGAAAATATGCGGGAAGAGTTTATGGGTGCAGGCTGGTTGAAATTTTGTATGGAAGTGCATTTCCTGCATGCAGATGATGTCACAGTGCGATATTAAGGCTAATTTCCAGAAGGAAGATCTCTCAACCAGATGATTTAGTCCTTTGGTATTGATAGATAGCAGTTGAATACCCATGAATCAGATAGGGTGGTATACTTCACTGGTTATTTGGCAGTTGCTTGCAAGAAGGGATGTTGGCTGAGGTTTGTTGGTAAAGTAGTTTAATTGGTGAAGGATTGCATAGTAACATACAGTAGGGTACGTCTAAGTGCTGATAGAGGTAGTTGGAAAACAAAACTGTGAATGATTGTATCTTCCTGTGGAACAAGAGGCACAACGTGTGCTCAGGAAGGGTAGTGTGGGTAGAGAAAAGTTTGTATAGCCGAGGGCTAAATGGCACTGGAGTGGGCAAGTGGTTATCATACTTGTTCTAATGCGTTTGTGTGCTGTGGCAGTGGTTGGCTGGTATATGGTTGACCTGTTGGAGGCATTCTTCCTCCATTGGGCTGCACTTTTGGGGGTGCAATATCAGAGATAATTCCCCAGCTATGCAGGCGTTGTAGGCCCTCTTGTGCTGATGCTATAATATGTCTTGAGCCCTGGTGGCTGACCATAAGTTTGGCTGGATTAATCCATTGGTATGGAATTTTGTGATTCCGTAAGGCTTTGGTGCTATTTATTTGCCTGCATTTCTGTAAGGTGTGCTGCAAGAGATCAGCATATATTTATAGATGTGAGTATGGGTCGGGTAGTGATTCCATTATGCGGACTCTTTACCGCAATCAGAGTTGTGGTGTGTCAGAGTGACACACCACACCACCGATCACCGCACTGCACACCCCGTGGGTGTGCAATAGTGGGGTATCCTGCCGGACATCATATGACATCCAGTCAGATTAACTGAACCCCCGCCCGGCTGTCATTTGTCTATAGGCTGGGCGGGAAGTGGTTAATTTATTTAATAAAAAACTAAAAACCTGTGGTGATCAAATACCACCAAAAGAAAGCTTTATTTGTGTGAAACAAATTATAAATATTTAGTTGGGGGCGTGGCTAGCCAGCGCTGAAGATGGCCGCTTGAATCGGAGCTCCGCAGCCAGGGGAGAACAACAAGCTCTGCACAGACAGCCCAGGTCTGTATAAACCAGCCACACACACCGGCACACTAGTGGGGGATACAGGGAATCATGTCCCGCAAGCGGCTGACCGACCGTCAGCCCACAAAGTTAACGGCTTTTTTCTTCAAGCCGGCGGGGAAAGACGGAGAGGGTCAAGATGGCGCTGAGTGCCCAGCGCATCGAGAGGCATACACAGACCTTCCAGATGAGTTACAAGGGGGCACGGACGTCCCAGCTCTCCCTCCATCACCTGCACATGGCGACTCAAGAGGGGAGAACAGCACGGGCAGCCCAGCAAAAGCCCACATGAGGCTGGACTCACTGCAGTCACCACAGCCACGGCCTAGATCACTAATTGAGCCCAGGCTTCTAATTCCTTATTATCCAACCAGGCCCTACACAACTCCATGGCGGCTTTTCCAACTTCAGGCCAGCCAGTGAACGACACAACGCTCAAGGACATGCTGTTGTTCCTCCAGACATCTCTGATGTCAGACCTTGCCTCACTTTTCCCCAAAATGTCGGCGGACATTCATAACTTAGACGACAGAGTGACTCACATAGAACAAAGAATGGAGGTGTGCTCCACCACAGTCAATGCCATAATAGACACATATGAAGAAGTTAAAGAGGAGCAGGAGTGGGTACGCACCAAACTTGCGGATTTAGAAGACAGGTCCCGCAGTAACAATGTAAAACTAAGGGGGGTCCCCGAATCAATTCTACCTGAAGACCTCCCCAAGTACGCCAAAGACTTGATGCGCACCCTCACACTGGAAGCTTCGCCTTGCAACATCATCATAGACAGGATTCACAGGATCTCTAAACCTCCACACTTGGCGACATCAATCCCCAGAGACGTGCTCATGAGAGCATACTTTTACCACATTAAGGAAAAGTTATTGGTCAACGCCAGAAAGAGTACCTCACTATCTCCACCATATACAAGCATCCAAACTCTCCCTGACCTATCCAAGTATACCCTACAACTTTGGAGACAGCTTAACCCCATTTCCAAGGGGCTGACCAATCATAAAATTCAATATAAATGGAGGTGCCCTGCAACCCTTGTAATCTCCAGAAACGGGGCAACCCACACAATCAACAACCTATCCTCAGGCCTGCAACTACTATTCTCCTGGGGCATCATCATTGAACCCCCTGACGACACAAATCCCTCACCCCCACTTCCACGCCCTAAGCACAGACATCAAGCCTTAAGATGCCAGTTTGGCTAGGAGCCGGATGACCAACGCAAATGAGTATAGAGGCATCTGGGCTACAGAAAAGGGGAACTTGAGAGTAAGGCGAAGCAATCTCCTTTCCGCTCTTGCATCTCTCCATGCTTAACATTACACCATGACTACATAGTTCTCCCCAGCTATGGAAACCTTTCCTGCCAATCTTCTCTGCTATAGACTGCTCAACCCCAAAACCTCGGTGAAACCTGCCGAGTTAAGACCCTTTCCTTCTTAACGGTTCTTATGTTAAAGTTACATGTTTTTCTAGCTGTTGAAAACCATATTTTGCCGCCGCTCTGACATATGAATCTCTGTCTCCTAGTAATTGACTTCTACAACCTTTCTATAGACTCAACAATAAACCACATAGAAACTCAACCGTAAATACAGATCTACAACCAATCCCACCAGCAACCCTACAACCCTGATCCACAGACCATGGACATCACCCCTCCACCACCTAACTGTGAGTGTTTATATACAAATAGTTCACTTCCCGATAGTGAACAATGTCTCTCAACATTGTATCTCTTAACGTGAATGGCCTCAACCATCCGGTTAAGAGACATTCAATGTGGAAAAGAGCACAAAAACTACAAAGTGACATACTATGTCTGCAAGAGACGCATTTTTCAAAACAAGCTTCTCCCTATTGCTCAAACGGCAAATATCCTCATGTTTTTAAAGCCTCACACACCTCAAAAAAAGAGAGGTATTAATAGCCGTGAAAAACACAATAGACTTTCAATTAAAACAGGAAATTTCAGATGACAAAGGCCGCTTCTTAATTTTGATATGCACTTTAAACAAGACAGACTACACCCTCCTAAACATTTATGCACCTAACGTGCGCCAAATGGCATTCATCCGCAAAGTACTTTGCTTGGCTAAAAGGGTGCAACAAGGCCACCTAATAGTGTGTGGGGACTTCAACCTACCTCCTGATGCATCACTGTATTCAACGTCTACTTCCAGAAGGAGAGAATTACCATTGAAAAATCTATTGGTAACTCAAGAATTATATGACGTGTGGAGATGCCAACATGGGTCTGAAAAAGACTACACGCATTTCTCTACACGCCATTATACATACTCTAGGATAGACTTGATCCTCATGGACAAGTGGATCCTACAGAACACTAGCGCATCTGTAATCCATACCGCGACTTGGTCCTATCACACCCCTATCACGATTACGATCGCAAATGCTCCCAGCAAACAAAACACCTTCCTTTGGAGGGCAAATAACCACATACTACAACACCCAGATTACAAAACAGTGATTGCATCCCAAATTAACGAATTCTTTGAAATTAACAAGGGATCGGTATCGGACCCAGTGGTGATGTGGAACGAGCACAAATCTTTTATGCGTGGTGTATTGTTGAAAATGTCTTCACAATTTAAAAAGTCAAATACAAGACAAATAGACCATATCCTGGCCCAAATCACATCAATTGAAAATGTCAATAAGGTAGACACCCACCCAAAACACGCAGCCCAACTTATATCCCTCAGACAAGACCTTAGATCACTGTTTATGACCTCATACGAACACATGCTGAGAAAATTAAGAGCCTCCACTTACACGACTTCCAACAAAGCGGGCAAGATGCTAGCTAATAAAATCAAGGGTAGAAGAATTAAAAAAAATATATTTCATTTGGATACAGTGTTGCATGACCAAGCAATTGCCTGTTAAAGTAGCGCAGTACTGAATAACAAAAATTGCTCTGGTCATGAAGGGGGTAAAATCAACCATAGTTTAGGTGATTAACCGCTTCAATAACATACACTTTTACCATCTTCTACCCAGGCCAATTTTCAGCTTTCAGTGCTGTCACACTTTCAATGACAATTGCGTGGTCATACAACACTGTACCCATGTGACATTTTTTTTACACAGATAGAGATTTTTTGAGTTGTATTTAATCACTAAAAATTAAATAAAATCAACTGCACTAAATAACGAGAATAAGATGTTCAGCTGCCAGCACAAAAGGTTGAACCATCCATAAAACAAAACATAAAATACAAGTGCACCGCTAAAAAAGACATAACACAATAGTCCAAAAAGAAATGATCCTCATGTGACTGATGAAAAAATAACACTTAGGAAAGGTGATCCAATAGAAGAAACCTTCACCGACACCCACACATACTACCTCTTAACCTCCAAATATGACCCCTATTACAGAGGTCCAATGAGCCTTTGTGTGGGATTAGGTAGTGGAAGCTTTCACAGATGGTAGCTGACCAACTTCTGTCTATGTATACTGAAGTTTCCCAAGAGCGCCCCGATAATCCTTCCCAGATCATGAAGAAATAAATGGCAGAAATAGTATAGCACTTTCCAATAAAAGTTTATTACAATAAAACATGTTACACTCACATTTCAGCAAAGTTCTCAAGTAGTGAAACAATTGCGGTAGTTTCCAACAACTAAAATGGTGGCCTCATTCCGGAACGTGGTATCGCAACACTGGCTGGCTTCTCCCAATGTGTTTCGTCATCATTGACGTTGTCAGGGGCATGGCCAGCGTCTGATGTAGCATTGTATAAATAGTAAACAGGACGGGCAATGATTGGACGAATAAGGGTCATGTGGGCGCATGAAACGGAATAGGGTAATTACACTCCTCCACCACCATTCACAACTTCCGTGCGTTGCACACACAGGAAGGGGAACTAGGACACTCCTCACGGTCTGTTCCTATATGTTAATGTCCTCCACAGGCCAGAAATTCAACAAGAACCAGCTGTAAATAAGACTGTATATGGCTAGAAGCAATTAATATGAGACACTGAAGTCTAAATGCTAGTATTACATAAAAAGCTTTATAATGTAGATGACATGCAAGCCTATATAAAAAATATATGCTGTATTTAATCACTGCTTTTTTTTGTAAATCAGTTAAAAAACAGACTGAAAATGTTAAAAAATGCATTTATGTTATAAAATGTTTCTAAATTTTCCTCTGTTCAAAGTTTTTATTGAGATTTTTAAAAAGATAACATCAGAGAAAAAAAAAATCAACAATAACCACAATCACATTGGCATATGAAGCAGAATAAGTCAAGACTAGAGTTGATCGAACCTCTGGAAGTTCGGGTTCTGCAGGTTCGGCCGAACTTCGGGACAAAGTCCGGGTTCGGGTCCGGACTTGACCCGAACTTTGACCCGGACCCCAAACCCCATTGAAATCAATGGGGACCCGAACTTTTAGGCACAAAAATGGCTGTAACAAAGTCCTGGAAAGTCCTAGAGGTCTGCAAAATGAAGGAAAATGGGGGTAAGGGTCGGACAAGTGCCCTACAAAGAAATGGGGATAGGGAAATAACTTAAAATGATTTTTAAGCTAAAATCACATAAAAATATCAAAAATGGAGGTGGATGTGGAATTGGAGGTTGAGGAGGCGGTGAAAGGGGAGGTGGAAGAGGAGGAGGAGGTAGCCAACACTGTTTTTTTTATTTTTGGAATTTTTTTTTTTTTAAACCAGCAATGTAGATGCACTTTTTAATTTTGTGCAAGAAACAATAATCTGTCCCTTTAAGAAACAGTAGGAACCTCTCCCTATAGAACTAGGAGATGATTTTAGATTTAAAATCACCTCCAAGTTGTACAGGGAAAGCCTCCAGCTGTTGCTTTAAGGGAAAGATTATTGTTCTAAAATCATCTTCAAAGTGTGTGGGAAAAGCCTGTTTCAGCCACATAGAGCCATATTAGTGTTCTAAAATCATCTTCAAAGTGTGTGGGGAAAGCCTGTTTCAGCCGCATAGAGCCATATTAGTGTTTTAAAATCATCTTCAAAGTGTGAGGGAAAAGCCTGTTTCATCCGCATAGAGCCATATTAGTGTTCTAAAATCATCTTCAAAGTGTGTGGGAAAAGCCTGTTTCAGCCACATAGAGCCATATTAGTGTTCTAAAATCATCTTCAAAGTGTGTGGAAAAAGCCTTTTTCAGCCGCAGAGAGCCATATTAGTGTTCTAAAATCATCTTCACAGTGTGTGGGAAAAGCCTGTTTCAGCCGCAGAGAGCCATATTAGTGTTCTAAAATCATCTTCAAAGTGTATGGGAAAAGCCTATTGCAGGGACATAGAGCCATATTACTGTTCTTTTCCAGCCGCATAGAGAGCCATATTATTGTTCTAAATTTTAGAACACTAATATGGCTCTCTGCGGCTGAAACAGGCTTTTCCCACACACTGTGAAGATGATTTTAGAACACTAATATGGCTCTCTGCGGCTGAAACAGGCTTTTCCCACACACTGTGAAGATGATTTTAAAACACGAATATGGCTCTTTGCGGCTGAAACAGGCTTTTCCCACACACTGTGAAGATGATTTTAGAACACTAATATGGCTCTCTGCGGCTGAAACAGGCTTTTCCCACACACTTTGAAGATGATTTTAGAAGAATAATCTTTCCCTTAAAGCAACAGCTGTAACCTTTCCCTGTACAACTTGATGATGATTTTAGAACACTAATCTTTCCCTTAAAGCAACAGCTGGAAACTTTCCCTGTACAACTTGATGATGATTTTAGAAGAATAATCTTTCCCTTAAAGCAGTAGATTCTACCTAGTCCAGTCAGATCGTTCTGTGCAGCAGGATGAGGTGTGCAATCTGTCCCTCAAAACAGCAGTACTAGTATCTCTCCCTAGTCCACAATCAGATCGTTTAGTAATGCAGCATGAGATGTTCTGCAATCTGTCCCTCACAGAGCCAGCAGCATCCTCTCCCTAAACTATCCTGAGAGCATATGACAGGCAGCACGGTGACTGCAGCCCCATATAGAGGCTGCGTCACATGGTGCACTGGCCAATCACAACCATGCCATTAGTAGGCATGGCTGTGATGGCTTCTAGAGAAAACCAGTGAAACACTTGTTGATTGGCTGCCCTTGGCAGCTTTTCAACACGTGTAATAAAATACCAGAACCCCAGACCCGAACCCAGACTTTTTTTGAAAAGTCCGAGTTCAGGTCCGGGTCCCGGACACCCAAAAGTTCGGTACTGACCCGAACTTTACAGTTCGGGTTCACTAAACTCTAGTCAAGACCTCACAGGGCCACAAATGTGTTAGCAATCAAGGCAAAAAACAGAATCACAAATAAATAGATAGGCTATACCTTCTGGAGGATGCATCTATCCACTTCTTCTTTTGCCCATCCCTAAAGGAGAACCCCCAGCTCCACCCCCATCGGGAACAAACTGTGGGCTGAGGATTTCCGACTATGTAAAAACGAGTAAAGAAAAAGAGATAGACCTCCTC
>BLSH010119923.1:96223-106301 GCA_018402905.1 Glandirana rugosa
ACGGAACTAACGATTGTGTAAACACCGGGACACTCCAGAACTGATCTCAAATCACTATGCCATTAGTAGGCATGGCTGTGATGGCTTCTAGAGAAAACCAGTGAAACACTTGTTGATTGGCTGCCCTTGGCAGCTTTTCAACACGTGTAATAAAATACCAGAACCCCAGACCCGAACCCAGACTTTTTTTGAAAAGTCCGAGTTCAGGTCCGGGTCCCGGACACCCAAAAGTTCGGTACTGACCCGAACTTTACAGTTCGGGTTCACTAAACTCTAGTCAAGACCTCACAGGGCCACAAATGTGTTAGCAATCAAGGCAAAAAACAGAATCACAAATAAATAGATAGGCTATACCTTCTGGAGGATGCATCTATCCACTTCTTCTTTTGCCCATCCCTAAAGGAGAACCCCCAGCTCCACCCCCATCGGGAACAAACTGTGGGCTGAGGATTTCCGACTATGTAAAAACGAGTAAAGAAAAAGAGATAGACCTCCTCTTGAGCCTATAAATAGTTAATGCCATTTTAATATCACTGGGAGCTAAGCTGGGAGCTACCTGAGGTCCTATATTAGTTCTGAAGACTGTAAAAACTAGTATCAGAACTTGGGAAATTTGATAAGAGGTGTACGATTTAGATGCCTAGTGGTGGTATTGGCGCTTGCTCCCGCACTCCATCACGGGGTATAAACATGCTGAGTAGGAGCCGACCCCACTGCAAGAGCCAATGTGATGAGGGAGGTGAGGAGAAAAAAGGAGAGTCAAAAGGCAGTAAAGACAGAGACAGCAAGAGAAAATAAAGTAGAAAATAAAGAGCACCAGGGAGCCAGGATGAAGGGCCAGAGAAATGTGAATCACGGGGGTAATTTTAGGTACCTCTTCCAGGGTTTCCAGATTAGGTCAAATTTAGGTGATGTGTCTAGAATGATGTTGGCAAGCTTCTCCTGAGTCATGATCCAGGAAATTTTTTGTTTAGCAGCAAAGAAGGACACGGAGGGCCTCTTCCAGGCCCTAGCAATTGTGATTTTCGCTCCTAACAGAATGTAATGAGCAAGTTTAAAGAGGGATTTGGAAAGACCAAATGGCCTATAATTAAGTAGAGCATTTCTGGGTTCTGGGGAAATGCCAGCCCCATGATCCTTCTTAATAAGTGGAACACTCTATTCCAAAAGCCTCTAATACGTGGACACTCCCACCAGATATGGATAAAGGAACCCAACAGTCTGCAGCCCCTAAAACACAGCCAGGATGAGTTCGGGAACATGGCCACCAATCTGGTTGGTACCAGATTCCAGTACAAGGGGGGAAGGGACTAACCGGCAACGAAAAGAATACCACAGCAATAAAATCAATCAAAAAATTGTTGGAGCATTAATTCCCCTCCCCGTCCTAACTGGGCGGTGGGAGGGCGGGCCAGGGGGAGGGCCAGGAAGACAATGGCCAAAGCAGATCAGTCATGAACAAGATAAACGGGCTATATAAATTGAGAAAGAAATTCCCGAAAAGGAAGGAAGGCCACTTCCAAGTTCAATGAATCAAGAGGAGCTGAGAACAAGGGACAACTTTCCTGGGATGTAACTTATTGCTCAAGGAGGGTGAGAGTCCTTGGAACGCTTGGAGTGTTGATTCCGCCAGAGCGGAGGGATGGGGCTCTGAGGAGATGGACGCTTGGAGGAACCTGTATGTTTGTTTGATAACGTGGAAGCAGAGTCCAGAGAGATGAGATTAAGATGGCACAGGAAGTGCTCCCCTTCCTGGAAAGTGGAGAAGCCATAAGCCTTGCGTTTGTAAATGAAGGATAGGCGGAAAGGAAAGGGCCATCAGTACTTAATGGTTGACTTTGAAAGCACATCCAGCAGCGGCTTCAAGGATCTTCTCTTTTGGATTGTGGCTGGAGATAAATCAGCGAATACTTGTATGGGATGACCTTGGATGGAGGAACTAGGGGAGGACCTAGAGACTTTCATAACCTCCTCCTTAACACTGTAAAAATGAAAAATCACTACTATGTCTCTAGGTAAACCATCTGAGCGTGGGGGTTGGAGTGCTCTATGAACTCTGTCTAGTTCCAAATGGTGCTCCTGGATGCCCGGAATGATTTCTTTAACAAATTCGGTTACAGCAGCACGGGCATCTGTAACGGCCTACGGGTAGATGTAGATCCTGAATCCGCGCTGAATTCTGGTTTTATCCTGGCCGCTGTTTGGTCGCTTTTATGTTCTATTGAGTCAATCCGTGTCCCCAGATTATGTTGGTCAGCTTGTATAACTGATGTAATATGAGAGGATGTTTGGGCCAAACCTTTGGAAAGCATCTTAGAGAAGACCTCCATCATCATCTGGAAATCCAAGTGAAGAGAAGGAGAATGGGTACCCAAGGGCTCAGCAGAGATAGGACCTCTTTCCAAGAGGGAAACAGTAGAGGCTGGAGATAGTACCTGGGTTGTGAGTTGTGTTCCTGGTAAAGGGCCTCGGGAGGGGAGGATCTGAGAGCCCCCCTCTGACCCAGCTTCCATGTCGTCACCTCTGTCCTCCGCTGTATGTGATCCCCCGGAGGCCATATGGAATGTATTTGGGGCTGGGTCATTGAAGCCTGGCTGGCGGGAAAGATCCCTTCTGACTGCGCCTGGTTGCATAGAGACTGTATCTTGGGATAGGCTTAAATGTGCTCCCCCAAGGATCGCCAGCTTACAGCTGATATTAATTGTTAAAGTGTCCCTTAATTTGAGCAATAAGAAAAACCTTTTTAAGACTCAATGTTCAAGAGGCAACAAGAAAGAGGCCTATTATAGGCTTGGGGCTGCTGTAAGCTCCCTGTCTTGAGCGAGGATGGGGGGACTGGGCTGAGACTCCACCTGGGTGCTGATCAGCCATGTGGCGTGTAGGCCCCAAGCCCGGCCCGCAGCAGATGACCAGGCCCGGAGCAGACCCTTCGGATAATCAGGCTGATCCCCTTAATTCTGGGGCCGGGTGCGGAAGTCCCGGCGGAACGACCGGGACCCGCAATCTTTCGGGGCTGCCGCCTGAATGTAACGTCTCCCAAGGAGGGTCCTGGCTAGGATCCAAGCACCGGGTCTAGCTGCAGGAGGTCGGAAAGGTTGGGGTGGATCGGAGCTCAAGGCTTACGCAGCCATACCGGAGACTCCACAAATTTTTAATAGCTGATTTTGTTTTTTTTATTCATATAGTTGCGCTTTATCTCCTATATTTCATGTGGGAGAATTAGTTCATTTTTGTCAATTGGGGACACGATTCTATACATCTATAGGAGTGGTGTCCATTACTTCACATTAATCTACAGCTGTACCACCAATAACATGGTGACTAGACTGTTTCCTGCTCAGTCAGCCTACAACAAAATGGCATAGGTGGTATTTCTGGTTCCGTATCATTGGCAAAATGGCAGACTGAGTACTTCCGGTTTTAAATTTAGTTTAATTGATTACTATGGCATGGAGTGCTTTTGAGAAACTACAAAAAGATGATGGGGGTTGAAACTAGAGGACCCCTTGTCCTATTGGACGAAATGTGTCTAAGAGGAGACACTAGTGCTGACGTCATGCTCGATTCTGGGTCGGCAGCGGCTTCCAATCTAAGGATTTTTATGAAATTTTCTTTTTTATGTATGCATGCATCCATATTAAACTTACCATACTATGAGGATTACTTCTGGCTCCTGGTGAGCTTTATTTACTGTATCATAGTCATACCCTGATGAGAAGTGTCGCTGATGTACTTCATGGGTTCACTCTTCACTGGATGACAGACACATACTTAAGGTGCATATGCTACTGTAATGGCAGTCATCTTTCTGGTGAGTGTTCATTTCACTGGGGCATGGTGGCTGACCTTGGAACACTTTGCTGGATTACCTGTGTTCACTTCAAAAGGTGTGAAAGTTAGTGATGGTTCTTTTCTATTGTTGCACTGGATCTTTATTTTAAATCTATCATCTCACTGGACTGTGTACAAACGTTTTCTTCTTTTTGGAGTATTATATTCATGAATTGAGGACTTGTTTTTTTCACTTTATATTAATGGTTCATTTGTTCATTTATTTTTGGTGCTACTCATCTGCTTGCAAATTGTTGTAAAATTTTGCAAATAAATAATCTTTATTTAGGCCAAAATGTATACTGCTACATTTCTTTGGTAAAAATAACCCAATCAGTGTA
Organism: Glandirana rugosa; assembly: GCA_018402905.1. Taxonomy (NCBI): domain Eukaryota; kingdom Metazoa; phylum Chordata; class Amphibia; order Anura; family Ranidae; genus Glandirana; species Glandirana rugosa. The sequence goes on from BLSH010119923.1 coordinate 100,396, forward strand.
TGTTATTTAGTCTGTAGAAAAGTTATAGAGTCCACAAACGATGATATATACTGTATATCTGAAAATTGATTAATCTTGATGTACTGATGGCTCATCTCATTCCTTAAGGCCTGAACATGCCAGGGACAGTACATATATCCCACAAATTACCCATTTTTGGAAAGTAGACAGTCGAAAGTATATAATAAGAGGCATTGTGAGTTTTTTGAAGTTGTAATTTTTTGTCACAATTTTTTTGAAAATGCAGAAATTAAAAAGAAATGTTTTTTCTTCACATTTTTTTTACATACTGTCATCAGTGCAGTACAGTGTCATGCATGCCATAACTAGTGTGGAGGTAATCAAGGGACACTAACTAGTGACAGTATTTAAAAAATAATCTTTTTTTCATTTTCTTTATTTTTTATTATTATTTTTTATTTTTTTTACATACAGTCACCAGAGCAATACCGTGTTACCAAAGTAACACCGTGCCACTCTGGGGAGGTGGTTAGTATTTTTTTCACACCATGTAACAAAGCCTTTCATTGTGTATAACTGTCATGTGATCTGCTGTGATTGGCCACAGTGATCACATGATACCGGTAGCGGGCCAGTACAGTGATCTGACATCGGCCATGTGCAGTGAACATGGCGGGTGTAAGACTGCACTGGGGATCCTGGGAGGTTGTCATATGATTGCCTCCCAGAACAAAAGTGCTGGAAGAGGTCAAAGAAGGGATGTTTCATTTTATCAATGTAGAATGCCCCACATGTATATTTTATTCAATATACTATTTCAGGTTACTTGGTGCTTGACAGGTTACCCAATGCTTGGGTTTAAATTGCTGGCCATTTGGAACAACCACATCCTGGCCCTTTTTTTATAACATATTTTATTTGTTTTGAAAATATGGTATTACAGAAGCAGAAACAAGGTACTGCTACATGTTTGTGAATACAAACATCTGGCGGAAGGAATGTACAGTACAGGTATTTAAAATATAAAACAGAAATTGTAAAAACATGCTGTACTATATATAGAAGGATGCTTGGATGGATAGTAGAGACCTGAACATCGAAAACCCCCATCCCCTAAGGGGGGGTACAAAATGGGGGGAAACCAGACCCGTGTCATAGATGATTTGCCTGAGGCAGGTTGAAGGTAGCTAACTAAGTAACATAATGTCCACTAATGAGTTCAAGCTATATAAGATGAAGGGTGAGGAGGGAGAGGGAGAGGGAGGGGGGAAACTGCAGGAGTTATTTTTTCTAGAGTGCCTGTGTCTGTATCATTGGTTGGCTTAGGATGGAGTGGTGTGGAGACACCTGTGGGTGAGCTTGCGAAGAGCTGGATTTGGCCTCTTTATTCCTTACAGAATTCCAAAGGTCATATATGTATGGGGATTTAAGTGAAGTGTGTGTTTGGGTGGGAAAAGTGGTGTGGATAAAGTCTTTCCATCGTAGGTGGAAGCGTTTCTCTGAATTTTCTTTATGAGATCATGTGTCTAGTAAGTCCTTGAATAACAGGAGCTCTAATTCCTTTTTAACTTCGGTGATAGTAGGTGGCTGATTTCTGATCTAATGTTTAGTGATTCTTTTCCAGGCCAAGAGTAGGCAGATGTAAGTCCATTGAGAAAAATATTTTGGCATGGGTATTGTAAAGAGTTTTGTTGGTAAGTCGCTCGGTTTGCCACTAAATAGCATGAGACCCGGATGCAAGGGAATAGAGTTGTAGGTCACTGTCATTATAAAAGACTGGATTTGTAGCCAGAATGACGTTATATGTGGGCATGACCACAATCTGTGATATAGAGTTGATCTAGCAGTCTTGCATAGAGGGCATATTTTCTCACTTGGACAGTCCTCCTGGATGTAATGTGGTAGATAGGCTCTATATAGTAGTTAGAAGTGGGTTTCCCTCCATGTTTCATTCTGTATGAGTTTTAGTGTTTTCCTGTAACCTTCACATAGGATTTGTGCAAGTTTTTTGAGGGGAATGTCTTTACTTTATGCTTTAGCGGATGTCTGTTCCAATGGCTGAGTGAAAAAAGGAATAAGGGGGTTGTAGATTTGTGAGGTGGAGATAGATCCAGTTTCAATGAGAGAGTCCATAAATGTGCGCTTGAACCTGATTTGAGGTTTGGGGTAGGTTTTGTTGACATAGTTGGATATCTGGTTGAGGTGGAATGATGAGAGATGGTCATTGGCAGAGGTTTGATCTTTCTGCTATCCATGTTGTAGAGGGATGCAATTTCAGTAAGGTTCTTAAATTTCCAGAATCTGAATGCCTTGTGGTGTGTGGATGATGCTAGCACTGGATTTCTCCGGATAGGGCGGTAGGCTGAGATGTGTGGAGATACCCCCAGGTGAGTCCTGACCTCCCTCCAGGCTACTATGGTGTCTTGGAGCAGCATGTTATGTTTCAGTTCTGGGGGAAGTTTTGATAGGTTGCTGTGTAGAATCGCTGATAAGTTAAAAGGGTGTACCATTTTAGTCTCCAAGCTGAAATCTGAATATCTGGATTCTCTGGTTAGCCAGTCTAGTCCTACCTGTAACAGACAAGAAAGGTTGTATAGTCTAATACATGATAAACCAGCCCCCCCTTCGCTCATCGGGAGATAAAGCTTTGTTAAGGCAATACGTGGCCCTCTTACCGTGCCACAGGAATTTGGATATAGATTTGTTGAGAGCATGTACATCTTTATGTTTGAGTATCAGTGGTATAGTTTGCATTGGGTACAGAAGGCGCGACAAGCATTTTGAAACGATGAAAGTACAAGTATTGCTGCGCCCCCCTGCTAGTAAATATCAATAAAAATATCCATAAACAGCATTAGACCACATTAACACAAATGTGAACTCATAAAAGTGACAAGTGCTGTGCTGAATATTTGTGATCAAAATCATTTGGACATATGTCAAACAAATGCTCTAGAAATTCAAAGTCCATCACTTAAATAAAGTGCTTAGTGATGTAAACAGTGCTCCTAAAAATTCAAAGTCCATCAATTGAATAAAGTGCTTAGTGATGTAAACGGTGCTCCAAAAGGTGCTCAGCAGAAACAATCCATAGTGCTCAGTGTTAGCGCCCACTCGTGGCCCCACTCACCAGAAAGATCGGACCCCCAGCTTTTCAGTCTGGGGGGCAAAACAGGCTTAATACTGGTGGTGGTCCGTTGATTGTGGAAATAGAGAAGACTGTTCCAATCGAGCTGCTATAACACCACTCCTCCACAGTTTCTCAAAGAAAGAGAACAAACTCCATAGTGAAGTACTATAAAACCGATTTAATAGCGCAAAATAAAAATCTACTTACAAACAGTAAAAGAAATATCCGCTTAGAACATGAGGGGATGTATATGGCGTCTGGTTCTGGCGTGCATTCCACCACAGGCGGACGTGACGTCAATGAATGTGGAGGACCGGAAGTGACGTCAACGCGTTTCACTCTCAACAACGAGCCATCACGGACAACTCCTCCAGCTCACCGCCTGTTATTTGACGTCCGGAGGGTAACCACCCCTACCTGCCGCACCAATCAAACTATAGCCATGTTTCCATGGGGACGAGATTGCTTATACTCGTGGACCAGCCCAGTGCACTCACGATGCCAATTAACGCCCTCCAGTGGTGGATTACCAATACTACGCACTAATTTAATCTTAGCCATGAATAAGAGCCTTACATAAATATTCACAAAAAACATATATTACCAAAAAACTTTCTAAAATAAAGATATTTAACACACAAATTCTATTTAATTATATTGAAATTATTTTAAAATCTATATATATAAAATATATATAGATAACTAAAAAAAATATATAAAAAGAAAAATATGATGAAAAATATAAGAAATAAAATAAAAATTGTTTTATAAATGGATTATGGAAAAAAATATATAAAGGGGCACAAAAGTATATTAAAAATATTAAAAATATATTGTTAAACCCTATTGCACCCATGGAGGATATATCCCGATATTAATACTAGATTATGTGATGGTCCAGACCTTACCAATTCAACAAAAAACAATTTATATCCAGATCTATATTGAGTCCCAATGGGTCCATAGTGCCCACATAGGATCCACTGGGTATCATTTCGATAGATGGCCCTGGTGAGGTTGGTCTCTCTCCAATGCCTCTCCACTCTATCAATACCACAAAAGGAGAGCTTACTTGGATCCCTATTGTGAACAAGCCTAAAATGATTGGACAGGCTGTGATGTTTAAACCCTTTCCTTATATTTTTAACATGTTCTCTTAACCTTATTCTTAACTTGCGTGTGGTACGCCCTACATATTGGAGCCCACAAGTACCTGTCAACAAATATGTGACATGACTTGTGTCGCATGTTATAAATTTATTAATTTTGTAGTTTGTCCCTTGAGCTGTAGATTCAAATGCGGTGGTCTTATGTTTCCTAGATGCTGATGTTTTACATATAGTGTATCTGCCGCAGCTGAAAAAATCTACCTCGTCTAGAACAAGTCTTTTTAGGTGGGTCAACTACATTATGTGCTATTTTTACATATAATGAAGGGGGTCTCGTATAAATGAACTGGGGCCTTTTGGGAAGAATCTTCTGAAGATCCCTATCCCTTAGTAACAACGGCCAGTGCTGCCTAACAATCTTCTCAAATTGTTTATATTCTCTATTGAATTTAGTCATTAAGGCTACCCCATACTCACCTCTTTGTTCGATTTTGGGTTGGAAAAGGCCATCCCTATCACAATCCCTAATCTGATTTTTTATCCCTTCAAGGTTCTTTCGATCATAGCCCTTTTCTACAAATCTTTCTACAATAGTATTAGCCTACTCAACAAAATCACTAATGGAATCACAATTGTGCCTAATTCTAAGAAGTTCACCCCTGGGGGATATTGCCCAACCACTTAGGGTGATGGCAGCTCCCCAGGGGTATATAACCATTACGATCAACCTCCTTGAAATAGGTACGGGTATTTAACCGGTTTCCATTCTTATATATATTGAGATCCAAGAAGTTGATGGATTCATTGTTGATAACCTCAGAGAAAGAAATACCATAGGGATTATTACCCATCCCTCTAATGAAATCAATCAATGTATCCCTTGATCCCTCCCAAATGATTAGGATATCATCAATGAATCTCTTGTACAATTTTAATTGGGGGACTGACCCCCCAAAAATAGCACCCTTCTCCCACCAACTCATAAAGATATTAGCCACTGAGGGGGCGTATTTAGCCCCCATGGCTACCCCTTTCTTTTGCCTGAAGAATTTTTTGTCATGCCAGAAGTAATTTTGACTCATGGCTTGTTTCAACAGTGACACTATAAATTCAGTTTGCTCCCTCATGAGATCAGTGCTGCCCAATGCCCATCGGACAGCACTAATAGCATGATCTTGCTGGATGTTGGTGTAAAGGGAATTCACATCAACACTTGCCAGCAGATACTCCTTATTATAGCTCGTACACACGGGACGACGATCGTGCGCACGACCGTGTTGAATCGTACGTTGACGGTCGTATGTAGCCCACTGACATGCACATGACGGTCGTACATACAACTTGCGGCCGGCCGAACGTGATGACGCGAACGAGCGTATAATGAGGAAGTAGCGTCACCTTTTGGGCTCCTTTCTAATTTCATGTTAGTTGAAAGTGGACTTGGCGCATGCGTGTTTAGCACAATACAACTTTGTTGAACACAGCTGCTCTACACACGACTCAACGGTCGTATGCGAGCTTGTTGACACGACCAAGTTTTCTAGTCTGCACATACAACTCCCACGAACGACCGTCGTACGTTCAACTGTTGAAAGTGCCGCCACAGACGAACGATTCTGCATGCAACGGTCGTGCATGTTCGGGTTCGGTGGGTTCGGCCGAACTTCGGAAAAAAGTCCTGGTTCGGTACCGAACTTGACCTGAAC
>BLSH010119923.1:109094-143817 GCA_018402905.1 Glandirana rugosa
AGCGTATGCTGGCAACTCAGCACACATCTCGTCGACACAAGTTGTTTCAACATAACACTCCTTTCTAATTTCATGTTAGTTGAAAGTGGACTTGGCGCATGCGTGTTTAGCACAATACAACTTTGTTGAACACAGCTGCTCTACACACGACTCAACGGTCGTATGCGAGTGACACGACCAAGTTTTCTAGTCTGCACATACAACTCCCACGAACGACCGTCGTACGTTCAACTGTTGAAAGTGCCGCCACAGACGAACGATTCTGCATGCAACGGTCGTGCATGTTCGGGTTCGGTGGGTTCGGCCGAACTTCGGAAAAAAGTCCTGGTTCGGTACCGAACTTGACCTGAACTTTACCCCGAACCCCATTGAATTCAATGGGGACCCGAACTTTTCGGCACAAAAATGACTGTAAAAGAGTCCTGGAAAGTGCTAGAGGGCTGCAAAATGATTTTAGAACAATAATCTGTCCCTTACAGCAACAGCAGGAACCTGCCCCTATAGAACTAGGAGATGATTTTAGAACAATAATCTGTCCCTCTAAGCAGTAGACTCTACTTAGTCCAGTCAGCTCTTTCTGTAATGCAGGATGAGATCTTCAATCTATCCCTAAAAGCAGTAGTAGTAGTAATCTCTACCTATCTATCTATCTGCAATCTGTCCCTCACAGCACCGGCAGCATCCTCTCCCTACACTACCCAGAGAGCATGTGACATGCAGCACTGTGACTCCAGCCTCATATAGAGGCTGGGTCACATGATGCACTGGCCAATCACAGCCATGCCATTAGTAGGCATGGCTGTGATGGCTTCTAGGGAAAACCAGTGAAACGCTTGTTGATTGGCTGCCCTGCAGCTATTCAACATGCATGATCAAATACCCAAACCCAGAACTCGAACCCAAACTTTTTTTCAAATGTCCTGGTTCGGGTCCGGGTCACGGACACCCCAAAGTTCGGTACGAACCCGAACTCTACAGTTTGGGTTCGCTCAACTCTACTCTTTATCCATTGCCACAGTTTTCAGGATCCCAATCAAATCCTTACTATCCTTAAGGTAGGAGGGATACTTGGTGGTTAATGGCTGAAGAAAGGAGTCTATATATTCTCCAGATCTGGAGAACAACGAATCCACTCCACTAATAATTGGTCTACCTGGTGGTTTGTGGGGATTCTTATGCATTTTGGGGAGCTGGTAGATTACCGGAATCCTGGGTGCATCCGGAACCATATAACGTGCTTCCCTTTTGTTAAGGATACCTCCCTTTTGTGCCTCCTTGGTTAATTTGGTGAGTTGGGCTTTATATTTCACAGTGGGATCACTTTTGAGCTCCTCATATGTATCTTTGTCATTCACCAATCTATTAAGTTCCTCTAGATAATCTTTTTTGTTTAATATTACCAAGCCACCTCCCTTGTCTGCGGCTCTAATAACTATGTCTTTCCTTTTTTCCAATTCAGAAAGACCTCTCTCAATATCCTTTTTTCGCCTGCCAGGTTGGATCACCATATTTTTTAGATCTTGTTCAACAAGTTGCTTAAAACTATCTACCAAATGGTTCGGGGCTATCTTTGGATTAAAAACAGAATTGTTTTCTCAACCTGGTGTGCTGGAAAGTGGTGATTGGCTCCTCGACGGGTGCTTTAGTTTTCAAAAAATGCTTCTTAATATTTAACTTCCTTATAAACTTTTGCAAGTCTACAAATACATCAAACTTTTTCAGATGTACATCCGGGGCATACTTTAAACCTAAGGCCAATACTCTGAGCTCTTCCTCTGAAAAAACGGCATCACTCAGATTAAAAATCCCATCTTTTAAGTTAACCGCTTTCTTTTTCCTTTTCCCCCTCTACATCCTTGGGTTCTTCTCCTGGCGATTCCTGAGGGGATCCTACATGGTACCAGGGTTTCCAATCTTCCCATCCCTTGAGGCGTGGGTGATTTCCCTGTCCCCTGTAATCGGGGAAACCCCTTCCTCTTCTGGGTGGACCCCCAAAACCCCTTCTCTGAAAATCCCCTTGATGGTTAGGGTGGCTTAAATGTCCTCCCCTTCCCCTGACTGGATAATGGGGTGTAAGCTCTAGATGGACTCTCATAATAGTTATAGTCTCCCCATTGTTCTTGATAAGGGTATTGGTTCCTTTGAGCATGATAATTAGAATCCTGCCCCAAGGGTCCAAATCTATTATGCACAGGTACTGAGAATTGGGGTGGCCCACGGCCTCCTCCCCTTTTTCCCTGATCCGATCTTCCCCTGCCAGGAGGCCTCCCTCTCGGGGTGTTTACAGTTGCTTTGGGGGTTGCCACTTTTGGTGTCATGGGCTTCTCCTCCATTGCTTCTGTTTCCACCATTGGGGGATTCTCTTCACTTCCTGCATTTATTTGCCACTTATATACTTTATTGCTTTTATAATCATTAGTGTCCCTCAAATATTTTTTCATTTTTTTCTTTTGAACGTCTTTATCAAGTTTTCCTACAAACTCCTGCAATTGTTTCATCCTCTCCTTATATTCCCCAGTGTCAGCCAGGGGTTCAATCTTGGCCCTAATATTGTTAATACTAGGGCCAAGATTCTTTAGTTTCTGTTCCTTTCTAGAAATGAACAGTTCCATAAGTTTTATTTCTATGTGATTAAAGAAAGAAAACCATTCCAACAAGACCATCATTGGGGGCCAAATCCCATCTTAATCTCCTGGGTGTAATACCATCCTTCACATATTTAGACAAAGTGAATATGTCCCACCATCCTCTGATCTGTTTATCCAGGGCATTTTTGAGTTGTTTAAAATCCTGGTTGAGATCAGAGTGACCAATGGGTTGTGAAAAAAATTCATCCACATCAATTTTGAAACAATGACATCTCCCGAAGAGCGACAATGGGGGGTCCATTCAGGCCTCCAATTCCTGCGTTATCTTAGAGAAAATAGGAGGGTGGTTGAGTTGATAGAGGGAAGCGGGATCTTTTCCTATGTTCACTCCCTGATATGTGATGTGATGTGTGGTTATGGAAAAAGGTGAGGACATTATCCAGAATTTTGGGCCGTGCTTGCCAAGAGGTCATAGTTTGCTTTTGGAAAATGTTATTTTTAACCCTGCACATGTTCCAAATGTGTTGAACGTGTACTGTATTAGGGGGATGTCTTCTTGGAGATTAGTTATGAATATAAGAAAATTGGGCCCGAGGGCTGCACAAATTCCTTCCTCACCTAGATGTATGACCTTTAAGGGTAGATGTGTATTTAAGTAGCAGGAAAGGGGCTCAATAGCTAAATTGAAAAGGTTGGTAACAGGGGGCACCCTTGGCGTGTGATTTTGTGTAGGGATATGGGGTCTGAGATAAGACCTGCTGCTACGTCTCTTGCTGTAGGGGATGAGTAAAGGCTTTTGATAAAATTTGAGAAAGAACCCACAAAACCAACGTTTTCGAGAGATAAGGAGAGCCAGGTGAAATTTACATTATCGAAAGCCTTTTCGGCGTCAAGAGTAACAATAGCTATGTCTAGTGATGTGTGTGATTTGGCATATTCTAGAACCACTAAGACCTTCCTAATATTGGAAGTAGCTGAGCAGACTTTCATAAAACCTGATTGGGCTGTGTGTATCAGGGTTCGTAGAATAACTGCCAAACGGAGTGCAATGATTTTGGACAAAAGCTTAGAGTCCACATTTAGTAAGAAAATGGGTCGATAAGAACCAGGCTCAGTGGGGTCTTTGCCTTTTTTGGTTATTAATTTAAAATAAGCCTGGTTTCCCAATGGTAAGTAAGAAGAATTTGAGATATGAATCCCCTGGTAAGTTTATAGAACTCCCCCGATAGGCCATCGGGACCCGTGGATTTGTGATTGGGTAGTTGCGCAATATTATCTGTAATCTCTTTATCGGATATTGGGGCATTCAGTGTTTGTAGTTGTTCCTCAGAAATTTTGGGTAGTTTGGCCATATCTAGGAAGTGGTTGGCTTGTGTGAGATCTATTGTTTCAGGGGAGTATAGAGAGGAGTAAAAATTTTGTAATGTTTTATTGATGTCTGAAAGGGAAGACACTGTGCGTCCTGTGTGATCTTTGAGGGTTGTGATATGCGTGAGCTTAAATTGATTTTTGCTCAGTCTGGATAGAAGTTTGCCTGCTTTATTTCCATGCTTACGAAAGAGGAGGTCTGAATGGGCGGTCTTTATACATTCCTGTTGTTCTGCCCATGTGTCAAAAGCTTGTTTGACCTCAGTCCACGACTTTCTATTATCAGGGGAGTCTCTGTGTGTCAATTGGGTTGGTGCAGCTCTGAGGTGGCCACTTGCCTTTTTATATGATTTGAGAGTTTGCGCCCTAGAGAAAGCCGCATAGGATATGATTTTGCCTCTCAAAATTTTTTTTCCTGCGTCCCACAGGAGGTTGGGTTGATGTTTATGTGTGGCATTGTTGGTCAAAAATTCCTGCCAGGCTTCTTGTAGTATTGTTCTAAGTTTGGAATCATTTGCTAAAAAGTTTGGAAATCTCCATATCTTAGCTGCATCTAGGGGTATGAAGTCTTATAGTAAGACTGATATTGGGCTGTGGTCGGAGATTGCTAGATCATGGATGGTGGCATCTCTTAAATGTGGCAGTATAGAAAAAGAGGAGAAAAAATAATCTAGCCTGGCAAAGGATCAATGTGGGGGGGAGTAGAATGTATACTCCATGTCTGTTGGGTGGGTCAATCGCCAGGTATCTGTTAGATTTGATCCTAGAGTAAATTACTCTAAGAGGGATGGGTGTTTCGATAGGGGTTGTACACAGAGGGGACCCCGGAGGAGCCTGTCTTCTTCCTTTCTCAGGGTGGTGTTAAAGTCACCGCCTATTAAGTGTGGGTGTTGGGGGTTTTTCAGGATCCAGCTAGTGGCTTTTTGAAAAAAGGAGGGCGTGGGGGGAATTAGGGGCATAAATATTTGTGATTAGTACATCCTTGGACTGAAATTTAAGATGGGCTGTCACCATGCGCCCTAGGTCATCGCTAAACATGTCAACTAAATCATAAGATAGCCGTTTATGGAATAGGATGTTAACTCCTGCTTTCCTACCCACTTCGCTGAGCCGATAACCTTCCCTACCAACAATTTTTGCATTTGATGGTAGTCATCGGGGAAAGATGGGATTCTTGAAAGAGGGTTATGTCAGTTTTGAGTATTTTAAGGTGTCTGAGTATTTTCATTCATTTGGTGGGGGACCGTAGCCCCTTTACATTGCATGAGACTATTTGCCTGAATGTGTGGAGAAGTGTAGTGTTAGAAATGTTTTTGTATCCATATGATGGTGTGTGGTGGTAGTATAACTCACATTTTTGGTGTTTTTGTTTTGGCCATCTTTTGGGATGAACAGAGGAACTGATTTCCTGCAGTGGGAAGGGGGGAAGGGAAGGAGAAAAATAAAAATGTGTCAAGGACAAAAGAAACATAATAACTCTTAATATAGTTAACTTCACTTTTTTCCATATGTGATCTCTAACCAACACATACAGCATTAGCGTCTACCCGGTGCAGGATCTTATGTGAAAAGGCCAGTCACCAAAAGAAGTAATAGCCTGTGGTGGTTATCTCACTTCCAAGGTTATGTTTGCGGCTGGTTTCGGCGTTGGTGTTAATGAACGGTGGAAATGCTGGGGAGACAAATATGGTTGAGACCGCTTGGGTGGTTAATGCAAAGGCATTTTTGAGGATCCTTCCTTGTTCCCTTGCATCTGTATGCCCCTCATCCTGGTGCGGGTTGGTTTTCCCTGACCGAGCAAGCCTTGGGCGCAGATAGGATTCTGCTTCCTCAGGTGTATGGAAGGTGAGCTGGTCGCCGTTTGGGGCCTGTAATCTCAGAGTTGCTGGGTAGGCAAGGGTGACGCAAAGGCCTTGTTTGTAAAGTTCAGCGCAGACTGGTTATAAACCTTTCTCCTTTTGGAGACCTCTGGGGAGTAATCCGCAAAAACAAGTATAGCCTGTCCATCAATTTTAAGGTTGCAGGTTTTGCAAAAAGCTTGGAATATGGCTACCCTGTCCGCATAATTTAGGTATTTTAATATTACAGGCCTGGGAGATCTGCAGTTGGAGTCTGGGGCCCTGATTCTGTGCGCTCGCTCAGCTGTACATGGGTTTGGCATGCCCAGGGCTTTGGGTATGCATGAGGCACACAGGTGCAGCAATGAGCCCGATTCAGGGAGGCCCACAATTCACAGATTGTTCCTTCTGGATCTATTTTCTAGGTCCTCAAGTTTTTTCCTGAATGTAATAGTAGATTTTAGAATGATCTTGTAAGATGCCTTCATGTTAATATACCTCCTCCTCTATATTAGTCCGTGTAACTGTTCAACCATTTCTTTACGTACAGTCAGGTCCATAAATATTGGGACATTGACACAATGCTAATCTTTTTGGCTCTATACACCACCACAATGGATTTGAAATGAAACAAGATGTGCTTTAACTGCAGGCTTTCAGCTTTAATTTGATGGTATTTACATCCAAATCAGGTGAACGGTGTAGGAATTCCAACAGTTTTTATATGTGCCTCCCACTTTTTAAGGGACCAAAAGTAATGGGACAGATTAACAATCATAAATCAAACTTTCACTTTTTAATACTTGGTTGCAAATCCTTTGCAGTCAATTACAGCCTGAAGTCTGGTACTCATAGACATCACCAGACGCTGGGTTTTATCCCTGGTGATGCTCTGCCAGGCCTCTACTGCAACTGTCTTCAGTTCCTGCTTGTTCTTGGGACATTTTCCCTTCAGTTTTGTCTTCAGCAAGTGAAATGCATGCTCAATTGGATTCAGGTCAGGTGATTGACTTAACCATTGCATAACATTCCAAACTCTTTGGTTGCTTTCGCAGTATGCTTCGGGTCATTGTCCATCTGCACTGTGAAGCGCCGTCCTATGAGTTCTGAAGCATTTGGCTGAATATGAGCAGATAATATTGCCCGAAACACTTCAGAATCCATCCTGCTGCTTTTGTCAGCAGTCACATCATCAATAAATACAAGAGAACCAGTTCCATTGGCAGCCATACATGCCCATGCCATGACACTATCACCACCATGCTTCACTGATTAGGTGGTATGCTTTGGATCATGAGCAGTTCCTTTCCTTCTCCATACTCTTCTATTCCCATCACTCTGGTACAAGTTGATCTTGGTCTCATGTGTCCATAGGATGTTGTTCCAGAACTGTGAAGGCTTTTTTAGATGTTGTTTGGCAAACTCTAATCTGGCCTTCCTGTTTTTGAGGCTCACCAATGGTTTACATCTTGTGGTGAACCCTCTGTATTCACTCTGGTGAAGTCTTCTCTTGATTGTTGACTTTGACACATATACACCTACCTCCTGGAGAGTGTTCTTGATCTGGCCAAATGTTGTGAAGGGTGTTTTCTTCAACAGGGAAAGAATTCTTCGGTCATCCACCACAGTTGTTTTCCATGGTCTTCTGGGTCGTTCGGTGTTGCTGAGCTCACAGGTGCATTCTTTCTTTTTAAGGATGTTCCAAACAGTTGATTTGGCCACACCTAATGTTTTTGCTATCTCGCTGATAGGTTTGTTTTTTTTTCAGCCTAATGATGGCTTGCTTTACTAATAGTGACAGCTCTTTGGATCTCATATTGAGAGTTGAGAGCAAGAGATTTCAAATGCAAATAGCACACTTGAAATGAACTCTGAACCTTTTGTCTGCTTCTTGTAAATGGGATAATGAGGGAATAACACACACCTGGCCATGGAACAGCTGAGCAGCCAATTGTCCCATTACTTTTGGTCCCTTAAAAAGTGTGAGGCACGTATACAAACTGTTGTAAGTCCTACATCGTTCACCTGATTTAGATGTAAATACCCTCAAATTAAAGCTGAAAGTCTGCAGTTAAAGCACATCTTGTTGGGGGGCGCATGCGCGGCTCTCGGCGATGGCAGACGCACTGAGGAGGAGCTTGTCACTAATCCCGCTTTCACCAGCCCCTGCAAAGCTACGATCGCAGCTGAACCGACCCAGGGGTAAGTGGACTACCTACCCACACCCTACAGCACCTGATGGTAAAGATAGGGGATCAGAAACCCCATCTCCGCTCAAGGTCAGAGCCGCGGCCTGGAGCACTTCCTTACTAGGCCTGAATCCCCGGCCTCGAGTATCCCACCCGGCCCGGCAGAGCAGGAGCGTAGCGTGGAGCTGGAGGATGTATACCGCTGGCCCCCCCCCCTCAGTCTCAACACTCTGTTGTGCTAACCCCTGAGGTACTAGACGATAAACTGCAAGCTTTATCACATAATATCACTCACAATATAGCACAAGAAATCAATAAACTGTCACAAGATCTGAGGGGGGAACTGGATCAAATAGGAGAGCGCACCAATGCACTAGAGAATAAATTTGACGAAATGACCAGCTATCTCCAGGCTTTAGAGGAAGAAAATGCAGCACTAAAACATACAATATCTCAACTCCAGTTACATCAAGAGGATCTAGAGAACAGAGAAAGACGCCAGAACCTCCGGGTCAGAGGAGTCTCAGAAAAGTAAGTGACAAGAACATCAGAGCATATCTATTGGGCTTATTTAATACTATAGCCCCTAAAGTAGTAGATATAGATTGGCGCTTGGACAGAGCACACAGATCCCTGGCCCCCAAACCCCCGGCAGGGGCGAAGGCGAGGCCAAGGGATATCGTGGTGAGATTTCACTACTATGAGACCAAAGAGGCCCTCACTCAAGCCATCCGCAACCATTCCCAGATTGACTACAAAGGAGACAGAGTCCAAATATACAGCGACCTCTCCCCCATTACACTTGCAAAGAGACGTTCATTGACACCAATAACTCTACACTTGCAATCGCACAAAATCCCCTATTACTGGGGGTTCTCTTTTCGTCTCAGCGTCATGAAGGAGGGAACCCAGTATGTTTTGCGAGATATTCAAGAAGGTGATGCCTTCATAAAAGCACTGGGTCTACCACCAATGCCAGTTGAGGAGAACCAACCCATGCCGAGGGCTTTGAAACCACCGTCCAGGATCTGGACCCCGGGACGGGGCAGAGGAAGGAAAACCTACCCATCCACTCCTCAACGCTCTCAAAACAATAGACCACCAACCTGAAGGGAACTGAGTCAACTAGGGGTGTTTGGTCTTCTTTCTTGTCCATACGGCCGGTCTACTATGACCCTCGGCCCAGAAGCTTAGATCTCCACTTGATGTTCATTGTTGGCTTTTGGCCTAAGTTGCAAGTTCTACCAAAGTTCTCTACACAAACCCTTGATTCCTCAGACTAATGGGACTATGTTCCCTTTATTTTCTTCAGACGGAACAAAATGCTTGGTAGCCCACTGAAATGGGAGCGGGAGCGGTGCCTCTGTAGGACCACGCCATGTGTCCCCCCTCACCCAGCGGCTGCGGCCCGGTTGTCCTGAGGAACTGCCGCCACTCAGGTTCAGGACTACGGTCCTCAAAATCACACATGATGTTACTCTATTTTTTTCCCTTTTCTACAGTTCTTTTTTATCTTTTGTTTTTTATTTTTATTTTTTATACTTGTTCTAGGCCTGAAAGGCCTCTGATTGTTACGCTAACCATGTCATCCATAACTTGGCTATTAACCTGTTTTTTCAACAAACACCCGTATGTGGACTTGTTTTCTAAGAGGACGGTACACGTTAAGGGGAAACCCCCCTCTTGTTATAAAATGTTACATTGGCTTAATAGTGATATGCAAAAATGGCATTGAGGATTGCCTCATATAATGTTAAGGGCCTAAATTCCATTAGGAAAAGATGGCTGGCACTGAAGGAATTTAGGTCCTCAGGGGCGGATGTGATCCTAATCCAGGAGACGCATTTTAAATCTGGAGGCTCCCTTAAATTTGCTTTGAAACAATTCCCACTATCCTATTTGGCGTCAGATGCCTCAGGTAAGGCAGGGGTGGCAATATTGATTAAACGATCATGCCCTATAAAGGTCCATTCATCTTTCTTGGATCCTCGGGGCAGGTTCGTCATCCTGGATTGTGGAATTGCATCTGCCTCATTCACGCTAATGAATATATATGCTCCCAATACGGGTCAGATAAAGTTTTTTTCTGAAGTGTTTAAAAAACTGAAATGTTTTACTAACCCTTTGAAGATAGTAGGAGGGGACTTTAATGTGGGTTTCTCCCCCTCAAGAGATAGGAGATCCCTGACTCAACTAGGCCCTCCCCATCAAATACACTCATTGGCCAAATCATTTCGAAGGATCATTAGGGAACGAAGTCTTTATGATACATGGAGAATTAAACATCCAACTGGCAGACAATTCTCCCTTTTCTCCCCTCCACATAAAATGTTTTCCAGATTGGACTATTTTTCCGTCTCACCCTCTCTCTTGGGTAATGTTGTATCATCCGAGATTGGTCAAATATCCTGGTCAGACCACGCCCCGATTTTTTTGGATCTAATGATGACCCAGATTTATCCAAAGAAATGCCATTGGCGTTTAAACGAATCGCTCCTTGGCCGCTTGGATACCAAGGAAAAATTGTCCAAATCTCTGCTGGAATGTTTCCAAATCAATGAGGGATCTGTGTCAGGGATCTCCACCCTATGGGAGGCCCATAAGGCCTATTTCAAGGGTCAATGTATAGCAGAAGGTTCAAGGTTAAAAAAAGACACAGCTGCTCGGAGACAGGAGTTAGTGACCAGATTGAAGGGAGCTGAAAGGAAACTTATAGCCTCCCCCACAATCACCCTCCTCAGGGAAGTGACCTCTATACGCAATCAGTTGAAAGCGTTAGCTATGTCTAAAGTGGATAAATCTTTATTATGGGCAAAACAAAAATTCTATGAATACGCAAACAAACCCACAAAATATTAGCAAATAGACTCAACCCACGCCCCTATCATACATTTCCGGATTTCTTAAACAATCCAAATAGGACATCCACTCACTGCCCTCTTTGGTGATTTTTATCATAAACTATACAACTGCCTATCCCCAACAGACCACTCCCCATTTGAAAAAAAAGCCTTCGAGGAGTTCCTTAAGGATGTGAATTTACCACAGCTATCCTCTGAAGATATCTCACTAATGAATACCGACATTACAGCAGCAGAGCTAGAGGACACCTTTAAGAAGTTACCTACGGGCAAATCACCAGGCCCGGATGGTCTTCCCTATTCATATTATAAAAGCTTCCAATCTATTCTGACCCCTCGCCTTCTGTCCCTATACAACTTCCTTTTACGTATCCCTTTTAGATCCCACACTCTTCCTTCCTACATTTATACATTACAGTCATCCCGAAACCCGAGAAAGACACCTCAGTACCTGACAACTATCGGCCAATCTCATTGTTAAACTCAGATTATAAAATATTTACAAAGATCTTAGCAAATAGGCTTTCTCAGCTACTCCCTAAACTCATAGACAAGGACCAGGTAGGTTTTGTCCCCTCCAGACATGCTGGAGATAACACCAGACGGACAATTAACCTTATAGACATGCTAAATAGGATCCAGCACCCAGCAATAGTTCTGAGTTTGGACTCCCAAAAGGCTTTCGACGGGTTGAGTTGGCCATATATGTTTGAGGTACTAGCCAGATACGGCTTCAAAGGTCCCTTTGTAAAGGCATTGAAGGCACTGTATTCGGAACCAATGTTCCCAGTGCAGATGACCTCTTTTACCTCGGGGTCTTTCGGGATGTCAAATGAGACCAGACAGGGCTGTCCACTGTCGCCGCTATTATTTGTTCTATGCCTAGAGCCTATGGCTGCAGCAGTCCGAGAGCACCCGGACATAGTGGGGGTCCCAATGAAACAGAGTGAATATAAACTATCACTGTTTGCAGACGATGTATTGCTGACATTGACTCGTCCCTTTACCTCATTGCCTAACCTACACGCCCTCTTATCGCAATTTAGTTCTCTTTCGGGATATAAAATCAATACGACTAAAACGGAGGCCCTCCCTCTCCACATTAATCCAAGTGATTTAGCCACACTCCAGAGCACTTATCAATATAAATGGTGTTCCCGGTCCTTGAAATACCTAGGAGTACAAATAACAAAGACATATGCCTCCCTATACCAGGCAAACTATACTCCCCTCCTAACCAGAATTAATGAGATGATAAAAAGCTGGAGCTCCTATCCTATTTCATGGTTGGGGAGGATAAATGTTTTAAAGATGTCCATAATGCCGAAATTGCTATACAATTTTGATACACTCCCTGTTCAGGTGCCTACATCACAGCTCAAGTGGCTCAGAAGCAGATTTTTACAATTTATATGGAAGGGAGGGGCCCATCGAGTAGCTAGTTCAGTGATATTCAGCCCCAAACACAAGGGAGGATTAGGGGCCCCAGACATTTTGAGATACTACTACGCCTATCATTTAAGGACAATAGCCTCTTGGACTGTCCTACAGGCACCAAACAGATGAACTGAGATAGAGACGGGTTCCATCCACCCAGCGCACCCCTGCGCTCTTGTGTGGACACCGCCCTCATACCGAGACCCTAAACTTATAGATCGCTGCACTGCTCCCATGCGATTCACAATGAGGATATGGTAGCAGTGCAGGGAGAAATTCTTTCTCACATCACCTTATACGCCTCTATCAAACATTTTATATAATCCTCAAATACCTGATAGCCTTTCCCATAAAAGTATGGAACCATGGTCCCTGGCTACAATATTTCAGCTCCGTCACCTGGTTCACCCAGTGACACATAAATTACTTACCTTCCCTGACTTACAGAAGAAACATAAACTACCTAGACATATGCTATACTCTTACCTGCAAATGAAGCATTATCTTTTGACAATTACTCCCACACTAACCTTGTCTAAACCCACATCATTTGAGCAACTATGTGCCCAGGGTCCCACTCAGCTACATCTCACCTCATTGATTTACAAAATTCTCCAAGACTCAACCCCGATAACGGAGGATATGCATTACTACATGAGGAAATGGCCGGCAAAGTCCATATATTTCTTCACTATACGCGGTGATCCGTGTCAAGTGTTATTTTCTTCTCTACCATTTAGGACAGTGGCACATTTTGGTATGTCATTTTCTAATTCTACATGAGGAAATGGTCCTCTATTCTACAGGACCCTATGTCTCTCCACACCTGGGGCAAAATATGGTCTGCCTCAAGTAGAGTATCTAGATGTGTAGCCCAGAAAGAGACAGCCCTTAAGGTGCTAATGTTTTGGTATAGAACCCCTGAAGTGGTACACGACTATAACCCCTCCCTATCCCCAATCTGCTGGAGGTGTGGGAGGGAAAAGGGAACTTTGTTTCATATTTTCTGGCAATGTGGGCAAATTGTTCCCTTTTGGGAAGAGGCGATGTCTGTCCTCCGGCAGGTGACGGGGAAGGAGCTGCCACTAGATCCACTGCACTGCCTCCTCGGACTACCATATGAGGAGGAGAACAAACTCATAAACAAACTGATCTCTAATATATTCCTAGCGGCAAAAAGAAGCATTCCGGCACTCTGGCTGAGTGCAACACCTCCCTCTAGACAACAACTCCTACAGAATATAAGGGATATTCGTAGAATGGAATATATGACAGCCACTGTGCATGATGAGGTTTTGAGATTTTATAAGGTATGGGACCCATGGGATCATTTTGATTTAGATAGACTTGATAAGCAAAATTAATTCTACAAAGCTGATTGAAATGTTCTTTTTTCCTGTATGCATCATTGTTGTTCAAATCAAGTGTACCCTAGTACTACTAATAGAAGTTTAAACGTTAAACGAGTCCAGGAGACAAAATATGCTGCTCTCTTTCTCTTACCCTCATTATCTAAATCTCCACCTCTTCTATTCTTACCGCTACAAGTGCCTTTTCTCTTCATGCTAATCCTACTCTTCCTTTCTTGTCCAAAAAAGTTAAAAGATAAAAATGGAACTCTAACACACATCTCAGCACAATGTCTGCACTAAACTGTTTAGGAATGTTTGTTACTGCTATTTGATCATATCAGATGTTTCATAGCATATGTTATGTATTGTGATCTCTCCCTTTTTATTCAATAAAAAGTACAATTTGAAAAAAAAAGCACATCTTGTTAGTTTCATTTCAAATACATTGTGGTGGTGTATAGAGCCAAAAAGATTAGAATTGTGTTGATGTCCCAATATTTAAGGACCTGACTGTAGCTATTCTGGTTGCTATGACTGTATCCACAGCCGTTGATATGTGTGGGGGAATCAAATCAGCAACATATGCCAGGGGCTGGGTGTGAAATTCCATTTCCTGCGAAACCATGTCTACGTTCTCCACAGCAGGAGAAGGAGCCGTGGCCATCTTAGATGCCCTTGCAGTGCTATGCGGCTGTGACATGCTGGAGTGATTTGATGAGCTGGAGCCTGTGGTTGTCAGATATTTTTCCATGAGGGGATGCCGGTGGTGCCCTGTGTCTGCTGCGGTCAGTTGGCTCTGAAACTGGAAGTCTATCCTGGCCCTTTAAAATAAAAGAGTAATATCTACATACATAGTTACATAGTTAATTTGGTCGCAAAAGGCACAAGTCCATCCAGTTCAAGCTACATAAAAAAATAATAACAAATCACGCACACACAACTAGAAAACCTTCATATACATTATGCTATACCCACAGTTGATCCAGAGAAAGGCAACCAGCCCCCAATAAAGCATGATCCAATTAGCTGCAGCAGGGAGGGAGGGGGGTTCCTTCCTGATCACCCAAGAGGCAATCAGATATTTCCTGGATCAAATTTACATATTGATATTAGTATCCAATTATATTATGTGTATCTAGGAAAAATTCCAGTCCTTTTTTTAAACAAAGCTGAGCTGGCCAGAGCTAGCCCTTGAGGGAGTCAATTCCACATTTCACAGCTCTTAATGTGAAGAAGCCTTTCTGTATTTTCAAGGTTAAATCTCTTTTCTTTTAGACATAAAGTGTGCCCCCTTGTTCTCTGTGATGACCTTAAAGTGATTAACTCAACCCCAGGTCACAATATGGACCCCTTATGTATTTATACATGTTGATCATATCCCCCTTAATGTCTTCACAAGAGAGAATAAAATTGAGTTCAGCTAATCATTTCTCACAACTGAGCACCTCCATGCCTCTTATGATTTTGCGCGCCCTTCTCTGCACTTTCTACAGTTCTACAATATCCTTTTTGTGAACTGGTACCCAAAACTGAACTGCATATTTCAAATGAGGTCTTACTAATGATTTGTACAGAGGTAAAATGATGTCTCTCTCTCTCTCTGCAGTGCATACCTCTTTTAATACAAGAAAGGATTTTGCTCACTTTGGAAATTGCATCTTTACTGTGCCAATGCCTCAAAAAAGCCAGGTTACCATATGCCCCATGCCCCACAGCAGCTTCACTCACTCACTATAACAACAATTCATGGTGAGAGAGGAAATCCTTGTCTATTGCCACTACATACTGCAATAGGTCAAGAGAAGTGATCATGTAATTTTACTTTCACTTGATATTGGGAGTATAGCGCTTTAAGCATATTAAGAAAATTAGTCCCAAATCCTTAGTCTTCACGGAGCATGAACAAATAAGTGAATGAGACTAAGTCAAATGATTTTTGCAGATCTATAGAGTTGAAAATCTTCCTGGTGTCGTCCACCATCCTAACGAGTGTGGAGAAGTGATATAACATTTATTGCATGCCTTATTTGGTCAGCCCCATGTCTACAGTGAATAAACACTACTTGGTCTTTATGAATATAACTCCTAATGAATGACGAGATTTAGCTAGTCTACACTGCATTCAATGTAGACTATATAGTACACTATATAATGCATTCCAGGCAGTGTGTATATATATATATATATATATATATATATATATATATATATGTATATATATATATATCCACTTCACCCGCAGAAGGATTTCGCCCTTTAGAAACAGAGCACTTTTTGTGATTTGGGACTGCGTCGCTTTAACTGACAATTGCGCGATCGTACGACATTGTACCAAAACGAAATTTGCGTCCTTTTTTTCCCACAAATAGAGCTTTCTTTTGGGGGTATTTGATCTCCTTTGCAAAAATTTTTTAAAAAAAACACAAATTTCTTACTTTTTGCTAAAATACAAATCCAAAAAAAAAAAATAAAAAAAAATAATTTTCCAACAGTTTTGGCCGATTTATATTCTTCCTCATATTTTTGGTAAAAAAATGGCAATCAGCGTTTATTGATTGGTTTGCGCAAAAGTTGCCGTGTTTACAGTTGATGAGAATTCATTTCTGGGGTTTTTATTTTTTTAAAATGTTTTACTAGTAATGGCGGCGATCTGCGATTTTTAGCGGTACTGCGATATTGGGGCGGATATGAAAGACCATTTTGACACTTTTTTTGGAACCAATGACATTCATACAGCAATCAGAAATTTAAATATCCACTGATTACTGTGTAAATGTCATTGGCAGTGAAGGGGTTAACCTGCAGGGGGTAGTGAAGGGGTTAACTGTGTTTCCTGGGTGTGTTCTAACTGTGGCGGGGGGGCTTGGCTATTATGGGCATATGAGATCTAACTGATCCCAGTGACAGGGATCAGTAGATCTCCTATGCCCGCACTGACAGAGCGGGGAACTGCCGTGTTTACATCGGCGGTTCCCTGCTCTTTGGCTCTGGCCGCTCATCGCGGCTTGTCTCCGTGCGCCCGCCCCCTAGTGGCCACTCCGCAAATTGCTGTCTTTTTATGGCGATTTGCGGGACCCGTCCACACTGTCGCAGTAAATATACTGCGCGCTGTGTGGAAGCGGATATATATACTTTGCATTCAGTGTAGACTATATATACAGTGCATTTGTTTGTTTGCTAAGATTTTTGTCAACTTAAGGTCATTGTTAATCAATTGTTCTTGGATTTAAGTGAAATCTTGTAAAAATAATATATAATACAGCACAGGGTTTACACTGGGAATGAGGTGGACAGTATTGGAAGACACTGGGGCTCTGCTTCTGATGAAAGCAAAATCTGCATTTGCTGATGAAAAATATGGCAGCAAAATCAGAAAACAATTGCACTGCTGCTTCTTCTTAATAGTCCAGTCAGCAGTTTTGGGGTGTTTTTAAGCAAATTCACTGGTATGGCTTTGGTTTTTCTATCTGACAAGGGTACCTTATTACAAGAATATCTGAATAGAATTACACATCCTTTTGACAGATATTTCACATATATGTATTTACATTATGCATTTAGCTACTTTCCAAGGCTTCAGAGTTAAAGAATAACTCCACAATAAATCTCTACTAAAACAATTTTATAGAGTATACAATTGTTACACAAGTCATATTGTAACTGACCGTTATTAAAAACAACCTATCCTTTTCAATCGGGAATATGGTAACTTGGAGGCATTCTGTACACAGGTGGTGTACGGAACACCCCACAAAAATGTAATTTCCTGCTTGTGTAATTGGGTTACTGATTTTCCCAGAAGTCTGCACTAAGATAGAATATTTTGGGCACTCTCTGAAACACACATTTAATTTCAATGAGATACTCCTTAGGGAAATCACAACTAAAGATATTTAGGCATTGCCACTTTTCATTAGAACCCTGTAAGTGCAGCAGCTGATTGATAATTACAAATTCACCCCCCCTCACATTCACACTTTGCACATGGACACAAACAACTATTTCTTCAGAATAACAAAAGGTAGGAATCTACAACAAAGTTTGTTAAAATTCTTGCAATGTACATAGATCACCCAGAGTATTAGACTTTTTTTCTCAACAAAAGTTGCTTTTGAAGTTTAATTTACCTTTACTTTCAAAATGTTATATATACAATCAGCACACCTAATGAAATATAGGCAGTTACAACTGCACTGATATGTAATGGTGGTCTCCTAAATATTCAAGGTGCTTGACTGTCATGTAGATCAAGATGGCTTCAATGCTCTTTATCTTAATGTCCCAGAACAAGTATCCAGACAGTGAAATTAGAAAGAACCTAGACCTCCTTATCTTCGTACATGCTTTAGATCACTGGTCTCCAAACTGCAGTCCTTGCTCTGGATGCCTCCATTTGCTTGTCTTTATCCAGCCTTCAGACACAATTCATCTCAATGATACAAGGCCCTATTCCTCCCATTGTCCCAATGATGAGGTATTATTCATTCCACAGACACCAACAGTGGGATATAATTTCTCTCACTGACACCAACAATGGGACACTATTCCTTTCACGTACACCAAAAATGGGGCAACATTCTTTCTGCTTACAATAATAATGGGACACTATTCTTTCCACAGACACCAGCAATGGGACATAATTCCTCTCACTGATATAAATGATGAAACAATATTCTTCCCACTAGACACACAAACAGAGACACCGCTCTGGTCAGTGAAGCTGGTTCTCAGGTATTCAGTGACTACACCCCTGCTCAGGTGCTCTGGCTCACAAATGTCCTCCCCACATTCAAAATATCAGCAGAACAGAAACCAAAAGGGAAAGCCAACACTCATGGAAATAAATTTAATTTTCTTTTATTCCATCAGGGACCATATTAGTGGCAGGCGAAACTGACGCATTTCAGGGACAAAAGCACATTGTTCACAGCATATATGCTGTGAACAAGGTGCTTTCTCACCGAAACGCATCAGTTTTCGCCTGCCACTTATGTGGTCAAGATGGAATAAAAGAAAATCAAATGTATTTCCATGAGTGCCGGCTCTTCCTTTTGGTTAATATTCTTCCCACTGGCACCAAAGATGGGGCACTATTCCCCCCCCCCCTTTGACACCAATGATGGGGCACTATTCCTTCTACTGACATCAATGGTAGGCACTATTCTTCCTCCTACTGCCCATAGGAGCTATGTAGGTTTTATTCCTACTGACTACCAAGCCTGAGGCATTATTTACTCCCACTGACATTGGGGCATTTTCTACACTCACTGGCAACAGTCCACCCCTAATGTCTGAAGGATTGCAAGCTGACCCCTTGTTTAGAAAGTTTGTAGAGCCCTACTTTAGATCATTATCTCCGAATATATTGACATCATTAGATCTGTGTGATAGCCAGGCAATTTGCATCTTCTTAAGGCTATGCCAGTAATGACAGTCTTTGCATTTCTCTCAGTAGGAGCTTCTTTTAGTATAGCATATCTTTAACATTCAGCCAATAACAATTAGCCCCCCAGTGCCACAGGCCTTCAAGATGTGATCTTTGTTAACCCCATGCTTTATTTTTTCCATTCCAAAAAAGCACAAACCATACTGTTGAGTGATTAGAAGATCTGTCATGGTTTTAAATGTGTTTAAAAATGAATGAAATGTGAAGGATTTCATTTTATGTGAACAGCATATGGTAAATAAATAGGTTTAGTCCCAAGGTGCAAGGATCAAAACACTGAAACCTTAAAGTTTCATTATTCTGCAAAAAAAGACTGATTTTCAATTTGTTTGACAGTTTTATAATGATATAGGTTCACAGCATATTAGCACATGCATGCAATTGTAATATTCATTTGGCTTGGATTGTTCCCATTGCTGGTGATGCAGAACATGCTCCTGCTCATCATCCTCTGTTGTCTGGCTCTGGAATGAAACTGACTACTGAGGCAAGCTTGGCAGTTGTGGGCTCCAGATGCCAAGTTGCAGGATTAATTGATCTTTGCTGTGCCATCAGAGATTTTCCTGTTTACGTGAATTTGATGGTACACTAGTTTAACCTATTTTTGTTTTAGAATGTATTATTTACTACTGGGTTTATTCTGAACAGATTGAAATCTAAATATGTAATTTTGGGGAATAGTTTTACAGCTATATTTAGACTTAAGTTAAAATATTAAACTATGTCATTGTTTGAAGATTTGTACCTGATAATCTTTTTCATCATAAATTTACAAATATGTAATTATCTTTATACACTCATTATGATGGATTTTTATTTTAGTTATTCTTTTTTCCTTGTAAAAAATTAAGGTCTGTCTGCTGTAATACCTTACAGTAATGCTCCAGTGCTTGGTATCCAGAGACAGTCAGGACACAGTAGAATCACTGCTACCAACATATCTTAAAGAGACACAGGGATTGGTTTAATGAAAGCAAATAGACCATTTATTTTGCAAGGAAATTTTCCACAGAGCTTAGTAAATAAAGTGACACTCTGCTGACTTTCATATTCAAATCATGTGCAATCAAAAATGCTTTATTTTTCTTGTATATGGACATGTATTCTCTAAGCTCTGGTGAAATCCCTTCCAAAACTTAATTTCCCTTGCAAAGTGAACAGCCTATTTGCCGTTAGCAAATGAACCTCAACATCAACTTGTCCATGTAGGGAAAAATGAAAATGTCTCTGGTGGGGGAACTTCAGATCTTATACCTACATTATTGACACTCCACTGATGGTCCTTCCTCTTCAGCATTCACCATACCTGGCATTTCCATATCAGACGTAGCGTGCAACTTAAAGTGGATGTAAACCTGATTCATTAAATTTGACCTAAGCACATACAGTATATCTTATCTGTAGTGTTTTTGTATCACCCTCCAAAGCCCTAAATTCCAAGTGTTTCTGCTGCTCCGTTCTTCTGTCATCAGCATGATAACTTCTGACAAGTTCTCCAACAACCAAGATAAAAGCAGCCTGAAATGTGTGTCCTGGGAGGTTGCAATAAATAGAACTGCAAGTCTCTGCCTATGTGGAGGGGGGAGGGGTGTGACTTTCCTCCAATCAGCTGTCTTGGCTGTATGCCAAGAATCCACCCCCCAGTGCTGAACAGAAAGGGAAAAATCTCTTACACAATGTGCACTTTCTAAGAATATAGAAAGGGAAATACAGCAGATATACACATAAAATGTATGTAGGGAGATTTGTTTCATCTCTGTTTATCACCTGAGGCTGTTTACTTCACTGCGTATAGGAGAGGGTTTACATCCACTTTAATCCTCTTTGATAGTGCTCAGGTCTAGAAAACAATCAATTGGGTTTGCACTGTCATATGACTGGAGGAATGATGGCACAATTCCATTAGGTCAATGGCACCGGTCAATTCAATGCTAGCTTTGGAGGGGGAGGATGGGAGCTGTAAAGAACAGCTAGTAATGTGAGTATAGGAGAGTAAAGGGTGTGCAAAGACACTGGGAATGATTTACCAAAGTCAAATAGGTTGTTCAGTTTACAAGTGAATGAGGTGAAGTTCTGATGACTTCAAATTAAATGCAAGCATAAATGCTATTTTTTATATTGTCTTTGAATATTAATGGGTATTTTTTGCAAAGTGAAATGTCTTAACATTCACTAAGCTCTGAGACATATTGTATTGCAAAGTGCAACATCCTTTGCAAAGTAAACAGCCCATTTACCTTTAATAAAGTAACGCCCGCTTTCAACATAAAACTATATATTCATCCTCTAACCAGAACAACATAACTTAAAGCCCAACTCCAACCAAAATTCTTTATTTTGTTTTGGATAGCATGCAGAAGAGTAAGAACATCTGTCTGGATTTTGTTTTTGTCAGTCATTTGTAAATAGGGAAAAGATTTGCGCTTCAGACACTAGACCCAATATTTTTTTTATTTTTTTATGAGCACTTGAGAAAAATAATTAAACAACATTGTCCAGAAAAATAAAAAAAATAAATAGTTCAACAAACATATTCCAAATTAGTAACATCATACAATCTAAACCCAATATGCAAAATGATCAAATTATAAAGTTCTATGTGATATAAATAATACATAAAAACAGCACTTAATAAATAACCCTGGTTGAGGCCTGTTTCAAAGTCATTGCATCCTTTATACTGTTTTCTGAAAGATATCTGAGAAGCGCTATTTTATCAGTTGAAATGTAAGTGTTCTGACTTTATTAAATTCCTTTAATCATACAGTTTTATGTTATGTGGAGGTGTTTTGTCTTTTTTTTTGATTCGTGGGTTATAGAGAAGATCCATGCATGTGTGTGTGTGTGTAGCTGACAGATGTTAGACATATCCTGAATGGGTCCACTTGTTCCGGTAAGCCTCCTTTATTCTCATTGGTGGTGACACCTTTCACAGTGGCGACTCCTGCTTACCATTGTTGGATCAATCTACCATCCCGGTTTCAGATTATCCTGTTGATTTGCTTATCACATCATTTTGGACTCTTTTTACCTATTTCTATATATCACATATTTGAGCACAGTTATTTCATTGTTGATATGGGACTTTTTCACATGTGCTGTGGGCACTTATGCTATGAATACTATGTTTAATCACATCACTGTATAAGTATGTCACTTTGTTTATTATACATGTAATTTCACTATGTATATTAACATTTAATTTTGGACACTTGTATATGAACACGGTGAACATTCACCATATAAATATTCATTAGGTGCACGTAAGATATAAGTTTGCACTGTGTCAATATTGAACACTGTTTATTTTTACCAGTTAGGTCTGTTATTCCCTATAAGATCTGTAGAGGTTTCCTTTAGATAGGATTATCAATATTGTTATCAAGTTTAAACACATATTTGTCCTTTGTGGCGCTGGCTGCTTTTCATTTTATTTACATTTTGGACACTAGCCCGGTTCTATTTTTTTATTTAAATTTAAAGTAATGCTCGGTACCCATCCTTTTGGGGAAATGCTCACCATTTGGAGCCAGAAATTCGTTATATGGTGTAGTATTTATTGATGATCGTAAACCAATATAAATTTCCATGTGGATATTATCAAACAAAATCCAGCTAAAACTTACTCCAATGGCCACCACTCCGAAATACAGAGCCAGCGGCATTATGTCAGCGTATAGAGCTCCACCCTGAAGTGTTTTTTATGTGCATGCGTGTCCTCAGGAGCTCAGAAAGGGATATCACAGAGCCTGAGAAGGTGGGTTATGATTACAGGCTAATAATGATTATTTTTTTGGTATGTGCAATGTGGTGGAGGATTTGCACCAGTGGATGAGTGGACTTAATATGCACCTTTCCTCTCTTTTATTACACTGATGCACTTTGTGGTTAATAGCTGGGATATTAACCATTTCCAGGGATCATTACAGTGTAGATTACTTTAATGTACTAGTACATCTGGGTGGTTTATTTGAGCACTTTTTATGCTGATTTATTTATGTGGTTTTTATATGAACATTTATATTTCTTTGTCAATGGGTGTAAAACACATTTTCTTGACACACCTGTTTCTATAGGTAATATTTATATTAGATGTATCATTTGTTTTTTGTTCCTGCACTTTCTTGCTTGTTTTATTTATTTTATTGTGTTTTACCAGTTATAGTGTTTGATTTATGTACATTATTAATTGTTATTTATTTATTGGGTTTTTATGCATTATTTATATCACACAGCACTTTATGACTTGTGATTATTTTACACATTCAGATTAGCTTTGTATAATAAGTCTTTTTTATTTTTATACATTTTGGAGATTTTACTAAATCAGGGGCAGAGCTAATCTGGAGCATCTGTGCAAAGTAACAAAGCAGCTTCTATCTTCAGCTTGTTCAGTTAAGTTTTGAAAATGAAAGATAGAATCCCAGGAATTTACTAAAATTGAAGCAACCAGAATCTGGAGGAGTTGTGCATGCCAACCGATCAGCTTCTAACTTCAGCTTGTTCAGTTAAGTTTTGAAAATTAAAGATAGAAGCTGATCAGTAGCCATGCACAATTCCTCCAGATTCTGGTTGATTCAATTTTAGTAAATCCCTGGGATTATTTATTTAACAACATAGTATGCCTATGTTAAAGAGGATTTTATTACAAGTACTGGTGGGAATGATGGGGTGCTCCAGCCTAAGTGATCTAAGTTATAGGAGAAGTCCTTTTAGTTCTCCCATAACGAGGAGTGTATTTCTCCCATGATTGAGAAGTGAGATCTTTTATTCTATGATTAGTGTGGTACCCACCGAAAATGGGGTACTTTGACACAGTAGTGGGCTTAAGCACTGTATGGCCATATGGTTTGACCAAATCCCCATATTTGCTTATTTGCTTTTTATGTTCAGGTGCTTTTAATAGCCTTGTAGGATTTAATGTCATTTTTGTATGTGTGTGCTGTAATATTTTGTTATTTTTGGGGCAATTAGGAATCGCAGGCAGAATTGCGGTGATTCCACTCACAATCTGGAATGCCATGGTGTGAACAGAACCTAAATCAGCCCGTCATGTGCAAGCAAAAATCCTGCTTTTTCCCTCACACATAAGATTGAGTATTCAAAGTGAACACAGGTTCACCTTACTTAATATCATTTATTTTGCAAAGTGAGTATACACTTTTCAAAATGAACACTCACTTTGCAAAGTGAACAGCCGCTATTTTTTTAGTAAGTAAACCTCATTGCATTTCCTGGCAAGATAGAAGACTACATAAGTCATATGAAATATAATATTTCACTGTAAATATGTTTGTATTTTTATTTTTAATACTGTTGATAATACATAAATAAAGTCAAAAACATTAATAAATACACAAACTTGCAAAGAAATATGCACAAACCCCTTTTACATTCCTTTTAAAGAAATTACCTTGACACTACCCTTATATTGGTGAGGCTGAGCTGATGGGCACTGATCAAGCTGCGTTGATGTGCATTGGTAAGGCTGCATTGATGGGCTTTGGTGAGGCTGAGCTGATGGGCACTGATCAGGTTGCATTGATGGGCACAGGTAAGGCTGCACTGATGGACACTGATCAGGCTGCATTTATGGGCACTGATCATACTGCATTGATGGGCACTGATCAGTCTGCATTTATGGGCACTGGTGAGGCTGCATTGATGGGCATTGGTGAGGCTGAGCTGATGGGCACTGATCAGACAGCATTGTTGGGCACTGATCAGTCTGCATTGATGGGCACTGGTGAGGCTGCATTGATGGACATTGGTGAGGCTGAGCTGATGGCAACTGATCAGGCTGCAATGATGGGCATTGGTGAGGCTGCGTTGATGGGCCCTGGTGAGGCTGCATTGATGGGAATTGGTGAAGCTGAGCTGATGGGCACTGATCAGGCTGCATTTATAGGCATTGGTAAGGCTGCATTGATGGGCATTGATGAGGCTGAGCTGATGGGCACTGATCAGGCTGCACTGTTGGGCATTATTGAGGCTGTATTGATGGGCATTGGTGAGGCTGCATTGATGGACATTAGTGGGGCTGGGCTGAAGGGCACTGACCAGGCTGCATTTATGGGCACACGTAAGGCTGCATTGATGGGCATTGGTGAGGCTGAGCTGGTGGCACTGATCAGGCTGAATTGATAGGCACTGGTGAGGCTGCATTGATGGGCATTGGTGAGGCTGAGTTGATAGGCACTGATCAGGCTGCATAGATGGGCACTGATCAGACTGCATTGATGGGCACTGATCAGGCTGCACTGATGGACACTGATCAGGCTGCATTTATGGGCACTGATCAAACTGCATTGATGGGCACTGATCAGTCTGCATTTATGGGCACTGGTGAGGCTGCATTGATGGGCATTGGTGAGGCTGAGCTGATGGGCACTGATCAGACAGCATTGTTGGGCACTGATCAGTCTGCATTGATGGGCACTGGTGAGGCTGCATTGATGGACATTGGTGAGGCTGAGCTGATGGCAACTGATCAGGCTGCAGTGATGGGCATTGGTGAGGCTGCGTTGATGGGCACTGGTGAGGTTGCATTGATGGGCATTGGTGAAGCTGAGCTGATGGGCACTGATCAGGCTGCATTTATAGGCATTGGTAAGGCTGCATTGATGAGCATTGATGAGGCTGAGCTGATGGGCACTGATCAGGCTGCACTCTTGGGCATTATTGAGGCTGTATTGATGGGCATTGGTGAGGCTGCATTGATGGACATTAGTGGGGCTGGGCTGAAGGGCACTGACCAGGCTGCATTTATGGGCACACGTAAGGCTGCATTGATGGGCATTGGTGAGGCTGAGCTGGTGGCACTGATCAGGCTGAATTGATAGGCACTGGTGAGACTGCATTGATGGGCATTGGTGAGGCTGAGTTGATAGGCACTGATCAGGCTGCATAGATGGGCACTGATCAGACTGCATTGATGGGCACTGATCAGGCTGCACTGATGGACACTGATCAGGCTGCATTGATGAGCACTGGTGAGGCTGCATTGGTGTGGCTGAGCTGATGGGCACTGGCATGTGTGTGTGTATCTGTCATTCCAGCGTGCACACATACAATGATATTGCAAACAAACAAAAACCATCACAAACAAATACTGACATTACACACACACACAGAAACCATGACATCCGAACAATAGAAATTACTTTCCCGAGACAGGGGCACTTAGGTGAATTTTTTATACCTGCAGGGGTACTTCACCGTAAAAGGTTGAGAAACACTGTTCTAAACCATTGCCTAAAAAACCCAGTGTTTGTGTAGAGTTTGTTAATACTTATGTTAATAGAGTGTAGAACCAATATTTTAAAAAAGCACAGACTATAGCTGTTATCCATCTTTTTAAACTCTGCACTTTTTTCTAGCAACTAAATGCTCTACCAAAAGTGATAGTTGATATTTGTGGTGGAAATGAAAGCCATATTTAATGATTCCCAATATTACAAATCTTGCACAAAGCCTTTTCATAGACTATATAGAAAAAGAAAAATCCAACCTATTGACACAATTGAGGACTGCCATCCACATCCCAAAATACAACAAGAAACACAATGAGCCCCATGGCCATGGCTTCTAAGGGAAAACCAGTGAAATGCTTGTTGATTGGCTGCCCTGCAGCTATTCAACATGCGTGATTGACTACCAGAACCCAGAACCCGAACCCAAAAGTTTTTTGAAACGTCCGTGTTCAGGTCCGGGTCCCGGACACCCCAAAGTTCGGTACGGACCCGAACGTTACAGTCCGGGTTTGCTCAACACTAGTCAAGACAGCAAATGTCAAAGTTGTCAAGACTTCATCGTCCATTGTAGCTACCTCCAATGGAGGTGTAACTTTGTGTGTCACATCAGTCCCGTTTATTCCCATTGAGCAACCCTCAGTGCAATCTGCGGTTATGAACTTTGGATTATTTAAGCAACTGGTAGAAGCTCCAGTATCGGCAAGAAACACAGTTGGTTCCTTGCAAACCTTTAAAATAATTTGGGGAAGAGCTCGCCAAGTTCTTGACACAAAATGCAGCACTAAAGGTGGGACATGCTCAGGGCATCCCTATTGTCTTTATTGACTATTAAATGGTTTGTTGTTGTTTGTAACCCGAGTCCTATTTCCTCCTCCTCTTTGTGCTGGCCAGTCCATTTGTAATAGGTCCCTTTGGTTTGTCTGTCTCACTTCAACCCTTGGGGGGAAACTTTACTTATGTTACCCCTATGTGACCCTTGTATTTGTCCCCTACCTCTTCTCCCCCTAAATCCTCTGTTCCATGGTCTTCCCCTACTTGGACCATAAGCCCCTCTATATGGGATTTGGTTAGGCCTGTAGGGACACTCTGATTTCCAGTGGTCTAGGTCTCCAACAATGGAAACATTCTCCCTCTCCCGGGGTGGAATTACCCTGATACATCACTAGGTTTCTATTTTGGTCATCACTATGAGTGGTAGGGGGCGTGAGAGAAAATACTCCACTCTTTGTATTAAAAATGCCCGAGGCCGCTCTCTTCTGGACATCATCTATAAAAACTTTGGGCGAAGAGCTTGCCCACTCAGGGTTAATAAGTTTTAACAATTGAGTTATCTTTGGATCCCCATTAGACATGCAAGTAGAAACAAACAACTCCAAATGCCAAATATGCCTTATGTAATCTTTTAACAAAACTGTAAAAATCCTCTCTGGAGGCCATAGTATGAATGGTGGTGTCCCCTTTGTAAGTTTTCTGCCAAGCCTTTCCTATTTCATCCCAAAATTCCTCCCATCCCGTAGGTTTTTTGTAAGGTGTCGTCTTTGCAAAAATTTCATCCACTTTAATGGGATGAGTCAGGATCCATAGCCTGTATAATGACACCGGCGTCTTCCTCTGAGAGACGGGACCCAGTGGTGTATCTGTGCAGGAAACTAGCTGTGGCTCTGGGGTCCTTCCTGGGATTTGGGCATATTGATTTTTAATCTTTTATCGTCCCTACTGGAAGTGGAACCTGTACCTCTGTATCTCCTATGGTTATCAGTGGAAGTGTAAGCGTATCTCCCTTTTTATATGTTGCTGTCCCTTCTTGTTGTCTCGTAGCCATTTGACCCTCGGTTGCAATTTGCTCTAATACTTCTACAGTTTTTTTGTTCTTTTTCCTCTTCCCTTTTTGTCTTTCTAGCATCTTTTACTATCTAGCGTTGTCTTTCCTTTTCCTCTTTTTCTTCTTTTAACCTGCATTTTTCCTCCTCTATTGCTCTATCCCTCTCCTCCCTATCCAGTCTATCCTGCTCTTCTCTTGCCTGTTTCTTTTCCTCTTGTTCCCTCCTTATACCGGCCTCCCTCTCTTTCTCTTCATCTTCTAAATTCCTTGCTAACTGTGCTTGAAACTTTTCACTAATCCTTTCCAGTCTAGCCTGTTCTTCGGCCTCTTGTTGTTTTCCTTCTAGAATGATGGATGCCATCATACTATCGTCAATAATGGGTAAATGGGGGTAGATCGATTTTTCCTCCTTGACCATGATATAAGGTGAGGGGCAAGAGGGGATAAGAGCTGCTGGGGGTAAGGGAACTAAGGGAGTGGTGTCAAAAGTTGGGGGTAAGTTAGACTTCTGTTCACCTCTAATGGGAAATCTGTCCCTCTATTCCTTTAAGCCCTTATCCCATTTCTTACAACATTTTGTCATATATTCATTGTTCCAGGCACCTGGGGGGTAATTGTGTCGAGGGTGGGTCCCACAAATTTTTTTTACCTCCTTCCATTGTTCTTGTGAACACGGTCCCAAGGGACCCATGCCTGATAATTGCATTTGATGGGCTTGAGTTTGTATATTTTGCCAAAAAGGTTCAACCCAATTGTTGCCACAGGTGCCTTTTATAAAATCATAAGGGGAAGGCTGCTCCTGCTCACCTACAGCTACATCCTTCCCAAATGTATTTCCCATGACAGTATTTATCGTAACAAAAGATCTTTACCTGAAATACCTGAAGTAGACTTAGGACATACAACATACAATTGACCAGACTGCAATATCCTTGATTTGACTCCCAATACAGTTAAACCTCTTGGAAATCTATGGTTGCGTGTAAATTAAATCTCAATTGGTGTACAGAGGGGTTACTGCTCGAAAATAATGTACCCTTTCTGATTCTATAGCGGTATCCATCCTGCACCGCAGCAACCAAATAAGTACTGTGTCCAGTATAACAAACAACAGACCGGTTTTACACTCTGCACAATTCATTGAACACACAGTTTGTACAATATAAATAGGCCTTTTCAAAATTTTCCAATAAATGCGCATATATATATATATATATATATATATATATATATATATATATATATATATCTATCTCAAATACCACCACCTAATAATTACAAGAGGTCAACACACCCTTTTATTGTCTGTTCCAAATAAGGCGTCCTTCTGGTCCCTTTGACAGACTTACTACCCCAGGTGAGCCAGCCTAGCTCCCTAGACATAATGTATTACTCTTTTACTATTCTTCTTTAAAAACCTTTCATTATATCTATATTAAGTCGAGATCATCGGGTCAGGACAAGTGAAAGATAGCCACACAAAGAAATATTTTGTATAGAAAATTTCACTCACCTGAGGCACGGTGACCCCACTTCGGGTACCACTTGAAAGGGTTCTGGTTCTGGTACTGGTTCTGGTTCAGGTGTGTGGAGGCTCTACGATCGATCGGTTGGATAATCAAGACACTGACAACAAGTTAGAGTGTAGCAAGATTACATTGGTTTATTGTGGGTTGACAACTTATATAGTATAATCTAAAGCATATACGCCTCCTTATGGGCTAATTAAACATTGACAAGTAATTCCATGACAATATTCTGCTAAAGTCTGCATAGCAATAGCTTTTTAAAAAAATCACCTAATAATCACCTAATAATAGTATGTAACCATATGAGTAATTTACCAGCATACATATAACACCTTCAGTAATTTACCAGCATACATCTAACACCTTCGCTGGAAATAAAACTAGACATAGGTATATTTACTATAACATACTTAACGCCCTGACTGAAAACTCATCCTGTTCTATCTTGCAGTTTAAGCCTTGCATTTTCAGCATTATTAAACCTTTAAGCAATATAATTAAAGGTACACTCTAACTTTCCCAACACTCACATGAAAAAACATGCAATTGCATATGCGACCAAAAAAGTAGTAATGATCACTATTCCAGTGTTTCAACACTCAGGCATAGACTATAAAAAAATCAAAGAATCAAAAACTTTTCTCCATTTGTCAAATTACAGTCAATGGCTGAGAACATCCACATTAAGGCTGGGTTAACACTGCAGCACGCTCCGGCTCACAGTAGGGGTCCGGTGCGTCCCCATTCACCATTATAGGTCTGATTTCAGCCCGAATTTTGGGCTGAATTCAGACCTGAAATGGACAAAAAGACGCACAGAACCCCTGTACAAATTCACTCCAGAGCTGCTCTGGAGATGTGTCAACCGACTCCATAGAGAGCAGGTCACAATCTCCTGCTATTGTGAATTGGATGCAGGAAACCCACATCCAATTTGCATTAGTGTAAACCCAGCTTAAATCTTTGATTTGATTTTGCATTGGATTTGATTTAATTTTAAAATGCAATAGCCGAGATAGGGGCGTGACCGGAAGAGGATGTGAGTGGCGTTGTCAGGCATGTATCTGTGATCCCGCTCCTGAAAAAATCCTGTCTACCTGGTCCACTGGGTGCCATTTGGGGTGAGCTGAGGGATAGGGGAGCATACCGCTGCCCGGCAAGATCCAGAACTGCCGCGGTGAGTGGCAGTGGCGGGATCCCCTACACAGAAGGAGGAGGGGCAGCGATGGTTCACCTCGCTGAATTAGGGGAGAGGCCGGAGGTGAGAGCTGGGAGCGGCAGGACGCTCAGCGAGAGTGGGTGCCCAGCCTCCCAGCAGGAAGACGCCAGCAGAACGGAGTGACGAGTGGTGAGGTGAGAGCACAGCTCTCTCTGCAAAAGCAACACCTTCTGCTGAGGGCAGGTAGTGAAGGAGCCTTTTGCGGTCAGGAAGCATGGAGGAGCACAGCTGTACAAAGCCAGTGAGAGAAACCCTTACTATTATCCCATGTTGTAAAATATAAATCTGCATTGGAACACCATCTGGGCTTGCAAGACAAATGCTGGGACATGATTAGGCTCCTGATAAAACTGAAGGGGGCTATGTGTGTGCAGTGAGAGGGCATGCACAGTGTCTCCGTATAGGATGCTGTTGCTGGAAGAGAGCAGGCAGAAGCGGGGGAGGTGCAGTGAGAATGCACTGATCCCCCTGAGCCTGGTGATTCCCCAACCCCCGGCTGTGTTCACTTAATTGTAAACCTAAATCCCGGGATTGGCTTATGGGATTCCACGCTGACAGAAAAGATACGGGTGACACTTCTTAAATGTACTTCAGTTATTTTGGAAATTAGACTGTGTACTTTGCTCTATAGTTTGGAATATACCCTTTTTCTGTTGAGGTGTGGATGGATACATTTTAATTGCACTTGAGCCACTTTCGGAAACTGGATAATACGTTCTTGCCAGTGGGTGAGACTATGCCCCCTCTCTGAAGCTGATAACCCAGGACCCGAGGTATAGGCGAGGTATAGGCTATCCTAGTCACCTAGTAATCTTTTGGACTGACCCCTTCGTATTGCTGAATAGAATTACTACCCTTTAAACAGTTCTTTTTTGAGAAGATTTTGTCTTGAGAATATAGCCAGATTGTAAAGAAGTATTCTGCTCCCCTCCGTATTTTGCTTTTACCCTCATGTGGGCCCACCCCGGTATATATCCAGAATACATTTTAAGTAGCAGATAACTGGCTGATTGACAATTGGTGATTCCTAAAGAGACCTCTAAAGTGGCAACCAAACTAGAGGGTGACTAGGGTCTTAAGATTTAATGCCCAGGAGTTGAAGATGGCAAAGAAAAAAGGTGAAGAGCTGCTACAGGAAAATGCCCAGGCTTACGTGGGGTGAAGGATAAAGGGAAAGAAAAAGGGAACCAAATGACAGAAAACAGAAAAACCAGTGCATACTCCGCCTAAAGGAGCGTCAAACCCCACTATGCAGAGTAAACGTCAGTCAGCCGGTGGAAGGAAAACCCTAGGAACCACTGCAAAGACTGACCAAGAGATAGAGAAGCCCTCGAGTCTGGCAGGCATTACAGATGCTGTAGTAAATACAGAACCTACCTTGAGGGAAATCTTGGAAGCAGTGAATTCTTGCAAAGAGACCATGATGGGAGTAACTGAACAAATATAAGGTCAAAGTGAAGAAATTAAACATCTAAGGCAAGATGCCCAAGAACTACAGTACTTGAAGAAAGAGTAAATCAAATAGAAGACGCTCTGAACCCAATCAAAAAAGAACTGATGGAGATAAAGGAGAAAAATAATATATGCGTGGTCAAAATAGAAAATCTGGAAAATAGACAATGGAGGAGCAACTTAAGAATAGTGGGCTTTCCAGAACGGTGTGAAGGAGGTAATCTGGTAATCTTTCTGGAAAATTGGTTAAAGGACACCTTTGGGAAAGAAACACTCTCACGCTTTTTCACGATAGAGAGAGCACACAGAGTTCCATACAGGGCCCCAGCACCAGGAGGCTACCCTTATAATTTAAATGCTTTTCTACAGAGATAAAGAGATGATCCTGCACAAAGCGAGGGAAAAAAAGGATATGATCTACAATGGAACTAGGGTCTCAATATACCTAGACTTCTCTCCCAAAGTGCAAAAGAAAAGATCTAGATACAGTATATGGACATTAAGACAGTGGAGGAGGAAAGAGGAAGACCCCCTTCTCACCCCTTCCCTACTTCTCTCCCTTTTTTTTTATTATGGGACATGGGAGGGAGGGAGGGGAGCCACGTATGTGAGAGAGTGTGTGTGTTTGTAGGTCACGGCAAAAGCCCCAAGTTTGGACCCAAGGAGGGTCAGGGATGGGAGATAGAGGTTAAGAAATGGTTCTTTCCCCCGCCTCCTCCCTATACGGGGGGGGGAGTTGGGGAAAGAGGTAGGGGACAGGCCCAGAAGGGGGGGGGGAAATGTAGTACTGAGCACAGGTATAAACACAAGACTAAAGAAGCAAGGAAGTTTGATTGTGATGAGGGCACTAAAATGGAAGGAAGATCACAAAATAATATGTAAAGCACAAGGAGGCCACAAAATATTATGTAATACACAAAGAAGTCACAAAATAGGAAATTGGAAAAGACAAACTGGGTTATTAAACTATATGAGGTAGATGCAAAGTAGAAGCATGAATATCTGCTCATGTAATATTAGAGGTTTAGGGGACAAAGATAAAAGAAGTGCTATTTTTTCTACAATCAAAACATATAAGGCCATAACAGTTTGTTTACAGGAGACGCACATAATAAAGGAAACTATTGGGTACTTGAAGCATCGTGGGTTTCAAACCCAATATCACTCTGTATATACCTCTTATTCGAGGGGAGTAAGCATTATGATTGGAACTGGGGTAGCATGCTCCTGTAAAAAAGCAAAAATAGATAATGAATGGCGCTATATTTTCCTGCACTGTACTATGGGAGATCTAGAGTGTATTTTGGCCAATATATACATCCCGCCCCCTTTTAAACCGGAAGCAATATATATAATCTAGTGGCATTTATATCAAGTAAACCGAATTTTCCAATGCTAATAGTAGGCGACTTTAATGCAGTAATGAGTGAAGAAAAGGATAGGTATCCAATAAAGCAAGGGAACCAAACTGGTATGAGAAACCTGAACCGATTGATGACCAAAATAGACCTAAGGGATATTTGGAGATTAAAAAATCCAACAGAACAACAATATTCATGATGCTCAAAAACCTATAACACGCTCTCCAGAATCGATCTGATGTTAGGGGAGGAAGCAATGTTAAGACAAGTAGAGAATATAAAATATATGCCCAGGGTTCTTTCAGACCACTCACCTGTGGTGGCATCAACCTCTCGAAGGAGGGAAAATAGGAGGGGAAAAGGAGGGGAAAATGGAAAATAAATCCCTTTTGGCTGGAACTGATAGGACAGCATGAAGAAAGCATGAAGCATGAAGAAATAGAAAACCTAATAAAGGAGTATTTGAACAGAAATAAAGGATCTGCAAATATGGGGATAGTGTGGGACTCTATGAAAGCCTGTATAAGG
This sequence comes from Glandirana rugosa, assembly GCA_018402905.1. Lineage (NCBI taxonomy): Eukaryota > Metazoa > Chordata > Amphibia > Anura > Ranidae > Glandirana > Glandirana rugosa. The sequence goes on from BLSH010119923.1 coordinate 143,338, forward strand.
GGAATATTGATAAAAAAATTCTAAAATTAAAAAGGCAACAAGGAGGCGTGTCCGGGACGCTGAGACAGATGGCCGCTTAGCTTTACAGCTCCGCCAAACCAAAGCCCCTTCAATAGCTTCCCTGAGAGGAATAATGAGCACAACTGAGAAAAAAGACCGTGACCGATCCACAAATCGCTCCCGCTCACCCCGCCGCCCAGATACCCAACTCAGCGCTACCGTTCCGGCGATGTTTCGTTCGCGGCCTAGTTCCCGAGAGGCCGCCAAAGAAGCCGGGGCCTCAAGTGCCGGAGCGGGTGGAGGCAGGAACCGCAGCCGAAGTCCAACCTTGAAGGATCCTCCGGGAGACACCTCATCGGGTCGAGCCCTGTGCCTGGAAGACCTCAGAGCGGTCGCAGCGGACATTAAAAACACGCTGACCGCCGCAATCGAGGATTTAAAATCGAATCTGCAGTCCATGGCGGACAGGGTGGAAGAATT
>BLSH010119923.1:165728-178067 GCA_018402905.1 Glandirana rugosa
GTGAAAGTAAGGGGACAAAAATTATCCTACATAATTATATATAAAAAATTTAACATATGTATGGGAACAAAAATATTAATACCATAGTATTATCAGGATATTGGGGAGAACACCACCCCCAGGACCAGCCCTGGCTATCTAGGAATGAAGGAGGAGATTGTTCGTTTTTTTTTTTTTGTTCGTTTATCGTTTTTTGTCGTTATATTATAGGTCTGCCTGGACATTCTTAGATAACTCTGATAAAATTTCCATATAAATTAATTCGTTTTCACTCGGTTTACTATGAGTACCAAACTAAGAACTGATCACAACTCGCTTGGGCCTGACATTGCAAACCCAGGCATGGCTGACCGAACCCGAACGATTTTTGAAATGTCCGGGTCCGGGTCCGTGCCACGGACACCCTAAAGTTCGGTACGGACCCAAACGTTACAGTCCGGGTTCGCTCAACACTAGTCAAGAATCAAACCATGAGTATCATTTGGCTCACTTTTGCTTAATTAAATATACCTTTAAAATAGTCTCAATAGATTCTTACAGGTCCGTCTGGATATTATATTGCTGTTTTTTGCTATTTGCTTGTTTTTTTTTTTTTGCTTGTTAGAGGAGGAAGTAAGGATCTATCGGTCCCGACCAGGACCCCCACCACAAGAGGGGTTATAGGACTATTATGATACCATAATTATAAAAACAAGGGTATGTATACAATTTAAAAAATATATATTAATACATCCTATTAAAAACAGGGGAATGAAAGTGTGTGTCCCCAGATATAGTACAATAATGTCAACATCATTTACATTCAATATTGGTTCCCCATTGAGAAGGGAGAACATCAAGGTACAGTGTCACAGATGTTGGTGTTGGTATTTCTCTACATGTTTCGTGGCTTTAATTGACACTTCCTCAGGAGAGCATCTGTGACACATAAAACAATAATAAATACTGGAGACGTCAATGAGGTCATAGACCCCCAACTTTACCCCTTCAACATTAGGCACAGAAAAATCCACAGCTCTATCATCCCTAACCTCCCTAGAGGACCTATATGACCCTTGGAGGTGTCTCCATGGCACTGAGAGGGACTATTCTTTCTATTTAAATACTCAAAGATCATATTCCAGGATTGATGTGTTCCTGACTTCCAAAGCACTATTACAAAAATCTCTCTGAAAAAGTCCACAATCGAAAGTGTCAGATGGTCAGCCATACCCCAGTTTCCATCACAATCTCCACCTCCTCCAAACATTCTAGTCATACCACATGGCGCTTAAATGCCTCCCTATTTAGTGCTATGGAAAAATGGGAACAAATAAAATCTGAAATATCTGCTTTTTTTTACTCCAACGCAGGATCCGTGTCTAGCCCTCCAACGCTATGGAATGCCCACAAGTCAGTGATGAGGGGAATATTCTTAAAGTTGGGTGCCCGGGAAAAGAAAAGGAGAAACCTACCCATCCACACTCTCCTCACCAGCATCAAAACGCTTTAATCTCTGCACAAACAAAACCCCACACAAAACACTATGGAAGAAATTGGTAAACTAAGGAATGAACTAAGCTCCTTTCTATTAAAAGGTCATGATTTCTATATTAGACCCCTTCGCCTCTCTTGGTACTCCCTAGGAAACAAACCCGGCAAACTCCTAGCACAGCAATATAAACACAGAGCCGCACACTCTAGAATCCCATTTCTCTTAGATGAGCAGGGACGCAAATTAATAAACCCAAAAGACATAACTGAGGGCTTCAGCTTATTCTATTTTAAGCTGTATAACTTATCGCAGAACGCTTCCGAGTCCAATCCTTCATCCCAACACACAAACAATTTCTTAAACCCTTTTCAATTACCTACCATCACTCCAGCAGGAAATTCTTAACATTATCAAAGACCTCCCCTTGAATAAAGCACCAGGACCAGGTGGTTTTATCAATGAATATTATAAATCCTTCCCTGACCAATTAGTTCCACGCTTATGTAACACCTTTAACAGATTCCTGACTACGGAAGAGATACCATCGGAATCCTTAGAAGCGGTGATAACCACCATACATAAGCCAGTCAAACCCTTCCAAGACCCAGCTAACTATCGCTCCATTTCGCTTTTAAATACAGATCTTAAAATCTACACAAGATTATTAGCCACGCGCCTAACTACTTATATGGCCACCTTGATCCATCTGGATCAAGTTGGATTTATTCCCCGCAGGGAGGCATCAGACACCACGCGCAGGTTTATTGACATCATTGGATGGGCAGAGCATTACAAAATGCCTTCTCTGCTAATCTCATTAGACCCAGAGAAGGCGTTTGACAGAGTCAACTGGCTATATTAAAGTATGGTCCTACAAAAAAAATCGGTATCCATGGCCCCTTTCTCCAAGCCATACTAAGTCTTTACTCCACTCCTAAGGTGAAGGTTTTAACCTCAGGAGTGCTTTCCACCCCTTTTCCCATTTCCAATGGGACAAGGCAAGGATGTCCCCTATTGCCACTAATCTTTGCACTTATCATAGAACCCCTTGCCCAAGCCATACGCTCACATCCCCACATCACTGGACTGACAGTCACTCAAGAATCACACAAGATCGGGCTATACACGGATAATATAATCATCGGCCTCACTGACCCCCTAAAATCCTTGCCTGCCTCTGTGACTTCCTATACCAGTTTAGTCAACTATCTATGTATAAACTGAACCAATCAAAATCTGCCACTCAATTATCATTATCATTTATCTAGATCTGCTATTTATCATTCCACGCAAAATCCCCCCCCCCCCTTCTGCCGACCAGGAACAATTTAGTTGGTGCCCCATCCCTGATATGGTCAAGGTCATTGGTAAGTTGAATTCAGTGTTCATATTCATATCTTGTTTCATGCCCCTTTTTTCCACTCCCCTTAATCATGTTTAAAATGTACAAATGTATATATGTGTAAATGTATTTATTATTGTTTTATGTGTCACAGATGCACTCCTGAGGAACTGGCAATTAAGGCCACGGAACATGTAGAGAAATACCAACACCATCGTCTGTGACACTGTACCTTGATGTTCTCCTTTCTCAATGGGGAACCAATATTGAATGTAAATGATGTTGACAATATTGTACTACTGTATATCTGGGGACACACACTTTCATTCCCCTGATTTTAATATGATGTATTAATATTTTTTTTTAATTTTATACATACCCTTGTGTTTATAATTATGGTACCATAATAGTCCTATAATCCCTCTTGTGGTGGGGGTCCTGGTTGGGGACCGATAGACCCCTACTTCCTCCTCTATATTTCAATTTTGGATGAGGTACCATGTAATATGTACTACAATTCATTGTAACCATTGAGGCATTCTAGTCTCTTTTTTGCTTGTTGTTCTATGCCTACCTATCTTTTGTCTACTGTCCACTACTGTAGCTTTCCTTAATTTACTTTCACTTTTGCCCCAACTAATTCTCACCTGTATTTAAAAAAAAATATATGTTTATTAAGAATTTCCATAGAAAAATAGAAAAATATCATAAACAATAATCATATGACAGCTAAGCCATGTGAAGAAATAGCATAGCCTTCATAAAGTTAAACTAAGGGAACAGTGGTAAACAAACAGATTTGACAGCAAGGCTTAAAGTCAACAAGCATTCATAGGTTAACTGGTATAAAACATATCTGGTCAGACATATGTAGCTAACTAGGAGTTCTACCAAAAAAGCAACCTAAGGAGTGGAAGCGAGTAAACCTTCTAACTGGATAAGGGAGAAGAGATTATTAGGGTTATCAAGAAGTATACATTTCAAATTGAACAGAGTAGTAGATAAACACGTAGAGTATATGGTATGCCTAGGGAGAGGGGATGAGAGGGGTCTGGGATTCAAAGGTGTCCCGTTTAGAGTTGAGCGATCCGGAACTCTAAAGTTCGGGTTTGTACAGAACTTTGGGGTGTCCGTGACCCGGACCCAAACCCGGACATTTGAAAAAAGTTTGGGTTCGAGTTCTGGGTTCGGGTATTGGGATCACGCATGTTGAATAGCTGTGGGGCAGCCAATCAACAAGCGTTTCACTGGTTTTCCCTAGAAGCCATCACAACCATGCCTACTAATAGCATGGCTGTGATTGGCCAGTGCATCATGTGACCCAGACTCTATATGAGGCTGGAGTCACAGTGCTGCATATCACATGCTCTCTGGGTAGTGTAGGGAGAGGATGCTGCCAGTGCTGTGAGGGACAGATTGCAGATAGATAGACAGGTAGAGAGTACTACTACTACTGCTTTTAGGGACAGATTGCAGATAGATAGATATGTAGAGATTACTACTACTACTGCTTTTGCAGATTGCAGATCTCATCCTGCATTACAGAAACATCTGACTGGAATAGGTAGAGTCTACTGCTTAGAGGGACAGATTATTGTTCTAAAATCATCTCCTAGTTCTATAGGGTCAGGTTCCTGCTGTTGCTGTAAGGGACAGATTATTGTTCTAAAATCATTTTGCAGCCCTCTAGCACTTTCTAGGACTCTTTTACAGTCATTTTAGCGCTGAAAAGTTTGGGTCCCCATTGAATTCAATGGGGTTCGGGGTAAAGTTTGGGTCAAGTTCAGTACCGAACCCAGACTTTTTTCCAAAGTTCGGCCGAACCCACCGAACCCGAACATCCACGGGTTCGCTCAACTCTAGTCCCGGATTCTGAGTTTGCCAAGTGTGTTGGCAATGTCTGCACATAGATACCAGTCTGTGTATTGAAAGGATGTCATGTGCATAGAGATCTCTTCTGATGAGAAGAAAAAAAGCAAGGAGAGGCGCCTCTAATTGCAATATGTAGACAAAATGTTTGTTTAAAAGGTTTAAAAACACTCACATGGCGAAAGAAAATGTAAGCACAACTGTCATCCGACAAGAAGAACAGACCTCGCATCCACACTGTCACACAGCCAGCTATCTTCCATCGCAGTGTGAGAAGAAGGACCCTACAGTGGCACACCACCTTAGGCTATCGTGGGTTAATGATTGGCTCTGTTCTTTTTGTCGGATGACAGTTGTGCTTACGTTTTCTTTCACCATGTGAGTGTTTTTAAATAAACATTGTGTCTACATATTGCACTTAGAGGCGCTTCTCCTTGCTTTTTTTGTTCCAGTCCCTGGTGGACCTCGGGATCCAGTCTATCACCGAAGGCTGCCCTCAGTGCTTGTGGTCAGACCATCCGCGTCACGATCCTGTGACCCTCCGCCCTGGTTATTGATTCATTGGACTTGTATGTAATTACTTACAATTGGTTACTGTATATAACATTGTTTTTATGTTATTTTATTGCCTACAGTATATAGCTTTTTAGTACTGATTGTCGTCTGGACAATCCCACCACCATATCTCCCCCCCCTGAGAGGGTGCTCCCTATACAATAAGGACTACATATAACTTCGATTTGCGCCTTACACTTGTCATCTTCTGAGAAGGATTGTTCCATGAAATGGCACCATCTGGTGATAAAATGTTTCAGGGACTTAGAGTGTTGGGTGACAGTGTCCAGATTTTCCAGGAGAAATAGGGTATGAAGCGATTGTTTCACCAAGGCAAGTTGAGGTTGGGTAGGGTGGATCCAGGACTGCATGAGGACTCTGTGAGCTATTAACGGCAGATATGCACCCAATACCCAATGGGGGAGAGAGTCACATGAAGATGATGATGAGGAGGCCATTGAAGCATCAGAGCTAAAAAGGCATAGTAAGGGGTCTTTGGGAAGAGATGCTGAATCTTGTCTATATATTTCAGTACCTGATCCCAGAAGGTGGAGGTAGCTCGGCAGGTCCACAGTCTGTGATAAAGAGACGACCTGGAGGTGGTACATCAGGGGCATGTAGAGAGAGAGGAGTCCTCTTTGCTCTGGCGAAAGGGGATATATGCCGGATGGGCGGTTTTGAATTGGGTTTATCGCCAAGCTCTGCAGATCACCAGAGAGCAGATTTTTGGGTATCCTGCAAGGATCTTTGCCGGTGCGTCCTGGTTGTCAAGGATGGATGACCAGGGATTAAAGGTGACAATGCGGTATTTGGAAGCCTGGTATGTGATGAGGTTAGAGTAAATCTCTGAGGTAGAATATTGATTATGTTAAAGCATTGCATCGATGAATGAGGGCTGGCAAGGGGTTTGGTGTGAGCTGAAGCAAGATTTGAGGTAGCTGGTTAGCTGTTAGTAGTGAAACATCTTGGCCGGTGGTAAGGTATACTGGTTAGCCAGTTCTGAGAAGGGTCTGAAGGTTCCTTGGGCAGGATTGAAGAGATTGGAGACAGTCAACAAGCCGGAGGAAGACCATTGCGCAAAGGCTTAGTGTGTTTAGGAAGGAGGGAACATTGGGTTGCCTGTGGGCAGGTGGCTAGAGATCTTGTAGGGTAAGCCCAGGAGTCTCTGCACCTCTCTCCAGGCTATGATGTTCTCTCTAATCAGTAGATTAGATCTTAAAGGGGGAGGCAGAGAGTATAGCTTAGAATGTAAAACAGCCTGGAGATTAAACAGGGACATAAGGGCACCCTCCAGCATGTAATTGGAGTAGCGTGAATTTTTGGACAGCCAATCGATTCCCTGCTACAATAGGCAAGAGAGATTATAAAATCTAATATTGGGCAGGCCTGTACCACCCTCACTCTTCGGGAGACTTCATTTTGAAGCACAATTTTGGCTTTCTGCTGCACCAGAGAAATGCGAGCAGAGAAGTATGTATTCTTTGAACATCTATATGTTTTAGCAGAAGAGGAAGAGTCTGCATCAGTTACAACAATCTTGCAAAGCGTGATTGGGCCTGGTGGAGGATTACTGGAAGGATGCGGGTAAGGCAGGATGCAATGATGTTGGTGAGGATTTTTGCATCCACGTTGATAAGGAGGATGGGCCTGTAGGAACCAGGGAGAAGGGGATCTTTTCCCTTTTTAGCGATGAGTTTGATGTGTGCTGGAGATCCGGAGGGCATATATAGGCCTTCATCCCACATGGATTTGTAGATATGGCACAAGATATCTGGGTTGAAGTCCAATGCGAGCTTTTAGAATTCTGCGGAGAACCTGACCGAGCCAGGGGCTTATCCTGTAGAAAGGGATTTAATAGTAGAGCAGATGTCGTCTTGGGAGATGGGTGCGTTTAGAGACTTCAGTTGTTTAGGGGATAGAGCAGGTAGTTTTATACCCACAAGTAATTAATTCACAGCTTTCATATCTATAGTATCCTCTGAGTAAAGGGTAGTGTAGTAATTAGTTAGGATGGCACCAATCTCAGAGGGCGCATTAACAATAGCACTATTAGGTGAGCATAGAGCTCCAATATGCGTCGGCGGGTGGCGCCCTGAGCATAGTTTTGCCAGTAGCTTGCCCACCTTGTTGCCATATCTGTGGAGATGAAGAGTATAGTGGGCCCCATTCATTTTGGTGAAATCTGCCCAAGCAATGCGAAGGGTGTGTTTGAAGTCATTGTTCCCAGTCAGAAAGGAGGGGAAGCACTAGGTACTTGTGCTGTGAGGGGATGCAATTCCAGAGAATTGGACACTGATGGGAGAGTGGTCAGAGATAACCATGTCTTCTATTGTAGACAAACGCGCTAAGAGGAGTGCACCTGGGGAGCAGAAAAGTAGTCGATATGAGAGAATGAGCCATCTGTAGGGTGAGTGGTACAGTAAGCCAGATAACCATGAGGTGGAGTGAGGAGATTGATTGGGCTATCATAGTGGGAGTGTCAGTGGAAGGGGATATTTTAGTGGAGCACGTCCCTGTGTGCGGTCCTTGGATATGTGCATAACTGAGTTATAGTCCACCCCCCAATAAGATTAAAGTGTTCTGGAATCTGCAGAACCCAGGAGTTTAATTCTTGAAAAAAGGACTGCCCCGGGGAGTAAGCATAAACATTAGAGATAGCAATGTCACCGGAGGCAACCGATGGTAAAGAGTACGTCTGCGACCGACCAAGTCCATCTCTATGGAGCGAATTGTGTGGTGGACGTTTTGGTGAATTAAAATAGCAACTCCTGCTTTGAGTCCCACTGCTGGAGAGCCGTAGGCCTTACCTACCCATAATTTTCAGAGGCAAGAAAGATTGTCTGCGGCCAGATGGGTCTCTTGTAGGAGAGAAACATCTGCCCACAGATGCTTGAGATGTCTCAAAATTTGCATGCGCTTGTTAAGGGAATGCAACCCCTTGACATTCCATGAGATTACCTTTAGGTGACCTCAAGCACCCGAAGGAGCCATGGCTGATATAGCAGATAGACTTGAGGTAGCCCAATCAGGGGTAATACCACCGCAGACATTGCACCGTCGGATCCGGTATCAGTGAGGCATTGGTAGAATGCTTAAAGAAAATAGGAGAAAGAGAGAGAACAGTTTACCAAATACATAAAACAAGGATAAAAGGGAGGGCAAGGCTCCAAAAACATTTCAGGGACTTCACTTTTTTCCCCATGGAGTAAACTCTCAATATACTTCGCCAGAGAGTGCTTCCTCTGTGTATGCATATGTGAAACAGCTCTAAGGAGGGGGAGAAAGGAGGGGGAGTGAAGGGTAGAAGAAGGGGGAGGAGATAGGGAGGAGGATAGGAAGGGAGGGAGGGGAAAGGGAGAGGGGTGTAGGGAAGAGGAAAGGGAAGGGGGAACCATAATTAAACATGGATAACAGATCAAAAAGTACAGTACAGTGAAACAGGCCGCAAGCGGCAGGCAGTGGGGTCAACTGAGAGGGGTGGAGCAGAATCAGCGGGCCATGGCACCTCATTGGGAGGGGGCTTGGTCTGTCATTAAGATAGAGGGCATTTGTTGCCTAAAGTGGAAGAGAACGCAGAATGTGGGCAGCAAGAAAGGAGGAGAAAAAAGTAACAAACCACCGAGGCTGGAAGGACCACACGATCATTGGTGTGTAGATCGATCATCCAGAAAGGCCAAAGCAGACTGCAGACTGCAGAGAATGACTTGTGTTGGCACATAACTTCAATGGAATAGTCTGCGAAGAGAAGTAAAGGATGATCGTCAATGGACAAATTGCGCACTTAACTAAATTTTTGAAGTATGGCATGCTTGTATGCATAGTTGAGGTATCTAACAATCACTGGTCGAGGCTTGGAGCGGGTTTTTGATGGCTGACCGATACGATGGGCACATTCCACTAGGCATTGTGTAGCCCCTGTTGTTCTGGGATGGCGGTGGAGTAAATGGTGGTGAGCGTGGATGAGGAATAGGATTCAGGGAGTCCTGTGATGCATAGGTTATTGTGTCTAGATCAATTTTCCAGGTCATCCACTTTTTCTGGAGCTCCTTCTGTACGGTGGAGAGCCTGGCTACAGCAGCAGACATTGCAGCAGTATCATCCCCTATGGAAGAGATTTGCTCCTCCTTTTGATCGATTCTCTGGGCTTGGTGCTGGATCTCTTTGTACAGGTGTTCTAGCCCTTTAAAAACTGCTTGGCCTACTGCTTCAGTGACCATGGGGGTTAGGAGGGTAATGCAGTTTGCCACAAACTTTGTATTTAGCATATTGAATTTCTGAATTAGCTGAAATTTGTTCAAAATTATCCAGCATACACAAGCAGTAAGTCTGGATATTATATTTTGTAAAACACAGGACATATTACCTGTAATTTTAGTTGCAAGGTATCTAAAAATAAAGCATGTATGTCTAGGTGGATATAAGCATGTCCATTGAAATCCTTACCGTTTGTCAGCAGTATATCTCTGTGCTCATTTTGGTGAAGTATCACTTTCTAATTTATGAGCTAGAGAAGAGCCTTTGATGGCCTCTGAGTAATCAGAGGTAAAATATGTTAACAATTATTGACTCTGATTGTGCATGCAAGAATAGTTTACTTAATAGTAGCAGCAAAGCAAAGTACACTGATGGGTAACAAGATTAAACTCTGCAGTGTAGTGTGATGAACTATGATGAAAAAGTTTAGCATCACGGCTAGGAAAAATAAATGTTTTTAATATCTCATAGTTACATTACAAAGTCTTTACATGAGTGCTCCAAACAGAAAAAAACACTGTAAACATGACACGTCTGCTTTATGTAATTTTTTTATTAAAGATTTACACATTACAAAACATAAGCATGGCCAAAACATGGCCAAAAAAATTACAACTGAGGAGGATAGTTGGTGTAACCAAAATACAGATACTGTATATCTTATAGTTACAAATACATGGGCAAATGATATAAGCCGAACATTACAATGTGCCAACAAAACACCGATATATAACATTAATAAGAGTGAACCCCATCTGGAGTGATAAGGAGTGGTTTCCAAATAATGTTTTGTGAGCACATTCAATCGCCACCTATTACCTAGGAAAGGCTGATATATTAGAATATCTGCATCATAACAGCCTTAGAATATTAGTAGGGTGTGAGTGTTAGAACCAAAAAAACAAAAAACAAATCTTCAAGGGATGGGTGAAATGCCCTTTAGCACAAATATAAAGTAATACATATATATAAGAAGAAAAGCAGATTATCCAATAATCTGAGGAACAAGAGAAACAATGGATTGTAAGGGTACCTGCATTGAATTGTTTGTTACAGGAAAAGTCTAAACCTGTGAAGAAGGGGTGGCGGGAAGGGAATTTAACCCATATGGAGATGTATCCCAAAGTGCCCAAGTCTTATTAAAAACATCTCAGAAATCTCCAGAGTTTGCCAGGGAATCTCCATAGATTCCCAGTAACAATGGATCAATCTCCAGGCTGCTGTTAGTATGAGGACACCAAGTTTTTTTAAAAACTTTTAGGTATATCTCTAAAAGATAAACCCAGGAGATAATGTAACGGGTCTAAGGGCAAAGAATTATCAAGAACTTGTTCCAAGATACATTGCACTAAGACCCAATAAAATCTGTATTCTGGTACAAAAACAGAAAATATGGGACAGAGTGCCTTCACCATTATTATCTCCAGCATCTATCTGAAACATCCAAGAGGAAAGAGTGCAGGACATCTGGAGTACTGTACTAGAACATCAAAACCTTATGTATGTTTTTTTTATGACTTACAATGTGCTACCAAGTCCACAAACTTATTCCACTAAACTAAAGGTATAGGGCGGTTAAGGGTTACAGTTCATTTTCACATATTAGCATGGGAGTCCTCCATTAAAGGGGGCACGTATATAATCACTTTAGAGATATTAAGTGTGTCTGGGTAGGTCCTTGGGCAAAAATAGATTCAAAATCCATAGGACAATTAAGAATTAAGGAGGGCTGCAGAGGCAAAAAAATGCCTGAATTGCAGGTAGGATTAAAAAAGTAAATTAGGGAGAAATTTTCTCCTAGCCCTCAATTCTTCAAACGAGAGAAGCTTACGGGCTATCGGGTTTATCAAGTGTCTTAGCTGAAAAATACCTGCTTGTGCCCACAGGAGCATACAAACATAGGATAAACTATCTGGTAAGACCGGATTATACAGTACGTTAGTCAGAAAAGAACCTGGTGGTGCTAATTGTTATTTTCTATTACACATTTGCCATAGTTTGACTGTAAATAGCAAAGGGTTCAATAGCTGAGAATGTAATGACCCACTGAGCATTTCAGAAGATGTCCATATCAATGAAGATGGATGAACTGGCATATCTCAATCTCCAACCACCTATTACTGGGGGATCTAACCGACCAGGAGGTAAAAAAAATTAAATAGGAAGCATAGTAGTACCTAATCAAATCTGGGACACCTAGGCCCCTTCTGGACCGAGATGAAGGGAGGACCGTATGGGGTTTGTTTACTATAGCACCATGGGGGAACAAATGGTCACAAACAACTAAAATCCCTAGAAAACTACTAAATCTAGTCAGAAAAGGTATTCGCTACAGCCCTGAGGGAGAAAATAGTCCCAGAATCAAATTCACTATAGCGCCCAAACAGCAGTGACTGACTAAAAAACTAGTCATGGTAGAAGCAAGGGAATTGCACATGGAAATAATGTTTGGAGCATGATACGGTCACCTAAATTGTACTAAAACATGCAGTGTATTATTTAAAGATGATCTGCTTTTAAACTGTGTGAAAAAGTGATTTCTACACTGAAATATCTTAAAAAGTCTGAGAAGAGATACATTCCCCGTCTCCTTAGTCCTAGACACAGAGCACAGCTGAGCACAACTGAGCATGCTCAGACACAAAACAACTCTCAAAATAACTCTCATGGAGTAATTCCTTGAGTAGTTACCAAAATGAGAGTTATTTTACACACATTTTTTGGGAGTGAAGATGAGTTATTTTGCCAAGTTATTTTGCCAAGTGCAAGTTTCTGCCATTCATTGTAATGGTACAATTGTTACTTTATCTAATAAATCCATTTCATGTTGAAAAGAAAAGAAATG
>BLSH010119923.1:191400-201536 GCA_018402905.1 Glandirana rugosa
GTTCATCCAAAATATGGCCCGTCCGTTCCGGACCTAGTCTAAGCTTCCCGACATCTATAACATAGCGATGATCACAACTCGCTTGGGCCTGACATTGTAAGCCCAGGCATGGCTTGAAAGCCCACAGGCCCCGTGCCTGGGCCTGTAAAGTTTTTAGCAAGCCCAAGCCAGGTCCCAAGACGATAAAATGAGGTGCACAACTCTTCGACGTCCCGTCGGTTAGTTGTTCGTAAAGTGACCAAACGGGAATCTTCAGTAGTGTCGGTACGGATGATTACCGTACCGACACTAACCGGTCACGTAGAAATATTCGACCTCAGTGCATCACGACGTCAGTGTACGAGAACCCAATCACATCCCTTTCCTTCGACTGCCGCACTCCCTTAAAATGTCTTAAAATGTCTCAATTCTCTCCCTCACGCCGTCAGCTTCCTTTCCCTACACTAACCCAAGAGCATGTGACTGCAGCACTACGTGACTCCAGCTTATAAAGATGCACTGGCCAATCACAGCCATGCCATTAGTAGGCATGGCTGTGATGACTTCTAAGGGCAAACCAGTGAAATGCTTGTTGATTGGCTGCCCTGCAGCTTCTCAACACGTGGAGTAAAATAGCAGAACCCTGGACCGAACCCGAACGATTTTTGAAATGTCCGGGTCCGTGCCCCGGACACCCGAAAGTTCGGTACGGACCCGAATGTTACAGTCCGGGTTCGCTCAACACTAGTAGCGATACAATATCTACAGCCCTTCGAATCTGATCCAGGCCTTGCCTGCCCGGTATAAAACCTACTTGATCTTTATGAATGTATTGGTCTATAAATTTAGAAAGTCTATTAGCTAAAATTTTAGTCATAATTTTAAGGTCGTTATTTATCAAAGAGATGGGTCTGTAATTGCTAACATCAGAATTATCCTTCCCAGGTTTGGGGATGACCGATACAAATGCTCTGTTGGCATCCTTTTGTAATACTGTACCAAAACTTAATGAATTAAAGAATTTTATTAGGGAAGAGGCAATAACTGGGCCGAAGGTTTTGTAATAACCCGTGGAGAAGCCATCCGGGCCAGGGGCTGAGCCTTTCTTGAGATTTTTAATCACCTCCAAAACTTCTGTCTCAGTGAAGGGCAATTCTAAAGAAGCTGCGTGATCTTCCGACAGACTAGGGAGCGTGATGGAGTTAAAAAAGGAATTAAGAGAAGAAGGGGAGGTTGCCTGGCCTTTATCATAAAGTTTGGCGTAAAAATTTTGGAAGATAGTCATAATCTTATTTGGATTCTGGGTAAGGGTGCCCGAGTGGTCCCTGATCTTAGGAAAGAAAAAGGAGCGACATTTGGGGGACAGCCTAGCAGCCAATTTGGAGCCTATACGATCTCACTGCAGGTACGAATGAGCCCTGGACCACTGAATTTGCTTCTCAGCTTTAATAGTGAGGGCCAGATTCAGGGCTAGCCTACCCGCCTCCAATTGAGACCATGAATGATATGTCGGATCCTTTTTGTGAGTTCTAGCAAGTTCTTGATATTTCTTCTCCAGATTCTCAATCTCTATCTTCCTCTCCCTTTTTAACATGGCTGATAGTTGGATAATATTACCCCTCATAACTCCTTTATGAGTCTCCCATAGAATTGGAGGGGATACTTCCCCATTGTCATTTCTATGGAAGTAATCTTTAAGTTCCTTTTCCAACAGTACACAATGCACTGGATTATTCAGAAGGGATTCCTCATCCCCCCCCCGGTGCAACTCTGTTATGAATTATAACTAGAGAGTGATCAGATAAGGGATATTCTCTAATAGTTGATTTAAGTACCATGGTAGATAAAGAAGCTGGAACCAAGATATGGTCTATTCTGGCCATACTCTTGTGTGGAGCAGAAAAGGGGGAGTAGTCCCTCATTTTAGGGTTCAATTCCCTCCAGATATCTATAAAGCCTAAGGAGTTAAGGGTTCTGGCAAACTTGAGGCTCTGTTTCGGTGGTCGGAGTAGGCGGGGTGGACCGAGACCTGACTTGTCAAGCATGGGATCTAAAGCTAAATTTGAGTCCCCTCCCAATATTATCTTCCCCTCAAGGAGGGGGAGGATGCGGTTAAATAGCCCTTGAAAAAAATTTTTCTGGCCCGAGTTTGGAGCGTAGTACGACACGAGAGAGTATATCACTCCCCCTATTGACCCTATCAAAAGAATAAACCTCCCCTCTGGGTCCTTAACCACTTGCCGACCGCCGATCGGCATCTGACGGCGGCAAAGTGGTTCGTTCCCGCAAAACGCCGTCATATGACAGCGGCTGCGGGAACGAGCTTAGTGAGCGCGCGCGCGCCGCCAGAGGCGCGCCCGCGTGCTCACTGTGTTCGGGGAGGGCCAGGGAGCGGGTGCGGCGGCTTCGATTGCCGCCGGCTACCCACGATGGCCCCCCCGGAGCGAAGGAGGGGAGGTCCATGTATGTAAACACAGACCTCCGCTCTGTGTGAGGGGGAAGGGCTGTGATCACAGCCTTCCTGTATGTGAAGGCTGTGACCACTTCCCTTCCCCAGATAGTGCAGTCCCCCTACAGTTAGAACACTCCCAGGGAACATAGTTAATCCTTAGAGCGCCCCCTGCAGGTTAACCCCTTCACTGCCAATGGCATTTACACAGTAATCAGTGCATTTTTATAGCACTGATCGCTGTATAAATGCCAATGGTCCCAAAAAAGTGTCAAAATGGTCCGACATGTCCGCTGAAATATCGCAGTACCGCAAAAAATCGCAGATTGCCGCCATTACTAATAAAATAAAAATAAAAACCCCAAAAATTAATTCTCATCATCCGTAAACGCGACCACTTTTGCGCAAACCAATCAATAAACACCGATTGCGATTTTTTTTATCGCAAATATGAGGAAGAATATAAATCGGCCAAAAACGGTGAAAAAAATGTTTTTTTATATATTTTTTTTGGATTTGTATTTTAGCAAAAAGTAAGAAATTTGGGTTTTTTTGCAAAATTGTCGCTCTTCTTTTGTTTATAGCGGCGATCAGAAATGACGCAGCGGTGATCAAATACCACCAAAAGAAAGCTCTATTTGTGGGGAAAAAAGGACGCAAATTTCGTTTGGGTACAACATCGCACGACTGCGCAATTGTCAGTTAAAGCGACGCAGCGCCGAATCGCAAAAAGGGCTCCGGTCCTAAAGCTGGAAATCCTTCCGGGGCTGAAGTGGTTAACTTCCCTCATGAGGGTAAAAGCTAAATGCTTAGCAATGAATATTCCTACCCCTCTTTTCTTATCCTGCGCATTTGCCCGAAAGAATTGTGGGTAGCTTGAATGTATATATTTAGGAACATATTGCTTAGGGAAATGAGTTTCCTGCAACAGGAGAACGTTTAGATGATGGGTGTGGGCTAAACTGAAATATTTTTTCCGTTTTACAGGGGAATTAAGGCCCTGAACATTATGAGATGCCACTCTCAGAAAAGAAGGAGAATTAGCAGACATGGAGACTGTGTAAATATCGATCCACAAACCATATTAGACAGTGACTCACCCAGACCCAAATAGGAGAAAGTGAAAGCCCGTCCAACCAGGCAACAATGGAGCTATTCCAAGGGAATCTTCTACGTGGTAGACTTTCCTGGTGTCAAGAATAAAAAGAAAAGGTCAGTATAGGAATAAGAAAAAGTACCAATTGAAATTGTAGGAAGACTGAGGAAAATATCAGAAGGGGGAAGCGCCAAAAACTAGCCACTAATCCCCCTGAATTCCCGGTAGTGGGGAGATTAGGGCGTCCCCCCACCAGCAGGAAATAGAACAAAGGTGTCTGCTCAAACCGCAGAACTACAGCTGACTCAAGGAAATCCATTAAGAAAATCCCAGAGTCAGAGGGAGGAGCATGGCCTCCTTCCCGGTCACCCGTAAGTAGCCCATTAACCTGCATCTGATACTGTAGTCTAAACAGGCCGTCCCGATGGAACACGACCGTTCCAGTCGGGGACAATCGGGAGGGCCCAATGAGACCCATAGAGAGGTCTTCTATGTTTCTTAGACTTTAGGGAGAGGCAAAACAAGGGAGTCCAGGTGGGACTGACGGAGCTCAACAAACTAGTTCTGAAACTTGTTATTTAAAAGCAGTGAAAATAAGTAAAACCAAACACTAGGGGTAACCTCTGGTTAGCTCTCGACCCGCCCACATATATTTGGTCCAGCCCGGGGTGAGGCCTAGAAATAGGCCCCCCCCGACCCCCCAAATAAAACCTAGGAAAGAAAATATGTCATTAAACAAAAATACACAACCAAATGTTAGTCACCCTCCATGAGGAGTATCAAAGTTCAGAGGTCTTTGAAGATTGGAATCCAGTAAGGCTACCTTGGGGAAGAAAAACAAGGGGGTTAACTTGAAGATCAAGGAGGGTGGGAGTCCTTAGCCCTCTTCTGTTGCTTTTTCTGCCACATTGGAAGTATGGGACTCTGGGGGGAAGGTCTCTTAGTGGGACCCAAGTTCTTTTGTTGAGAAGCCGAAGAGGAATCTAGTGATATGAGATTGAGCTTACCCTGGAGAAAGAAATTAAATTACCCCTTCCAACCCCAACAACTGTGGTGATTCTGAAGTCAGAGTATGATGTTTTAGGTTAGTGTTTAAAAATAGTCTCCTTGGGAGATCCCCCAGAGCATCCAGCAGTGTAAACCCCCTAGTGAGAGTAAGCTCCGCTGGCCGCTTGATATATAGGCCCAAGCCGCGGCCTCAATTTAGTGCCAGGGGCCGGGTGCGATTAGCTTGGCGCGGTCCTCAAACACCCCTGTGTCCTTTTATGTATGAATCCTGTGGATCCCCACTGCCTCCTCATCCCCAGAGCGGGTCGACCGAGCTCCGATGCAGATTAGAGCGGCTCCAGCAGAGTTTATCCCCTATTGTCTGAAGGATCCGCGGTCCGCTATAGGGGTAGGCACAAGCCGCGGCCTCGAGTTAGGGCCAGCGGCCGGGCATGAGAGACGGTCCCCCAAATTCCCTTTCCTCAGGAAGGCTCCTGTGGCTTTCCCCCACCTCACCTTCCCGTGAACAGGTCGGCCAAGCTCCACTGCAGGCTGTAGCGGCTCCGACAGACCGGGAAAGGACGGAGCTCCAGGCTCAAGCAGCCGCCATGGAAGCTCCGCGCATGCACACTCTAGTAAAATTTTTTAAAGAATACAACTCCAGAAATTAATTTGCATCATCCCTAAACGCAACAACTTTTGCGCAAACAAAACAATAAACGGCAATTGCGATTTTTTTTTTTAACAAAGAAAGGAGAAAGAAAATAGGCCAAAAACAAGTAAATAAAATGATTTTTATTTTTTTACAATTGGATTTGTATTTTTAGCAAAAATTAAGAAAAACTGGTTATTTTGAAAAATTGTCGCTCTTTTTTTATTTAGAGCGACGATCAGAAATGACAGAGGAGATCAAATATCACCAAAAGAAAGCTCTATTTGTGGGTAAAAAAGGACGCAAATTTTGCTTAGGTACAACGTCGCACGACCTCGCAATTGTCAGTAAGAGCAACGCAGTGCCAAAATCGCAAAAAGTGCTCAGGTCCTAAAGCGTGAATTCCTTCCGGGGCTGAAGTGGTTAAAGAATATTTTTTTTGTCACTTTAAGGCTGGGTTCACACTATCCGACAAAAAAACAGTCCAACTTTGATGCTACTTTGCTGTGCAATTTACGGTTCTACATAGGGTCAAAGTCGGACCTTTTTTTGTGAACAGGGATCCAACAATACCATGCGACTTATGCTCTGGGGATCTTGAAGGGGAACTTCACACCCAATTATTTAAAAAAAATGGCATGGGTCGCCCTCCAGGAGCATACCAGGCCCTTTGGTCTGGTATGGATTTTAAGGGGAACCCCCACGCCAAAAAAAACGGTGTGGCGTCCCCTCCCGAAATCCATATCAGACCCTTATCCAAGCACGCAGCCCGGCAGGCCAGGAAAGGGGGTTTGGACGAGCGAGTGCCCCCCCTCCTGGACCATACCAGGCCGCATGCCCTCAACATAGGGAGTATGGGTGCTTTGGGGCAGGGGGGGCTCTGCACCGCCCCACCCCAAAGCACCTTGTCCCCATGTTGATGGGGACAAGGGCCTCTCTGCCACAACCCTTGCCGGTGGTTGTCAGGGTTTGCGGGCGGGGACTTAACAGTATGGGGTACATCGTACCCTTACCCATTTACCTGGAAAGAAAGTATACAAATAAAACACACTACACAGGTTTTTAAAATATTTGATTAAATCAGCTCCGGCATCTTCTCCCCTCTCTTCTCCCTCTCCAGTGTCTTCGGCTCTTTTGCGGGGGTCTTCTATCTTCTGGGGGTCTTCTTTCTTCTCCTTCTCTGCGGCGTCTTCTGCTCTTTTGTCGGTCTTCTCCGCTGTCCCCTTCCCTCTGTTCTTCCTCTCTTCTTCTTCTTCTTCCCATGTTGACACGACGCAATCTCCTTCACGAATGCCCTCTCCACTTTGTGCTGGGCCTTATATTGGCATGGGGCGTGGCCACCCAATGACATCACCCGGAGGCCCCGCCCCATATGATGTCACAGCTCCACCCAAAGAAGAAGAAGAGAGAAAGAACAGAGGGAAGGGGACAGCGGAGAAGACCGGCAAAAGAGCAGAAGACCCCGCAGAGAAGGAGAAGAAAGAAGACCCCTTAGAAGATAGAAGACCCCCGCAAAAGAGCTGAAGAAAGAAGACCCCTCAGAAGATAGAAGACCCCCGCAAAAGAGCCAAAGAAAGAATACCCTTCAGAAGATAGAAGACCCCCACAAAAGAGCCGAAGACACCGGAGAGGGAGAAGAGAGGGGAGAAGATGCCGGAGCTGATTTAATAAAATATTTTAAAAACTTGTGTAGTGTGTTTTTTTGTACACTTTCTTTGCAGGTAAATGGGTAGGAGTACAATGTACCCCATACTCCTTTACATAGGGTGGGGGGCCGGCATCTGGGGCCCCCCTTGTTAAAGGGGGCTTCCAGATTCCGATAAGTCCCCTGCCCGCAGACCCCCACAGCCACCGGCCAGGTTTGTGGGGATGAGGCCCTTCTCCCCATCAACATGGGGACAAGGTGCTTTGGGGCAACCTCAAAGCATCCTCCCCATGTTGAGGGCATGTGGCCTGGTATGGTTCAGAGGGGGCGCTCGCTTCCCCACCCCCTCCTGCCATGCCAGTGCTGCGTGCTCAGATAAGGGTCTGGTTTGGATTTTTGGGGGGACCCCACACCATTTTTTTAAAAAAATTGGCGCAGGGTTCACCTTAAAATCCATACCAGACCCGAAAGGCCTGGTTTGGACTTTGGGAGGGACCCCACATAATTTTTTTTAAATTATGGAGCGGGCCCTGCTGTTTTAAATTAGTTAAAAAATTGTGTTAAAATCCCCCAGTCAAACAGGTGGCAAAAAATTGGGCCTTGGGTGCTGGCGGTGCCAAAACACTGTAACCCCTTGCAGCTACTCTTGTTGGACGGAGGAACTGGGTCTGATGTTGTAAATTAGTTTACAAATTGTTACGAAAGCCCCCAGTCAAATAGGTGGCAAAAAATTGGGCCTTGGGTGCTGGTGGTGCCAGAACACTGTAAGCCCTTGCAGTTACTCTTGTTGGATGCAGGAACGGGACCTGCTGTTGTAAATTAGTGTAACC
Source organism: Glandirana rugosa (assembly GCA_018402905.1). Taxonomy (NCBI): domain Eukaryota; kingdom Metazoa; phylum Chordata; class Amphibia; order Anura; family Ranidae; genus Glandirana; species Glandirana rugosa. Next base: position 199,039 of record BLSH010119923.1, read on the forward strand.
ACTTAAGGCCCGGAGCCCTTTTTTACACTTATTTAAAAGTTAAAACATGTTTTTGCTAGAAAATTACTTAGATCCCCTAACATTATATATTTTTTCAAACACCCTAGAGAATAAAATGGCTATTGTTGCAATACTTTTTGTCACACGGTATTTGCGCAACAGTCTTTCAAGCGCAATTTTTTTGTAAAAATTTTTTTTTTTAGGGTTAGATACCATACATGTTAGGGTTGAAAATTGCGCACACTTGTGGAATGGCGACAAACTCCGGTACTTAAAAATCTCCATAGGCAACGCTTTAAAATTTTTTAACGGTTACCAGGTTAGAGGTGCAGAGGCGGTCTTTGGCTAGAATTACTGCTCACACTCTGGTGATCGCAGTGATACCTCACATGTGTGGTTTGAACACCATTTTCATATGCGGGCATGACTTACGGATGCGTTTTCTTTGCTGCGCGAGCTCGTGGTTACGGTGGCGCTTTAAATTTTTTTTTTTTAATTTTTTATATTTATTTTTTTTATACACTGTTTGTTTAAAAAAAATTGATCACTTTTATTGATATCACAAGGAATGTAAATATACCTTGTGATAGTAATATATGGTGACAGGTACTCTTTCTGGAGGGATGGGGGGGTCTAAAAGACCCCTCATCCCTCCTTTGCACTTCACAGTATTCAGATCGCCAAAAACTGCGATTCTGAATACTGTCATTTTTTAAAAAAAATTACGCCGTTTGCCGCCGAGTAAACCAGAAGTGGCGTTGTGACGTTGCTTCCGGAAATGTACAAAGGAGTCCCGATTGAAGCTGGTTCTGGCTTCCACAGGGACTCCACACAGCAGCCAGAAGTGTCAGATCAGAGCTCCGGTCTCCTGGTGGGAGCAGCGGACGGTGGCAGGAGAGGGGGTGGCCCCTCCCGCTCCCTGAGATAAAGACTGAGTGGCTTCCGAGCTGGATTGGCCACTATCACCAGATAGCCGGCCACCTGCTCTAAAAAATGGTACCAGGTTATAGCATGTAGCTGCAGGCTTAACTCCGATACATCCACTTAAAGCTGCCAATGTTTATAAATGGCGATTCGCGTTAATTGGTTAAAAATTGTGATGACATGCCCCAGTCAAACAGGTGGTGAAAAATTGGGCCTTGGGTGTTGTCGGTGCCAGAACACTGTAACCCCTTGCAGTTACTTTTGTTGGGCGCAGGAACGGGCCCTGCTGTTGTAAATTAGTGTAACCACTTAGCACAAATCGCTATTTATAAATGGTGTCAGCTTTAAGTGGAAGTATCGGTGTATAGTCTGCAGCTACAGGCTATACCCTGGTACCATTTTTTAGAGCAGGTGGCTAGCTATCCATTGATAACAGCCAATCCAGCTCGGGAGCCACTTGGCCATTATTCCAGGCAGCGGGAGGGGACATCTCCCCCTCCCACCACTGTCCGCCGCTCTTCCTGGCCTCCGGTCACACCAGGAGACCGGAGTTCCAATCCGGCACGTCCGCCTGCTGTATGGAGTCCCTGTGGAAGCCGGAATCGGCTTTGATCAGGACTCCTTCGTACATTTCCAGAAGCAGCGTTACAACGTCACTTCCAGTTTACTCGGTGGCTAAAGGCGCTGGTTTTAAAAAAAATGACAGCATTCAGAACCACCATTTTGGCTATCTGAATACTGTGAAGTGTAAAGGAGGGATGGGGGGTCTAAAAGAACGAATACCTGTCACCATATATTACTATCACAAGGGATGTTTACATTCCTTGTGATAGCAATAAAAGTGATCAGATTTTTTTTAAAGGAACAGTGTTAAAATAAAAAATATAATAAAATAACTAAAAACAAATAATTTAAAGTGCCACCGTCCCCGCAAGCTTGTGCAGCAAAGAAAACACATACCTAAGTCGCGCCCGCATATGTGTTCAAACCACACATGTTAAGTATCGGCGCGATCGCCAGAGCGTGAGCAATAATTCTAGCTAAATACCTCCTCTTCACCTCTAACCTGGTAACTGCTAAAACAAATTTAAAGTGTTGCCTATGGAGATTTTTAAGTACCAGAGTTTGTCGCCATTGCGTGAGTGTGCGCAATTTTCAACCCTAACATGTATGGTATCTATTTACTCAGCATAGCATGCTCTTTCACAATAAACAAAAAATTGGGCTAACTTTATTGTTGTCTTATTTTTTAACTCAAAAAAGTGTTTTTTTTTCAAAAAAAAAAAAACGCTTGAAAGACCACTGCACAAATACCGTGTGACAAAAAGTATTGCAACAATCGTCATTTTATTCTCTAGGGTGTTTGAAAAAATATATATAATGTTTGGAGTTCTAAGTAATTTTCTATAAAAAAAAACGGATTTTAACTTGTAAACAACAAATGTAAAAAAAGGCTCTGGGGGTTAAGGGGCTAAAAATTGTATATATTTTAAGACACCACGCCAGGTGTACTATATACCTTGTGTATATACATACATATATATATATATATATATATATATTAGGCTGTGTGT
>BLSH010119923.1:218110-234551 GCA_018402905.1 Glandirana rugosa
TATACATTATCTTATATGACTAATTATTCAGGTGTTGTCACAAGAAACTAGGTAGAAAGTGGGAGGGATTACTGACAAGTCATCTCAACTCGCTTGGGCCTGACATTTCAAGCCCAGGCATGGCTTGAAACCCCACAGGCCCTGGGCCTGGGCCTGAAAAGTTTTTTTCAGGCCCAAGCCCAGGCCACAAGACCATTAAAATTACTTTTTAGAATTTTTACGACATTTTTTCGGGTCCTTCCAGGATCTCCAGACGTTTTCCTTCCTTTTACACCGGACCCGAACCCGGACTTTTTTTGAAAAGTCCGGGTCCGGGTCCCGGACACCCCAAAGTTCGGTACGGACCCGAACTTTACAGTCCGGGTTCGCTCAACTCTACTGAACAGTCATTAGGGAGGGTGAAAGATGGATCAAAGAACACTGTTGTGGACTTATTAATCAGTATATTCTATTACATATCCCCTAGAAGGGGGGGGGTGATCACAATTAATTGTCGTAAAAATGAGAGACGTCCCATTCAAAATTCATGCCGTTGGGAATACGGCTGTGTAATTTGTAGATCCAAAATACTTCCCTCCTGCACAGGAGACGGAACAGATCCCCATCTCTAGGGCGGGATGAGATCCGCTCGATCACCTGTACACACAAAGATGTGGTGTCACCGTGGTGTAAATTGTTGAAATGTCTGGCCACATTAGTGGACTTAAGAGTCCTAATGTCTGCCAGGTGTTCCCTAAATCTATCTCGCAATCTCCTGGTTGTTCTGCCCACATATTGGCAGGGACAGGAGATGCAGGTAATAAGATAAACAACATACATGGTATTACAGTTAAAAAACTGATCTATTTTAAAAGATGTGTTATCTTTGGTGGAGCAAAAGGTCATTCCTGGGAGAACAAAGCAACAACACGGACAGTCCCTGGCACCGCATTTGTAATTGCCTTTGCAATGTAGCCATGTCAGGGACGGCCGTGTTGTTTTACTGGATGAAAACAAGCTTGGGGACAAGAAGTCCCCAAGCGTTTTGGAGCGTTTTGCAACTATGTTAACTCCTGAATCTAGGATTTGAGAGCAGGAGCTATCTGCATATAGAACAGGAAGGTGTTTGTGGATAATACGTTTAATCAAAGGGAACTCTAAGCTAAAGTCCATAACTACATAAGGTCTACTATCCTTCCAGGGGGGCACTGGAGAAGTATTCATAGTTAAGGTGAGCACCGGTGGGGTGTGTTCAATAGTGGGAAAATCCTGTCCACTTCGCAGATCATTTCGAGGAGCAAGCAAGGTGGCTCTATCCTTTACTTTTGCTCAATGGTAGGCTCTAGAAATCATCCATTTCGGATAACCCCTTTGTTGAAATCTATAGGATAGTTTTTTGGACTCTAATTCAAACGAAGCATTATCACTGCATATCCGTCGGAGTCGTGCAAATTGACCCACCGGAATTCCCTTGATAGTATGTATCGGATGATGAGAAGAAGCATGAAGGAGACTATTACCCACAGTGGGCTTTCTGAAGAGGTTGCAAGAGACTTTATTACATGTCCCTGTTAGCCTAACATCCAGAAAATCGATCATATGTGGGTCTGAAATTGCGGTGAATCTAAGGTTCAAGGAATTGTTATTGAGATGTACGAGGAACTGATCAATGTGGAGAGATGTTCTGCATATTAGGATCAGGTCATCAATGTACCTATAATAGAGAGTGATATGTGCCCTCCAGAGATTACTGTCTCCAAAAATATGGGTCCGTTCCCACCATGCCATATATAAATTCGCTAGGGATGGTGAAAATTTGGCTCCCATCGCTGCCCCACATCTTTGAAGATAGAACACTCCATCAAACTGAAAAAAGTTGTGAGTCAATAAATAGTGGAGTACTTCTATAATATAGTTCTGTAGTTCAATCGATATGTATGTGGAGTAGCGGAGCCAAAAACCAACCGCTTCTATTGCAAAGGAGTGAAGGATACAAGAATAAAGACCGACCACGTCGCTAGTAACCCACATATAGTCAGGCAACCAGATTTGTTTGTCCATAATACTTAAGAGATGGTTTGTGTCCCGTAAGTAGCGAGAAAGGGAACAGACTATAGGCTGTAATTGGCCATCAAGCCATTGTCCTAGTTTTTCATTGAGGGACCCTATGCCTGAGACTATAGATCTGCCTGTAGGTGGGCGAAGCGCCTTGTGTACTTTCGGCAAATGATGGAAAATAGACATGATGGGAGACTCTGGGATCAAAGCCTTAGATTGTGTGGGAGTCTGGTACCCTCTTCTACTAAGTTGGTCAGCAGACCCTTGTATCGGTTAGTGGAGTTTTCCTTGAGTATGTTATATGTTGTTTTATCATTCAGTTGTCTTAAGGCCTCTTGTCGGTACTGTTCAGTATCTAAAACCACCACTGCTCCGCCTTTGTCCGCATTGTGGATAACGATACTAGGGTCGCTGAGCAACTGCCTGAGGGAACATCTTTCCTGATGTGTTAAATTATCTTTGGAAGCCGTGGATGTGTGTATGGGCCTAGAAAGGCTAAACAGATCACGTTCAACCAATTTTTGAAAAGAATCCATCTCTTTGCAGCGTGATTGTACAGGGTAAAATGTGGAGGGGGCCTATAGGGGGACCCAATAAGTGCCACCCTTATCCGGTGGCCCCTCGCTTTTATCTATTCTCATGCTGTCTAGAGATTCCAGATCCGCTAGAGCACAACTCTCTCGGAAGGTAAAGCCACATAAGTCTTTTTTGATGTTTTCATCTGTAAACATATTCCTCATGTCTGTACCCGATTGATCCTCTGTTGACGTGGTGTTTAAATAATGTCTACGAATAGTGAGATTCCTGATGAACTGATTCATGCTAAGAGTGGCTTTAAAGGGATCGAAGGGTGTGGTAGGGCAAAAGCTCAAGCCTTTGCTAAGTAAAGATATGTCATTATTCGTTAATATTTTATTGGATAAGTTGATGACATTGATGTTGTTCACTTCTTCTGTGGCTGTGGCCTCAGAGAATATTGACCCCGGAGCATATTTTCGATGTTTCCTCCCCCCTCTCCTGGTCTTTTTTGAGGACCCTGTTTCTTCTTCTGTGTTTGTTTTCTAGGGGGCTGTCCATTTTTTGGACGTGTGGCTGGAGTACTGGGGCGGGGTTGTGCATCCGAGATGGGTGGGATCTCCCCAGAGGTGTCCGACTCAGTAGCAGCAATGGTGTCATCCACTGAATCAGATTCTAAATCCGAGAAACTCACCCGTTTTTTAGAGCGTACATTGCGACCTCTAAATTGTTTGCTCTGTTTCCAAGTATAGACAATATCCAGATCGTAGTCTAATTTATCACGCAACAATTTATCCTTCTTCCCTTCTATAATATTGGTTTCAATACCATTGATTTTACTATTGAGGGATCGATCTAATTCCTCAAACAGAGTGTTATCTTTGAATAGCTGAATCTCCTGTTGATACACTGCAATTTCAGCTTGAAGTTTGTCCAATTCCAATTCCCTGGAGGTCACAATGATCCTCATTAATTCAGTTGAACAGTTGGACAAAGTCCCGGTCCATTCCTTTTTGAGGGTATCATTGAAAAGCTCCATGGTGGGGAATTTTTTTATCCTCAAACCTCTTGGGACACGTTCCAAACTAATGTATTCCAGCAAAGTGGTTTTCTCCCAGTATGCCTTAACCTCTTTAACCAGACTTTTCTCTAGCTTGCGGAACAGAAGTTTAATCTGTCCAACTGAATCCCCACCGTCTTGTGTAAGGGTCCTCTGGGAATTAATCCGAAGAGGATTTTCAGTTAATGCTTTTAATGCCCGACTATATGTGGCCGATCCCACAACAGCTGTATTCTCTTCTGCCATAATAGGGGTAAATAGCGACTGTGCAAATATACAGGGCAGCAGATTCACAGGCTCATATACTGTGTGTAGTAATAGATGTAAAGAAAAAGATAAATGTTGTGGCTCACCCGTTTGTAGGTGCAATAGGGAACCGTAGGAGCCTGGTCCCCACGCTGTACACTGTTTAGGAAGACGGAAGAGTTGTCCTATGTCCATGTAGGGTGAGCCAGCATGCCGAGCGGTGTCCACGGCAAAGCGTAACAGTGAAAGAAAGAGAGGCTGGTCCGCTCAGGTGTGCCGTATCAACAGGCGCCGAGGCGCTCAGGTGCATGTCCGGAAAGCCGCCAATCCTGGTTGATGAATGCTTCAAAAGAAATGAACCGCACTCTGGCATCCAAGACAATGACTGGTTTATTGTGAGCCAAAAGTGAATTACAGTCAGGCAGACAAAACATCAAGCTGTGAAAGGGTTAACGCGTTTCGCAGAGCGGAGGTCCGCTTATTCATAACCTAACTTCAGATACAAGCAAGTGCTACTATATATACACATGTAACATGTGTACGTGATCATTAGCTCGTTAGTGATGTGCGTAACAAGCACCACTGTGATTGCTCCAGATGGTGTGAGTTTCCATTAACACTAAAAAAACTAGGTAGAAGACAAAGTGTCACGTGAGACCTCATTATAAAACCTCCTAGATGTAAAAGAATACACGCTGCAATCGGGATCGCACCAATGCAGCGCGCACTCATGTCATAAAAACAAAAGCATAATCACAAAAACTCGGTAACCATAAAGGAGAAAGTAATCAGCCCAAAAAATGTTCATGCAGACTCAAAGTGTGTGTGTAAAAGTATGAAAAGGATCTCTCCAAGAGTAGAGTAAAAATAGAAAGCCAGTGCGATAAAGGCATGCACCCTGGCATGGGTGGGCACGTTGCATATGAGGCGGTGAGCGGGAAGGCCGAAGTTCCGCTGCAGCGCTGACAGGCGAGCAGCAGCAGGGTGAGAATGCCGAAAGTGCGCACAGACGGCCCGCACTTTATGCAGCAGCTCTGACATATCCAGGTAGTTTTTTAGAAAATTCTGTACCACCAAATTCAGCACATGCGCCAGGCAAGGGTTGTGCTTCAAACCGGCTAGGCCCAGAGCTGCTACGAGATTTCGCCCATTATCGCACACCACCAGGCCTGTTGTTCAATGCCCGTCCACAGCTGCTGCGCACTGTGGGGTTTATCCCCCAAACATATCAGTTTTAAAACAGCCTGCTGTTGTTTTCCCCTGGATGTGCTGAAGTTGGTGGTGAAGGTGTTACGCTGAGCGGATGAGGAGGTGGTAGAGGAGGAGGAAGCGGAGTAGGAGGAGGAGGCAACAGAAGGCAAAGAGAAATGCCCTGCAATCCTCGGTGGCTGAAGGACATGCTCCAAACTGCTATCTGCCTGAGGCCCACCCACCAGTACATTTGCCCAGTGTGCAGTTAGCGAGATATAGCGTCCCTGCCCGTGCTTACTGGTCCACTTATCAGTGGTTATGTGGACCTTGGTACAGATGGCGTTGCAAAGTGCACACTTGATCTTGTCCCTGACTTGTTTGTGCAGGGAAGGGATGGCTCGCCTGGAAAAGTAGTGGCAGATGGGAACCACGTACTGTGGGACAGCCACCGCCATCAGGTTTTTAAAACTGTCCGTGTCCACCAGGCGAAAGACAGCTTCTCAAAGGCCAGGAATTTTGAAATGCTGGCATTCAGGTCCAGGGATCGTGGGTGGGTAGGGGGGTACTTCGTCTTTCTCCCCAGTGTTTGGGAGATGGACAGCTGTAAGCTTCCATGGGAACATGGTGTGTAAATGCTTGGGGATGGTGGTGGACTTGGTGGCATTGCTGTCACATCGTCTGTTTGCTTGGTGGCTGGTGACACTGGCACTGTAGAGGTGGAGAAAGAGGCAGAGGCAGCAGCAGAAGAGGAAGCAGGAGGAGACAGAGAACCTTTCTTGGATTTTGAGGTGCTTATTCCACTGCAGCTTGTGCTTTGCATGTAGATGCCTGGTCATGCAGGTTGTGCTCAGGTTTATAACATTTATGCCTTGCTTCAGGCTCTGATTGCACAGCGTGCAAACCACTCATGTCTTGTCATCAGCACATTGTCTGAAGAACTGCCGAGGAACTCCTTTGAGCTGCCTTTGGTGTGCTAGGTCCCTGGGTGCGGTGGGTAGTAGCAGGTATACTGTCTAGGGGATGGTGGCTCCGCTTTTGCAACCTGCTTCCTCTTTTGCTGTGCTGGTGCCTCTGTGCGACCACCACATCTTCCTCCAAACTGCACACCTCACTCGCATTCCATGTGGGTTCTAGAACCTCATCATCCTCTACATCATCTTCCACCTACTCTTTTCCACTGCCCTCCTTATCAGTCTGCACACTGTGGAAAGCAGCAGCAGTTGGCACCTGTGTTTCGTCACCATCAGAGACGTGTTGCGGTGGTGTTTCCATGTCCTCATCCTGAACCAGAAGTGGTTGGGCATCAGTGCACTCAATGTCTTCCACTTCTGGGGCAGGGCTATGCGGATGGCCCACGGAAAGCACACCAGCAGAGTCATCAAAAAGCATAAGAGACTGCTGCATGACTTGGTGCTCAGACTGCTTGGCTGATTTACAAATGGCTGAGGTGAAACACAGATGGCCATGGGGTTCAGGTGCCAACTCTGAGCTTTCAGCAAGGGACCGGGTGGGAGACAATGTGAATTAACTAGAGGCATTGTCTGCCACCCAATCTACTATCGCTTGTACTTGTTCTGGCCTCACCATTCGTTGAGCGGCATTCGTGCCTACCATATAACATTGAATGTTCTGTCGGCTACTCGCACCTGAGGAAGGTGTTTCAATTGTGCATGTAGCTGGCACAGATCGACCACGTCCTCTCCTTGCAACAGGAGCTTCACCAACATCCCCAACACCAGCAGCACCACGACCACGACCACGTCACCTTATTTGACGCTCTCCTCATTCTGGATGCAAATGTACTATTTAGCTCAAATTTCAATTATTTGTTAAACTAGCAATGTAGACGCACTTTTTAATTTTGTGCAAGAAATGCACAGCAAGGTGCAAATGTACTATGTAGCACTATTTATTAATAATAATAATAAAAAAAGAATAATAAATTATTGTTATTTTTTTTAAACCAGCAATGTAGACGCACTTTTTATTTTTGTGCAAGAAATGCACGCCTCACACCAGCAGCAGGAACCTCTCCCTACACCAGTATGAGATGATTTTAGAAAGCTAATCTGTCCATCACAGCAGCAGCAGGAACCTCTCCCTACACCAGTATGAGATGATTTTAGAATGATAATCTGTCCCTCGCAGCACTGCCAGGAACCTCTCCCTACTCCAGTATGAGATGATTTTAGAACACTAATCTGCCCCTCACAGTACTGCAAGGAACCTCTCCCTACTCCAGTATGAGATGATTTTAGAACGATAATCTGTCCCTCACAGCAGCAGCAGGAACATCTCCCTACACCAGTATGAGATGATTTTAGAAAGCTAATCTGTCCCTCACAGCACCGCCAGGAACCTCTCCCTACTCCAGTATGAGATGATTTTAGAGTGATAATCTGTCCCTCACTGCAGCAGAAGGAACCTCTCCTTACACCAGTATGAGATGATTTTAGAACGATAATCTGTCCCTTACAGCAGCAGCAGGAACCTTTCCCTATACCAGTATGAGATTATTTTATAACCGTAATCTGTCCCTCACAGCAGCAGCAGGAACCTCTCCCTATACTAGTATGTGATGATTTTATAACGGTAATCTGTCCCTCACACCAGCAGTAGGAACCTCTCCCTATACCTGTATGAAATGTTTTTATAACGCTAATCTGTCCCTCACAGCACCGCCAGGGACCTCTCCCTACTCCAGGATGAGATGATTTTAGAACGATAATCTGTCCCTCACAGAAGCAGCAGGAACCTCTCCCTACACCAGTATGAGATGATTTTAGAACGATAATCTGTCCCTAATAGCACCGCCAGGAACCTCTCCCAAGTCCAGTATGAGATGATTTTAGAACGATAATCTGTCCCACACAGCAGCAGCAGGAAGCTCTCCCTACACCAGTATGAGATTATTATTTTTTTGTTTTTCAACAAATTTTATTGACAAAATAGAGCAGGTACATAATATGACTGGGGTCAGGGAAAAGCCCACTGACCACAAAGATACAGTATTTTTTGTTGCATATACATGTAAAATGCAGTTTTGCCACAACAATTTTAAAGGAAGGGAGCAGGATAAAGAGGGTAATGGGGGTGAAATTAACATCACTAACACTAGCAGTATAACTAGCAGTGGAGAGCTGTATTGACCTTTGGTGATTACATTATAGGTTTGGATTAACATTGTTTCGCATAACCAGAGCAGTAGGTAATAGAACCAGGGAGGGGGAGAGCAAGTAGACAGTCGGGTACCTGTGAAGGGTGTACCCAGAGCTTAACCCAGGGGAGGTCGAAATGCATGGTTGGGGGAAGCTATGGCATCTTGGTAGATGGAGAGGGGGTTGTTGTAAATGGAGAGGAACTCATCTGGAGAGAGAGTATGTTTCATGTAGAAGTCCCACCTAATACAATTTTTTTTCCTGTTGGAGTCTTTCGATAAGTTTGTGGTGAGCCTCTCTCTGTGCAGTAATAAGTTGAGGTCTCTTTTGACTTGTGATACTGTCGGTGGGTTGCTTATTACCCAATTTTTCAGAATGGCTCTACGTGCTGCCAGGAGAGTTAACGAGATCCATGGTTTGTGAGATATTAGCCGGGAGGTAGAGCTGAGGGACCAGGAGATGATTTGCTTGTCCCAGTGGCCAAAAATGAGTAACAGGGGGTCTCTTGGGATCTTGAGGGAGGTTATTCCAAAGATAAAGGCTAGGACTTGATCCCAGAAGGTTGTGATGTCTGGACAGTGCCAAAAGCAATGTGATAATGAAGGTTTGACTTGTGGGCAGAGGGGACAACGTGCAGAGTTAGGTGATGAGGGGTCTTTGATGAAGGGGATATACGCCCGGTGTAAGATCTTCAGCTGGGATTCCCTCCAAATTTCGTCAGTTGAGAGCCGGAGAACCGATTGGTGCCCTGCTAGAAGTTTGTTGGGCAGGTCCTCAACTGGAAAGTCCTTCTGCCATTTGACGAAGTGTTTTGAGCCCAATGGTGGGATGGAGATCTGGGCAAGTGGTTTGTATAGGTCCTTAATCCCATAGGTGCCCTGCTGTTTCAAGCGATCCAGAAGGGAGGGTTTGAATGGGTTCATTCCCCGCGGGCAGGTGGAACGCACATAGCTGATACATTGTTGATAATGGAAAGCATGTGAGCCCGGTAGAGAGTACTCGGAGGACACGGTGTGGAAGGGGATAGGGGTGCCTGTGACTTGGTCAAAGAGTGAAGTAAAGTTGGTTAGCCCTTGTTCCTTCCAGATCCCAAAAGGCTTGCAATCCAATCCAGGTCTAAAGTTAGGGTTGCCTTGTATTGGAAGCTCCATAGAAATGTTGAGTGGTAGCTTCATGGATTTCCTAATTTCCCGCCAAGTAATAATGGTGTCTTTGAGAATAAGGCTGTTTCGTAGAGTTGGGGGCAAGGTCCTGAGTTTGGTGTGTAATAAGGCTTGTAAGGATAGGGGGTGGATCAGGCCTGCTTCCAGGTTATATGTAGAGTGTAGAGATGCCTTGGATACCCAGTCCAGTCCGATCCGTGCCAAACAGGCCAAATTATACAATCTGACATTTGGGAGTCCTATACCACCCTCGCCCCTAGGGAGATGCAATTTGGTCATAGCAATGCGAGCTCTTTTTCCCCACCATAGGAATGTTGATACCGCTCTACTGAGAGATTGTATATCCCTGTGTTTGAGAAGAAGCGGCAGGGTCTGTAAAGGATACAGAAGCTTTGGGAAGCTCACCATTTTAAAGAGGTGGCATCTCCCCAGAAGCGAGAGCGGCAAGTCCATCCAACTCTCCAATTCCCTACGGATCTTATCAAATAGAGGAGGGTAATTCAAAGTGTAAATCGAGGAGGAGGTTCTACCTATCTTTATACCTAAATATGTGATGTGCGTTTTGGCCAAGGAAAATGGGGACTTTAGGGCCCAGGACGGGTTTCTGGAGGGACCTAGGGGGAGAAGCTCACTCTTTGGGAAGTTAATTTGCAATCCGGAGCAACTCTTGAATTCCTCAAATAACGTTTTTACCGTATTGACGTCTCTGGCTGGGTGGGATGTGAAAATTAGAATGTCGTCAGCAAACAGGGCGGTACGTAATTCTCCTCCCTTCAAGGGGAGACCATGCAGAGGGGCTTTAAAGGTAAGGTATCTGGATAGAGGTTCAATGGCAATTTTGAATAACAATGGTAATAGGGGGCATCATTGTCTTGTGCCCTTGAAGAGGTTTAATTTATCAGTTAAAATGCCCGCTACTACCAGGTTGGCTGAGAGAGATAGTACATTTCTTTGATTAGGTGGAGAAAGGGGCCTGAAAATCTCATTTTGGCCAGAACCTGTGACAACCAGTCAAAACTGTCAAAGGCCTTTTCTGCGTCTAAGGTGATGATGCCCAAGTCTGCTTCTGGATGTGTAGCCGCATAATCAAGGGCCATCATCACCTTTCTGATATTAAGAGTGGCAGTTCTGCCTCTGACGAATCCCGACTGAGCAGGGTAGATCAGCGAGGGGATAATACTGGCTAAACGGTTAGCTACTATTTTTGATAGAATTTTTACATCTAGATTTAACAACGAGATAGGGCGGTATGACCCAGGTTCGAGGGGGTCCTTCCCTTTTTTTTCTAAGAGTTTAATTAAGGCCTGATGACCATTTGGGAGATGCGGACCTCCCACCCTAATCCTGTTGTATACCTGGAGGAGAGTTGGACTCAACATCTCAGTGAGCGAGCTATAGAATTCGCCCGTTAGTCCATCAGGACCTGGGGCTTTGGAGGGAGCTAGGTGACGGATGGTGTGGGTGATTTCTGTCTCTGTTATCGGGGAGTTTAGCATGTCTGACTGGAACGAGGAGATGGTAGGGAGGTGGGAATGGTTACATTTGTGCTTGGCTGACTGCCAAGCAGAAATATTTTGGGGGGTATTAGAAGAGGTTACGGCGCGCTGAGCTAGTTTGAGCACCTCGCTTGTTTCTTTAAATTGGATAGTGCCTTTTTCTTGAAGGCAGAAGCATAGGATATTATGCGCCCTCCCAGATATGCTTTGCCTGCTTCCCAGAACAAATTTGGATTGTCCTGATGTGTCTTATTCATGTCAGTGAACTCTTCCCAAGCTTTATGAATGTACTCTGTAAAATCAGCATTGTGGCCTAAATAGGCTGGGAAGCGCAATAACCTCAGAGTGGGACTGGGGTTCGGGTCACGTAGAGTTAAAGTAACAGGTGCGTGATCTGAAATGGCAATATCATGAATCTCAGATTCAGTTATGGAGGAAATGGTGGACTCGGAACCAAAGAAATAATCCAGCCTGGAAAATACCCCGTGAGGGCTGGAATAAAAGGTGAATTCCTTATTAGAGGGATGATAAAGCCTCCATATTTTAGTGAAGAGGGAGGAATTCATAGCCGTGTTAAGGTGCGTTGGGGGAGGATCATTGCTCTGTTCCGTATGTGTTTTTTTTTTTATATTCATTAGGTATTCACAGAAGAAAACAACCATGAGCATGAATTGAAAAGGATTAACCATTTCCCAATAGAACAATATGACAATAAAACAGTAAAGTTGGGGTATTTATAGATATTTCACCGAGTAGTTGCATCACAGAGTATTCGTATAGAACTAGAAGTAGATAAGCAATTTTTATGAATTGGCTGAAATGAGACTTTGGCAAAGTAGGAACTCGGGGGGTAAGAGGGGGTAAGAGTGAATGGGGGGAGGGGGGTTAGGTGTTCGATTAAACCTGATGATGGCTTAGTCAGGTAAATTTGGATAGCGCGGGTGATCAGGGCACCTCCGCCCCTCCCCCCCAAGGGGGAGAGGGGGGGCCCCGTCCCCATCCAAAACTGGGGAGGGGTTTATATCAGGTTTCAAAATGAACAACAAGTATCGATTTGGTTACCGAGTAGGATTAACTTGCGGTTGACAGGGTGGATGAATGGGGGGAAGGTGGAGGGTACATTTGCAAGGAGGTATCTAGCACAAAAGGGTAGGAGAGGTTATTAGAAAAGGTCTCTGGTAGGGGGATTATGAACTGAGGAGCGATGTATTGTAGGCATTAGTGATGGAGCAGGGGGGGGGGGTGTGAGTCCAGGCCCACTCCTATGGTGGGTGAGTCCAAAAAAAAAAACCTCATCTTGATCCAGGGTTAGAAGAAATCTGAGGTCTTTCAGCGAGTTTTTGTTAAAGGTTCTATTTATGAAGGCTCGCCATCTCTGGAGACAGTGCATGCTTGTAAGGCAAGGGGTGGTCCAGCTATTTAGAAGGTCCCTTTGAAGCAAAAGGATTAGTTGGTTTTGTATTTCGTCCAAAGTTGGGAGAGTAGGTTTGATCCAGTGTTTTAGGATAGCTTTTCTGGAGGCTAAAAGGCAAATATGTATCCATTGGTGAAGGCGGGCGGTTTGGGTAAGGGGAGGTGATCCAGCAGGCTCCATTAAGGGGCTAGGTTCTGAGCCAAAAAGTATGAGCTGAGGGTCCAAGGGGATGTTTACTGAAGTTACTTCTCTTATATATCCTATGATTCGCTGCCAGAAGGAGACAATTAATGGGCAGTTCCAGAGGCGATGAAGCAGAGATGGTCTCTGGGTTTTGCACCAGGGGTAAATTTTCCCATCTCGTGGTGCTCCTGTGTTGTATAGAGGGTTGTATGCCCTGTGGACAATATTAAATTGGGTTTCCCTCCACAGTTCGTTGGTGCAGAGTTTGAGCGTTTTCCTGTACCCCTCTGTTAGGGTGGTAGAGAAATCTGTGGCAGGTAAGTCTTTAGACCAGGCTTTAACAGTGGTTGCGTCCAGAGGTTTGGTGAAGGTGAGCAACAGAGGTTTGTAGATTGCAGCTGTCAAGAAGTTGCCTGAGTCGATCAGGTTGTCAAGAAAGGTGCGCTTAAACCTAAGTTCTGGTTTGGGGCAGGTGGCTTTGACATAGGAAGCAATTTGATAAATGTAGAAGTCATGATGGGGAGCAAGGCAGAATTCCTCCAGTATGGACCGGTAGGGTCGTATCAGACCGGTTTCTGTGTCATACAATGAGGTAAGTCTGGAGAGGCCCCTTAGGTCCCAAGAGGTGAAGGCCGCATGTTGAATAGAGGCGGGTAGCATCGGATTACCTTGGGATTGGTGGTGTTGGGATAGGTGCGGGGACACCTTTAGTCGTTTCCTAGCTTCCCTCCATGCAATAACCGTGTCTCTTATCAGTACATTGGAGCGTAGTTGGGAGGGTAGAGCCCTTAGGTTGCTGTGAAGGATAGCTGAGAGGGCGTAGGGAGCTGTTATTTCAGATTCTAGCTGGAAATTAGTATACTTCGATTTCTGCGTAAGCCAATCCAGACCCGATCTTACCAGACAGGATAAGTTATACACTCTAATATGTAGAAGTCCGGCTCCCCCCTTGCCCTTCGGGAGATAAAGTTTAGGTAGAGCAATTCGGGGTTTTTTGCCCCTCCAGAGGAAGGAGGATAAGGCTTTGTTTAGTCTTTGGATATCAACATGTTTGATTAAGATCAGAATTGTCTGCATGGGGTACAAAAGGCGAGAAAAGCTCACCATTTTATACCGATGGCATCTCCCAAAGAGCGAAAGGGGAAGGCTTTTCCAAACCTCCAATTCACCAATAATTTTCTTAATTAAGGGGGGGGGGTAGTTTAGTGAGTAGATAGAGGCAGGGTCCTTTCCGATGGTCACTTCCAGGTATGTTATGTGTTGTCGTGCAATTTTAAAAGATGTAGAATGGGTCCATGAGTCCTTCCCCTGTTTGTTAAGGGGTACGATTTTGCTCTTGCTAAAGTGTATTTTCAGGCCAGCACATTTTTGGAATATTTGAAAAATTTGCTGTATTTGGGGTATGTCCTTTGGAGGGTTGACCATGAAAATGAACATGTCATCCGCAAAGAGCGCTGTCTTTAGCAATTCCTTGCCTATTTTGACTCCGTGTAAGGGGGCATGAATGTTTAAAAGGTGAGATAGGTGTTCCAGTGCAATATTAAATAGGAGTGGGGACAAAGAGCATCCCTGCCTCGTCCCCTTGTGTAGAGGGATGGGGTCAGAGACTCGGCCCGCCGCTACTACTCTGTCTGAGGGGCTGGAGTATAGGTTTTTGACAAAGTGAGTTATTTTGCCTTTGAATCCGAAGGCCTCGAAAGTTTTAAATAGCCATTCAAAGCTGACGTTGTCAAAGGCCTTCTCGGCGTCAAGCGTAAGTATAGCCCAGTCCTTAGCCCAGTCTAAGACCGCCAGGACTTTTCTAATGTTAGCTACCGCCATTCTGCCTTTGACAAATCCAGCCTGGGCCGGGTGGATTAAATCTGGTAAGATGGTTGCAAGCCGGGAGGCAATTATTTTTGACAGTAACTTGTCTACATTAAGCAGAGAAATAGGCCAATACGACCCGGGTACCAAAGGGTCTTTTCCCTTCTTCGCTATTAGCTTAATGTAAGTTTGCTGGCCTGAGGGGAGATATGGGCCTCCTGTCCATATTTGGTTGAATACCTTGGATAGGGTCGGAGAGATAAAGTTTTTGGTTAACTTAAAAAATTTACCTGTCAGCCCATCTGGGCCGGGGGATTTGTTAGTGGCTAAGGACTTGATGGTATCCTCAATTTCAATCTGTGAGATGGGGGCATTCAGCGAGTCCAGTCGAGACTGACTCACTTTAGGTAGCTGAGCGTGGCTGAGGAAGATGTCCGCCAGGGACGGGTCCGTGCCTTCCTGGGTGTAAAGAGATTTATAAAAGGAGTGTAGCACTTTGTTGATGTCTTGGGGCCTAGAGACTGTGTTGCCTTGTTTATTTTTGAGGGCTGTAATGTGTGTGGGCTGGAATTGGCCGCTGCTGAGTCTCGCAAGGAGTTTGCCCGCCTTATTACCGTGCTTATGTAATTGGAGGTCATAATGCTGAATTTTATGCGTTCCACCCAAGTGTCAAAATCAAGTTTCGCAGTTTTCCATTCTGCTTCATTGACCGGTGAGCTAGCTTGGATTAGTCTCTCTTGGGCTTCTCTAAGTCGCTGGCTGGCTGAGCTGTACTTTTTGAGAGCCTCTTTTTTGCGAAAGGCCACATGTGAGATTATTTTACCATGTAGGAAAGCTTTTCCAGTGTCCCAAAGCAAGTTTGGGTTGTTGGAATGTTCGCTGTTCGTTTCGAGGAATTCTTCCCACGCTTTCTCCAGGGCTGTTTGTAATTTAGTGTCTTGAGCCAAGAAAGAGGGGAAGTGCCAGATGTTGGGTGAATTCGTTGGAGAAGGCAGATTCAGCGAGATTGAAATCAGGGCGTGGTCTGAAATCACATGGACAGCGGTATATTCAATCTGTTGTGGGAGGGAAGATGTGACTAGGAGGTAAACCAGTCTGGCAAATGACTTATGGGGAGGGGAGAAGTAGGTGAACTGTCTCTCGAGTGGGTGAGACGTCTTCCAGGGGTTCAACACAACTTGAACAGTGAGGAACTGTTCAAGTTGTGAAGGGGGTAGCGCTTAGCTGCCTGGGGTCCATTGAGTACAGTGTGTCCGATCCTCCTGTGCGTTATATACTGTGTTGAAATATCCCCCAATTAAATGGGGAGTGAGTGGATCCTTTAGGATCCACTGCGTGAGATTTTGAAAAAAGGAGGAGGTAGGTGAATTGGGGGTATATACATTGGTGATAATGTAATTCCTATTTTCTGAGATGTCATTTTCTAGACTTGTGCATGGCTAAAAAAATCAATTTTTTTTTGTTTTTTCGGGAATTCGGAAATTCCAAAAATTCGGAAATTAAAAAAATTTGGAATTCGGAAATTAAAAAAATTCGGAAATCCGAAATTCAGAAATTTGCGGTAATTCGGCAATTGCGGTAATTCGGAAATTCGTGGTAAATCGGCAATTGCAGTAATTCGGAAATTCGGCAATCGAAGCAGACGAAAATCCAAAATTCGGAAATCCGAAAATTGGAAAAAACTAAGAATATTTGAAATAATAACTAACTAATAACTATTAAATAATAGGTATTGGAATTTCCTTGAAAGTTTGGCTGTTAATGAACTTAAATATGAAATTTAGCACTAATAGTCATACTTTCTAGAAAATTTCAATACCTATATTTAATAGTTATTTATTATTATTTCAAATATTCTTTTTTATTTCCGAAATTCGGAAATAAGGAATAACATTTGAAATAATAAGTTATTAATTTATAATTTTTACTTATTATAAATTATAATAAGCTATTATTATTTCAAATGTTTTCCTTATTTCCGACTTTTGCAGTGTGTGACTGTATATATGCATACTGTATGTATGTGTGTGTGTGTGCATACTGGGTGTGTATATACTGTGTGTATATTGAATGTATATTGTATGTATACTGTGTGTTTACATACAATATAAGCACAGTATGTACACACCCAGTATGCACACACACATACACTGTGTGCAGAATTATTAGGC
>BLSH010119923.1:235790-249817 GCA_018402905.1 Glandirana rugosa
GCAATTAAGCCGTTAACGCCATTAAGCCTTTAAACACCATTAAGCCGTTAAAGTCAGTAAGTCTTTAAGTCGTTAACCTTGTCTGCTTTTAGGCTTAATTCCAATACCTATAATTTAATAGTTATTAGTTAGTTATTATTTCAAATATTCTTAGTTTTTTCCAATTTTTGGATTTCCGAATTTCGGATTTTCGTCTGTTCCAATTGCTGAATTTCTGAATGACTGAAATTGCCGAATTACCACAAATTTCCGAATTACCGCAATTGCCGAATTAACGCGAATTTCCGAATGAACGAAATTGCAGAATTACCGCGAATTTCCGAATTACCACGAATTTCTGCACTATCGTGATTCGGAAAAACGTAAATTCGGAAAAATTCGGAAAAATTCGGAATTCGGAATTCGTCTGAATTGCCGAATTTTGCAAAATTCGGTAAAAACTAAATTCGGAACGAAACGAATTGCACAAGCCTATCATTTTCTACCGCGGTGACTTCGGCTGTTAGCCTTTTGTGAAGGAGAATGATCACTCCCACTTTCCTGTCTATAGAGGGGGATCCGGAGACCTTGCCCACCCATGAATTTTTGGAGGCGATTGAAGTCATCTGACTTCAGGTGGGTTTCCTGTAGGAGGGCAACATCTGCACTGAGCCTTTTAAGGTGTCTGAGGACCTTCATGCGTTTAGATGGGGACCTAAGACCCTTGACATTCCAAGATATAACTTTTAGAGTAGCGCCTTAGGTGATGGGGGCTGGAGTAAGTACGTCAATGTGTAAGTTAGTGTCGCAAGAGCAAGGGGACCTGCTGTTGGTGAGTCAGAAGAGAATTTAGCCCTGGTAGCGAACATGGGAGTGAGCCTGGAAGGAAAAGGTAAGCAGGGGGAGAGGGGGGAAATAACAAGAGCCAAGAAATCAAGCAAGTATAAAACAGAGAACATTATGCACTTCACTTTTTTCCGTCTGGGTCTTACCAAACCTGAGTGAGTGTAACCGACAGTCCGGGAGATCTGAAGTTATTGGGAGATTGCTCCCATGCCCTAATGAGGCAACGTTTGATTTTTTGTTTTGAGAGAAACGTGCGGTTGAGCATAGCATAGGGGCCTGCTGAGTGTTAGTGGAAATGTCATACTAGAATAAGCATAAGAGGGCCCAGATTAAAAAGAAGAGCTCTTGCCCGAGTAATTGGAGCGTAGCCTCTTAGGAGGGTCTTTTCTGGGACTCCTTTGTTCTCTTGCCGCGGAGTGTGGGCTGTCCATGTCCACTTAGTTGTCTCCAGGGTGATTCAGGGTGCGCCTGAGATAATGGTCAGCTTCTTCTAGGGTATGGAGGGTCATCTGGTCTCCACTTGGAGTCTGAATGCGCAGTACTGCCGGGAAGGCAAGGGTAAATCTTACCCCTTGTTTAAATAGAGCCGCACACATGGGTTGGAAGTCTTTCCTTTTTTGGAAACTTCTGCCGAATAGTCTGCGAATAGCAAAATATTTGCGCCATCTATAGTGAGATTACGGGATTTACGGAAGGCTTGGAGGATGGTCAGTCTGTCTCCATAGTTTAGAAACTTCACAATGACTGGTCTTCCTGTTTTTCTGTTGCCGTCAGGGGCTCCAACTCTGTGTGCTCTTTCTACAATGAACTTATGCGAGAGGCCTAAGGCTTCAGGGATGCGTGTTTCACAAAGGTGGTGGAGGGCATTGTTGGGGAATGATTCCGGGAGGCCGATGACTCTTAGATTATTTCTGCTTGATCGATTTTCTAGATCTTGGTGTTTGTCTTGGATTACTTCATGGATCTTAGCATGTTGTTCCAAGGAGCCCGATAGCTGGTAAAGTTCATCTTCAAGATCAGATATCCGCGATTCGGCTTGTGATAGCCTTTTTGATTGTTCACCGGGCTCACTTTGATTTGCTGTTTGCTATTGTCGACTGCTGTGTTTACTGCCGTCGTGATGTTGGGCAATAGGATCGCCACCACCACCTGGGCTATCTGTTGGTATGTTTCCTGAGCGTACGTTCCCAGCTGGTGCTGCTGGGAAGTATGGAGCAGCTGTGCGATCGTTCCCAGTGGATCCGAAGGTTGCGGGTCAACAAACTTTCCGTCGGAGGTATTGTTAGCGGCCATGTTGCACGCGGGCTGCGGAAGGCCTGAGGATGTCAAGTGGTTGGAGACGGCCACGCTGGTGCGGGAATTAGTGAGGAACCTTTCCATAGACCGCGGCAATGGGTAGTCCTCAGATCGCAGGGTTGGTGGGCGGTGAGAGCAGTAATTTAGGGCAGATAATTCCCGATGTGTGTCAGAGCTGCCACTCGGCACTCCTCACCCATCGGCGCCGTAACCGTAAGTGTTCCGTATGTGTTTTAATGAAGGACCTGTCATCTGAAGGGTGCATGGTCCAGTTGAAGTCCCCACCAATGTGTGGGGGATATTGGGGGAGAGTAGAAGGTGACTGGTCAGAGTTGAGAAGTATTGTTTAGTCGGGTTATTGGAAGCATATATGCAGGTGATGACTAGTTCCTTACTACCCCAGCTGAGGTGAATAGAGATTCGGCAACCTTGGTCATCTGATAGTGTTTTCAAAATTTTGTAAGGCAGATTTTTATGAAGGAGTATCAGTACTCCTGCTTTGCGGCCCACTGCCTCTGACCCAAAGACCTCCTCTACCCAGAGTTTCTTCATGCGGTGGAAATTTGGTTGTGTGAGGTGGGACTCCTGTATAAGGGCTATATCTATTTTGAGTCGCTGTAGGTGGCGTAGCACTTGCATTCGTTTGATGGGGGACCTGAGTCCTTTTACTTTCCAGGTAGCTATTCTCATGGGGGGGAGCCAAGACGCAATATGTCTGATGGACAAGAGACCAGTTAGTGGGAAGAATTTTATGGGGCGGGTGGAGTCGGCTGGGCTTCCACGTTATTAAATATGTGATAGGGGTACCCAAGTGTAGGAGTGTGGCTTGTCTTGAACCTGCTCTCCTTATGGGGAGGGAGGGGAAGAAAAATAATAATGGGGTGAACAAATAGAACAACTAGTAAACACGCAACTTTTTTCCACGCGGTGTTACTGCGTAGGAGCCAACTCCCAAGCGGAGGACTGGGAACATCAGTGGGGGAGTGCCCCTCACGGAGGCTATGAGATGAGGACCACCGAGATAGTATGTGGAGAGGCCTTGGTGACAACCATGTGGGAAAAAAAAGAACAAAAATGAAATAAAGAGAATTAACTGAGCCTAGAGCACAAGATTGACCAGGTGCAGAGTCAGAAGCTGCTATAGCTACCCGTCCGGGTGTCTAAAGTGAAGCTGGTAGGATCCAGGTGATCTATCAACACAGGGCGCTTGGTTGCAGGTTTCCGGTAGATTTAAAGCGTTTCGCCGAGTCTTTCATGGGGCTTCGCTGATCCTGGGGCCTCAATGCATGTGGATGTTTAGCCGCAGCAATGGCGTAGGTGCCTGATTTGAGGGATCGTAGAAAGTGATCAGCGTCAGAGGGGTCCTGGAATGCTAGCTGATCACCACTTGGTGATTGCAGGCGCAAAGTCGCAGGGAAGGCGAGTGTAAATTTTATATTTTCCTTGGACAAATAGATAGGTTGAAAGGCTTTTCTGCGTTTGGAGACCTCTGCAGAGTAGAATCTTCACCCCATCTATAGTGAGTGTTTTGCGTTGACGGTATTTTTGCAGGATAGTATGCTTGTCCGCATAGTTGAGACATTTTGCAATTATTGGGCGAAAGTTGTTGCCATTGTGTCTGGGCGGACCTATGCGATGGGATCTTTCAACTACGCAGGGCCCAGGTAGGCCTAAAGCCTCCGGAATTTTTACCGCGCAAAAATTTCCTAGCGTGGCGGGGTGGAGGGATTCGGCCACTCCTATAAACCGGAAGTTAGCCCTACGGGATATTTTTTCCAGGTCCTTTAACTTTTCAATGATGAACCTGAGCTGTTTATCTTGATCTTGACCTGACCTCTGAAAAGAAATTGATTCAACTTCCAGGCTAGAGATACGCTGCTCAGCTTCATTAATTTTTGCGGCCTGCTCCTTTAATTCCTTATGGATTTTATCCATGCCCGTCTGCACTGCTCTTTCCACGGATGAGGCGATCATCAGGGCCAATAGGGCTGCTACTGCTTGTGCTATGAGCTCCGTGTCTGGGGGAGCCGAGCGGTATGAGGGGGAGGGAGAAGAGTCGATCCATCGCAGGAGCCGCCGCCATGACAGACAGCCTCGTGGGATCCGATGGTTCCTACGATCATTGCGGCGGTGACGATCGGGAAGCGGTCTTTCCGAGGTATTTGTCCATGCGGTGACGGGGGTAGGAGTCCTCGATCAGTCGGATGGCTAGAACGTTCTGGGGGAGGTTTTATAAGCGTATTTGCCAGTCTCTCCGCGGGAGCTGTAGTGGAGCACAGCTACATCCCGTGGAGCTGGAACCGGAAGTGATGAGATGATTTTAGAACGCTAATCTGTCCTTCACAGCACTGCCAGGAACCTCTCCCTACTCCAGTATGAGATGATTTTAGAACGCTAATCTGTCCCTCACAGCACTGCCAGGAACCTCTCCCTACTCCAGTATGAGATGATTTTAAATCAATAATCTGTCCCTCACAGCAGCAGCAGCAGGAACCTCTCCCTACACCAGTATGAGATGATTTTAGAAAGCCAATCTGACCCTCACAGCACCGCCAGGAACCTCTCCCTACTCCAGTATGAGATGATTTTAGAGCGATAATCTGTCCCTCACTGCAGCAGCAGGAACCTCTCCCTACACCAGTATGAGATGATTTTAGTACGCTAATCTGTCCCTCACAGCAGCAGCAGGAACCTCTCCCTATACCAGTATGAGATGATTTTATAACGGTAATCTGTCCCTCACAGCAGCAGCAGGAACCTCTCCCTATACTAGTATGTGATGATTTTATAACGGTAATCTGTCCCTCACACCAGCAGCGGGAACCTCTCCCTATACCTGTATGAAATGATTTTATAACGCTAATCTGTCCCTCACACCAGCAGCAGGAACCTCTCCCTATACCAGCATGAGATTATTTCATAAAGGTAATCTGTCCCTCACAGCAGCAGCAGGAACCTCTATCTATACCAGTATGAGATTATTTTATAACGCTAATCTGTCCCTCACAGCACTGCCAGGGACCTCTCCCTACTCCAGTATGAGATGATTTTAGAATGATAATCTGTCCCTCACAGCAGCAGCAGCAGGAACCTCTCCCAACACAGTATGAGATGGTTTTAGAACGATAATCTATCCCTCACAGCACCGCCAGGATCCTCTCCCTAGTCCAGTATGAGATGATTTTAGAACGATAATCTGTCCCTCACAGCACCGCCAGTAACCTCCCCCTATTCCAGTATGAGATGATCTTAGAACAATAATCTGTCCCTCACAGCAGCAGCAAGAACCTCTCCCTACACCAGTATGAGATGATTTTAGAAAGCTAATCTGTCCCTCACAGCACTGCCAGGAACCTCTCCCTACTCCAGTATGAGATGATTTTAGAATGATAATCTGTCCTTCACAGCAGCACCAGGAACCTCTCCCTACACCAGTATGAGATGATTTTAGAAAGATAATCTGTCCCTCACAGCAGCAGCAGGAACCTCTCCCTACAACAGTATGAAATGATTTTAGAACAATAATCTGTCCCCCAAAGCACTGCCAGGAACCTCTCCCTACTCCAGTATGAGATGATTTTAGAACGATAATATGTCCCTCACAGCACTCCAGGAATCTCTCCCTCCTCCAGTGTAAGATGATGTTATAAAGGTAATCTGTCCCTCTCCCTATATCTGTATGAAATGATTTTATAACACTAATCTGTCCCTCACACCAGCAGCAGGAACCTCTCCCTATACCAGTATGAGATTATTTCATAAAGGTAATCTGTCCCTCACAGCAGCAGCAGTAACCTCTCCATATACCAGTATGAGATAATTTTATAACGCTAATCTGTCCCTCATAGCACCGCCAGGAACCTCTCCCTACTCCAGTATGAGATGGTTTTAGAACGATAATCTGTCCCTCACAGAAGCAGCAGGAAACTTTCCCTACACCAGTATGAGATGATTTTAGAAAGATAATCTGTCCCTCACAGAACCGCCAGGAACCTCTTCCTACTCCAGTATAAGATGATTTTGGAACGATAATCTGTCCCTCTCAGCACCGCCAGGAACCTCTCCCTACTCCAGTATGAGATGATTTTAGAAAGATAATCTGTCCCTCACAGCAGCAGCAGGATCCTCTCTCTACACCAGTATGAGATGATTTTAGAACGCTAATCTGTCCCTCACAGCACTGCCAGAAACCTCTCCCTACTCCAGTATGAGATGATTTTTAATCGATAATCTGTCCCTCACAGCAGCAGAAGCAGGAACCTCTCCCTACACCAGTATGACATGATTTTAGAAAGCCAATCTGTCCCTCACAGCACCGCCAGGAACCTCTCCCTACTCCAGTATGAGATGATTTTAGAGCGATAATCTGTCCTTCACTGCAGCAGCAGGAACCCCCTACACCAGTATGAGATGATTTTAGAATGCTAATCTGTCCCTCACACCAGCAGCAGGAACCTCTCCCTATACCAGTATGAGATGATTTTATAACGGTAAACTGTCGCTCACAGCAGCAACAGTAACCTCTCCCTATACTAGTATGTGATGATTTTATAACGGTAATCTGTCCCTCACACCAGCAGCAGGAACCTCTCCCTATACCTGTATGAAATGATTTTATAACGCTAATCTGTCCCTCACACCAGCAGCAGGAACCTCTCCCTATACCAGCATGAGATTATTTCATAAAGGTAATCTGTCCCTCACAACAGCAGCAGGAACCTCTATCTATACTAGTATGAGATTATTTTATAACCCTAATCTGTCCCTCACAGCACCGCCAGGGACCTCTCCCTACTCCAGTATGAGATGATTTTAGAACGATAATCTGTCCCTCACAGCAGCAGCAGGAACCTCTCCCAACACCAGTATGAGATGATTTTAGAACGATAATCTGTCCCTCACAGCACCGCCAGGAACCTCTCCCTAGTATAGCATGAGATGATTTTAGAACAATAATCTGTCCCTCACAGCACTGCCAGTAACCTCTCCCTATTCCAGAATGAGATGATTTTAGAACAATAATCTGTCCCTCACAGCAGCAGCAAGAACCTCTCCCTACACCAGTATGAGATGATTTTAGAACGCTAATCTGTCCTTCACAGCAACACCAGGAACCTCTCCCTACACCAGTATGAGATGATTTTAGAACGCTAATCTGTCCCTCACAGCAGCAGCAGGAACCTCTCCCTACAACAGTATGAAATGATTTTAGAAAGATAATCTGTCCCTCAAAGCACTGCCAGGAACCTCTCCCTACTCCAGTATGAGATGATTTTAGAACGATAATATGTCCCTCACAGCACTCCAGGAACCTCTCCCTACTCCAGTGTAAGATGATGTTATAAGGGTAATCTGTCCCTCACAGCAGCAGCAAGAACCTATCCCTATACCAGTATGAGATGATTTTATAACGGTAATCTGTCCCTCACAGCAGCAGCAGGAACCTCTCCCTATACTAGTATGTGATGATTGTATAACGGTAATCTGTCCCTCACACCAGCAGCAGGAAACTCTCCCTATACCTGTATGAAATGATTTCATAACACTAATCTGTCCCTCACACCAGCAGCAGGAACCTCTCCTTATACCAGTATGAGATTATTTCATAAAGGTAACCTGTCCCTCACAGCAGCAGCAGGAACCACTCCCTATACCAGTGTGAGATGATTTTATAACGCTAATCTGTCCCTCACAGCACCGCCAGGAACCTCTCCCTACTCCAGTATGAGATGGTTTTAGAACGATAATCTGTCCCTCACAGAAGCAGCAGGAAACTTTCCCTACACCAGTATGAGATTATTTTAGAAAGATAATCTGTCCCTCACAGAACCGCCAGGAACCTCTCCCTACTCCAGTATGAGATGATTTTGGAACGATAATCTGTCCCTCACAGCACCGCCAGGAACCTCTCCCTACCCCAGTATGAGATGATTTTAGAAAGATAATCTGTCCCTCACAGCAGCAGCAGGAACCTCTCTCTACACCAGTATGAGATGATTTTAGAACGCTAATCTGTCCCTCACAGCACTGCCAGGAACCTCTCCCTACTCCAGTATAAGATGATTTTAGAATGATAATCTGTCTCCCACAGCAACACCAGGAACCTCTCCCTACATCAGTATGAGATGATTTTAGAACTCTAATCTGTCCTTCACAGCAGCAGCAGGAACCTCTCCCTACAACAGTATGAGATGATTTTAGAATGATAATCTGTCCCTCACAGCACTGCCAGGAACCTCTCCCTACTCCAGTATGAGATGATTTAAGAACGATAATCTGTCCCTCACAGCACTCCAGGATCCTCTCCCTACTCCAGTATGAGATGATTTTAGAACGCTAATCTGTCCCTCACACCAGCAGCAGGAACATCTCCCTACACCATTATGAGATGATTTTATAACGGTAATCTGTCCCTCACAGCAGCAGCAGCAGGAACCTCTACCTATACCAGTATGAGATGATTTTATAACGGTAATCTGTGCCTCACAGCAGCAGCAGGAACCTCTCCCAATACCAGTATGAGATGATTTTAGAACGGTAATCTGTCCCTCACTGCAGCAGCAGGAACCTCTCCCTATACCAGTATGAGATGATTTTATAACGGTAATCTCTCCCTCACACCAGCAGCAGGAACCTCTCCCTATACCAGTATGAGATTATTTTATAACACTAATCTATCTCTCACACCAGCGGCAGGAACCTCTCCCTATACTAGTATGAGATGATTTTAGAACGCTAATCTATTCCTCACAGCAGCAGCAGGAACCTCTCCCTATACTAGTATGAGATGATTCTATAACAGTAATCTGTCCCTCACAGCAGCAGCAGGAACCTCTCCCTATACTAGTATGAGATGATTTTAGAATGCTAATCTATCCCTCACACCAGTGGCAGGAACCTCTCCCTATACCAGTATAAGACGATTTTATAATGCTAATCTATCCCTCACAGTGGTGGCAGGAACCTCTCCCTATACCATTATGAGATGATTTTAGTACGCTAATCTATCCTCAGAGCATCCCCTCCCTACACTAGCCTGAGAGCATGTGACATGCAGCGCTACGTGACTCCAGCTCATATCGAGGCTGGGTAACATGGTGTACTGCCCAATCACAGCCATGCCATTATTAGGCATGGCTGTGGTGGCTTCTAAGTGCAAACGAGTGAAACGCTTGTTGATTGGCTGCCCTGCGGCTATTCAAAAGGAGCAAAAACATACCCAAATCCGGGTTTGTGTTCAGGACACAGACACCCTAAAGTCTTAACTTTACAGTCAGGGTTCGCTCAACTCTACTCACTACCTATCACACATTTTGAAGGCCTTGTAGCATCAGGACAGAATAAATACACACAAAATGACCACATTTTGGAGAGTAGACACCCCAATGTATTTTTAATAGGCATGGAGAGTCTTTTGAAGGCTTCATTTTTTTGCCACAAGATAAAGAAAATGAAAAAAAAATGTTTACACAAAGTTGTCAATTGAATAAGATATTTCTCACACATA
This sequence comes from Glandirana rugosa, assembly GCA_018402905.1. Classification (NCBI taxonomy): domain Eukaryota; kingdom Metazoa; phylum Chordata; class Amphibia; order Anura; family Ranidae; genus Glandirana; species Glandirana rugosa. The sequence continues at coordinate 245,419 of BLSH010119923.1, forward strand.
ACATGGGTATACTTAGAAATACACCCTACAGCAAATTCTGCTACTCCTCCAAGTAAGGGGATACCACATGTGAGAGAAATTTACACAGCCTAGCCACACAGAGGGGCCTTGCATAAAAAAGCACCTTAAAGCAGTGGGAAATCTAAAAGGGAAAAAGCTTATGTTTCTTTAACCACTTCCCGAACCGCCTGCCGTGTTTTCATGGCGGCAGTCGGGTTGCTGTGCGCGAATCGCCGTAAAAACACGCCGATCTGCGAACAGCAGCTAGGGGGCAGGCGCGCGCCCGCCGCACTCCTGAGGAGTGTGCCCGGGACTTGGGTGGATCCGATGTCCGCCGGCGAGCCGCGATGAGCGGCCACAGGCAAAGAGCAGGGAACCGCCAATGTAAATAAGGCGGTTCCCCGCTCTGTTAGTGCAGGCATGGGAGATCTACTGATTACTGATCAGTTAGATCTCTCATGCCCATGGTAGCCCAACCCCCCCACAGTAAGAACACACCCAGGGAACACAGTTAACCCCTAGCTCTCCCACCCATATTAACCCCTTCACTGCCAATGACATCTATACAGTAATCAGTGGACATTTAAATTTCTGATCACTGAATAAATGTCATTGGTCCCAAAAAAGTGTCAAAAATGTCCGACATGTCCGCTGCAATATCGCAGTACCGCTAAAAATCGCAGATCGCCGCCATTACTAGTAAAAAATAAAAAGATAAATAAAAACCCCAGAAATTAATTCTCATCATCCGTAAACGTGGCCACTTTTGCGCAAACCAATCAATAAACGCTGATTGTGATTTTTTTTATCACAAATATGAGGAAGAATATAAATCGGCCAAAACGGTGAAAAAAATGTTTCTTTATATATTTTTTTGGGATTTGAATTTCAGCAAAAAGTAAGAAATTTGGGTTTTTTTGCAAAATGGTTGCTCTTCTTTTGTTTACAGCGGCAATCAGAAATGACGCAGAGGCGATCAAATACCACCAAAAGAAAGCTCTATTTGTGGGAAAAAAAGGACACAAATTTTGTTTGGGTGCAACATCGCACGACCGCGCAATTGTCAGTTAAAGAGATGCAGTGCCGAATCGCAAAAAGTGCTATGGTCCTAAAGCTGGAAAACCTTCCGGTTGGTAAGTGGTTAAGGCATGATCTATAGCATAGTTCTTGTGCCATGTAATGTGTCCATTTCTATGCTGTAAAATTCCTTGTTTTTCCTGCCTGTTTCTGTGTCTGCTTGTGTCTGCTGACCATGGTAATCATGGCTGCTGATCCATGATACCATGGTCAGTTTATGTGTTTTCCATTATCATGCTCTCTACACTTTGCCCTAAGTCTCTCCCTTTCTCCCCCTCCCTCCCTGCCTGTCAGTTCTGAAGCCTGTGTGTGAGAGTGTTTTCCTCCTCACCCCTCCCCTCCTGCTGCATTTCACTGTGGCTTTAAAACACCATTTATAAATAACTGCCATCCCCTCTGTTTTATGAAGATACAAAGTACTTAGAGTTAAGCGAACACCTGGATGTTCGGGTTCGGCGGGTCCGGCCAAACTTCGTGAAAAAAGTTTGGTACCGAACTTGACCCGAACTTTACCCCGGACCCCGAACCCCATTGAAGTCAATGGGGACCCAAACTTGTCGGCACAAAAATGGCTGTAAAAAAGTCCTGGCAAGTGCTAGAGGGCTGCAAAAGGAAGTAAAATGGGGGTAAGAGTAGGACAAGTGCCCTAAAAAAAAGGGGATGGGAAAATAACTTAAAATCAAATAAAAAAAATAAAAATGGGAAGGGGGGGTGGATGTGGAGTAGGAGCCTAGAGGTTGACTAGGCCGTGACCATGGCAGTGTAGGTGGAAGAGGCGGTGGTGGAGGAGGAGGAGGTAGCCAACAATTCTTGTTGCTTGTTTTTTTTTTTAATTAGGGTAGCCCCCAAAATATTGAGGCATATTCAAAAAAACAAGTATACCAATGGCTGTGTGAGGCCGGTCTGAATGTCTATTCTGCACAAGGTACAGACAAGTGGGATCCATGCTTGGTTCATTTTAATAAAGGTTAGCTTGTCCACGTTGGCTGTGGACAGGCGGCTGCGCTTGTCTGTGATAACGCCCCCTGCCATGCTAAACACACGTTCAGACAATACACTGGCTACAGGGCAGGCCAGCACCTCCAAGGCATAAAGGACAAGCTCAGGCCATGTGCCCAATTTGGAGACCCAGAAGTTGAATGGGGCAGACCCATCAGTCTGTATGTGTAGGCGTATGCACACATACTGTTCCACCATGTTGCTGAAATGCTGCCTCCTACTAAGAACTTGCCTATCAGCTGGTGCTGCTGTTTGTTGTGGCGGGCTGCTGACAAATCTTTGCCACATTTCGGCCATGCTTACCCTGCCTTCTGAGGTGCTGGTGGTGCCACAGCTGCGTTGGCCGCCTCTTCCTCCTCCTCCTCTGCCTTCGCCTTGTGCTTCCACTGAGCCCCCAGTGTCATTTGGGAATGCCCTCAGCAGCGCGTCTACCAGTGTGCGCTTGTAGTCGCGCATCTTCCTCTCACGCTTCAGTGAGGGAATTAAGGACGGCCTTGTAACGGGGATCCAGGAGGGCGGCCACCCAGTAATCAGAACAAGTTACAATGTGGGCAACTCGGCTGTCATTGCGCAGGCACTGCAGCATTAAGTCGGCCATGTGTGCCAGGCTGCCCAGAGGCAAAGACAAGCTGTCCTCTGTGGGAGGTGTATCATCTGCGTCCTCCGTATCCCCCCAGCCATGCTCCAGTGATGCCCACGAGCTGCGTTGGGTGCCACCCTGCTGCAGTTCCTCCTCTTCCTCCTCATGATCTTCCTCGTACTCCTCATCCTCCAGAAGTGTTTTCTGGCTTGAATATTTTTTACCTGGCCTATGCTGGTGCAGGAACCCACCCTCCGAGCCACTTGTGAATGACTGGCCTGATAACCGTGGAAATGACCCCTCTTCCTCCTCCTCATCCTCCTGTGCCACACCCTCTTCCATCATGGCCTGAAGTGTTTTTTTTCAAGGAGACATAGAAGTGGGATAGTAATGCTGAGAACAGCATCATTAGCACTGTGCATGTTGGTGGAGTACTTGAAACACCGCAATATGGTACACAGGTCTCGCATGGAGGCCCACTCATTGGTGGTGAAGTGGTGCTGTTCCGCAGAGCGACTGACCCATGCATGCTGCAGCTGAAACTCCACTATTGCCTGCTGCTGCTCGCACAGTCTCTCCAGCATGTGCAAGGTGGAGTTCCACCTTGTGAGCACGTCGCATAGGAGGCAGTGAGCGGGAAGGCCGAAGTTGCGCTTCAGCGCAGACAGGCGAGCAGCAGCAGGGTGAGAACGCCGAAAATGCGAATAGACGGCCCGCGCTTTCTGCAGCAGCTCTGACATATCCGGGTAGTTTTTTAGAAGTTTCTGTGCCACCAAATTCAGCACATGCGTCAGGCAAAGGATGTGCTTCAAACCTGCTAGGCCCAGAGCCGCTACGAGATTTTGCCCATTATCGCACACCACCAGGCCGGGCTTGAGGCTCAGCGGCAACAACCACTCATTGGCCTGTTGTTCAATGCCCCTCCACAGCTCCTGCGCAGTGTGGGGTTTATCCCCAAACATATCAGTTTTAAAACAGCCTGCTGTAGTTTCCCCCTGGATGTGCTGAAGTTGGTGGTGTAGGTGTTACGCTGATCGGATGAGGAGGTGGTAGATGAGGAGGAAGCGCAGTAGGAGGCAACAGGAGGCAAAGAGAAATGCCCTGCAATCCTCGGTTGCAGAAGCACATGCGCCAAATGGCTAGCCGGCTCAGGCCCACCCGCCACTACATTTGCCCAGTGTGCAGTTAGCGAGATATAGCGTCCCTGCCCGTGCTTACTGGTCCATGTATCAGTGGTTATGTGGACCTTGCCACAGATGGCATTGCGCAGTGCACACTTGATCTTGTCCCCGACTTGTTTGTGCAGGGAAGGGATGGCTCGCCTGGAAAAGTAGTGGCATCTGGGAACCATACACTGTGGGACAGCCACCGCCATCAGGTTTTTAAAACTGTCCGTGTCCACCAGACGGAATGACAGCATTTCAAAGGCCAGGAATTTGGAAATGCTGGCATTCAGGGCCAGGGTTCGAGGGAGGGTAGGGGGGTACTTCCTCTTTATCTCCAGTGTTTGGGAGATGGAGAGCTGTAAGCTTCCATGAGGCCCTTTGGAAATGCTTGGGGACGGTGGCAGTGCTGTCACATGCTCTGTTTGCTGGGTGGCAGGTGACACTGTCACTGTAGAGGCAGAGGAAGAGGCCGAGGCAGCAGCAGAAGAGGAAGCAGGAGGAGGCCAAGACCTTTCTTGGATTTTGAGGTAATTATTCCAATGCAGCTTGTGCCTTGAATTTAGATGCCTGATCATGC
>BLSH010120126.1:12199-24692 GCA_018402905.1 Glandirana rugosa
GGGACTCGCTTTTGACGGTATAACCCGTCATCATCATTTTGGAGACGATTTACATAGTGAAGGGTGACGGTGGTCTTCAAGCTGAACCGACGTGTGGTTAAATCAAACCGACAAACGGTTTGGAGTCTTGTTCAGTTTACTTGGTCATCGAGTAGGGACCAATAGTGAGATCCGACAAACGACATGATGTTTTGTAGGGTGTCACGTCGTGTCTTTCAATAATTAAGGAATCCAAATACTATCCTAGTTGTAATCTCAACTCGCTTGGAGACCTTCAAGCCCAAGACGACCAGGCAGGCTTGAAGCCCTGTTTCAGGCCCAGGCCCTCCGTGCGATCGTTCGGGTTCCGTCCGGACCCGGACCCGGACTTTGTCCCGAAGTTCGGACGGACCAGCAGAACCCGAACTTCCAGAGGTTCGCTCAACTCTAATGTTGATCCTATCATAAACCTAAGGAATTAATAACTTTCTGTGCTGCACTGTGGGATGTTTTGTAGTACAGCAAACAGCCTAGAGTGATAACCAGGGATGAGCTACTGGTTCATTTGACTTGTTCTGAGGTTTGGCAAACAGCCAAACTAAATTGGTGTGCAGCCAAGTCGAACTTCTGGTGGCAGTGGGAAGTGATACATTTAGCAGAGGTTTTACTACTACTGCCCAATATGGCAGTTTTCGCTCAGGGTGCTTGATAAAAAGTTGCTAGCCACCAGCATCCTAATAACTATGACTCATCTCTGCTTGCCACAGTCAGCTGTCAGAAGGGGATTCACACCAACCCCTTATCTGAGCATGCAGTCTGACAGGCCAGGAAAGGGGGATATGAACATTTGCCCCCACTCTTGAACCATACTGGGCTAAATACCCTCAACATGGGGTTAAACTGGGACCCCTTGGCAAATAATTTGTCCCATGTTGAGGACTTCTTCTCTTCTCCACAACCCTGGGCAGGCAGTTGTGCAGGTTTGTAAGTGGGGGGCTTATTGGAATATGGAAACCCCTTTAAACCAATAAGGGGTCCTTCAATACTGCACCTCATATGAATGGATTGGGGGTACATAGTACCCTTACTCATTCATACACAAAAAAAGTGAAAAGTAAATAAGCATAGACACAGTTTTTGACAAATCCTTTACCTCCTTCAGATACGCGCTATTGCCGAAGTACGGCTCCAGCGCGGATCTGAATTTCCGGGATGATGTCCATGGACATCGTCCCCTGTGCACGCTCCCGGAGCGCACTTGGCAGTGGCGCGCGGCCGCCGCACACTGCGTGGGCGTGCCCGCGGGTTGGACGGACTCAATGTCCGCTCGTGATCCGCGATCGCTTGACAGAGCTGCAGAATGCGGAACTGCTGATGTAAACACGGCGGTACTCCGTTCTGTGACAGGGAACATGACAGATTTACTGATCCCTGTCACTTGGATCAGTGAGATCTGTTATGTCCCGGCCAGCCCATCCCCCACACAGTTAGAGCACAATGAGGGAACACAGTTAACCCCTTCACTGCCCCCTGCAGGTTAACCCCTTCACTGCCAGTGACATTTATACAGTAATCAGTGGCTATTTAAATTTCTGATTGCTGTATAAATGTCATTGGTCCCAAAAAAGTGTCAAAAATGTCCGGCATGTCCGCTGCAATATCGCAGTCCCGATAAAAATCGCAGATCGCCGCCATTACTAGTAAAGATAAAAATGCCATAAATCAATTCCCATAGTTTGTAGACGTGATAACTTTTGCGCAAACCAATCAATATACGCCAATTTAAATTTTTTTTTACCTAAAATATGTAGAAGAATAGAAATTGGCCAAACCCAATGAATCATTTTTTTATATTTTTTTTGGATTTGTATTATAGCAAAAAGTAAGAAATATTGCTTTTTTTTTGCAAAATTGGCGCTCTTTTTTTGTTTATAGTGACGATCAGAAATGATGCAGAGGTATTCAAATATCACCAAAAGAAATCTCTATTTGTGGGAAAAAAATGATAAAAAAATTTGTTTGGGTACAACGTCGTATGACCACGCAATTGTTATTCAAAATGCGACAGCGCTGAAAGCTGAAAATTGGTCTGGGCAGGTGGGGAATTTAAGCGCCCAGTAAGCAAGAGGTTAATAAAAAGAAACGTTTCCCACAATGTAAATCAATTATTAATCACGCTGTCCTGCGATGCAGAGCTATGTCACTGAAAGAAAAAGAAAATGCTAAATTTTCAGTCACATAGCTTTACTTGCACCACATGAAATCTCCCAGTCCCCAGTCCCTGTCGCTAAAGAAAACAAAGGGGCATAGGTGATGTCATTGACCAAATATGGAAATGCCCATATTTAGTCAGTGGCATCAGGGGAGCATTGTTCATAGTGAGTGACGTGGATCTGCATCACTGGAAACCATGAATGACTATGGATATACATTTTTTTTTTATTAATGGACTTGTCAAAAGCTGTTTGTGTTTACTTACTGTGTACATTTTTGTGTAAATGAGTAGTACCCCTTACTCGTTCACTTTAGGGGTATTATGAGGCCTCCTAATTGTTAAAGGGGGCTTTGAGATTCCAATAAGCCCCTCATCCAAAAACTCCCACAACCTTGAAGAGACCCTGTCCTCATCAACATGGAGACAAGGTGCTTTTCCAGGGGGTTTACCCCGGGCAGGGTACTCCCCAGGTTAAGGACATGTGGCCTTGCATAGTTTAGGAAGGAAGAGTGCAGTGCGCACTTATGCTCTTTTTCTTTACATGTTGGTTTTGGGGGGGGCACACTTCTTTTTCCCTTTTTTTTATTGCCTGTGTATCCCACTTAAAACTCATCCCAGACCTGAAGGGTCTGGTATGGAATTTTGGGAGGCCCCGCACCTTTTTTTTTTTTGCATGTAGTCCTCTTTGACATCCATTCCAGGCCTTCATCTAGAATCATTCTTAGCTTTACTCGTCAGGTTGATTTGTCCTGTGTACTTTGAAGAATATAAGAATATTTTGGGGGCTTGCGTAGCTTGACCAGTGTTCTCAACTAGTTAAAGTGATTATAAAGTCTTGTTTTGTTTTTTGTTTTTTTAAATAACAAACATGTAATACTTATCTCCTCTGTGCAGTTTGTATTGTCTAGAGCAGCACTGGTCCTCTTCTTCTCGGGTCCTCCTATTGAGTGCTCCCACAGCAAGCAGCTTTCTATGGGGGCACCTTAGCCAAGTCAGAGCTCCATGTATCCATTCAGACACGGAGCCCTGACCCGGCCCCACCCCTTTCTCCCCTGATTGGCTGACTGACTTTGATTGACAGCCGCAGGAGCCTATGGCGCTTCTGTTGTGCCTTTACAACTCCTTTAACGTAACCTGTCCTTTATATCCCTTGTGTTCTAAGCACATTATAAGTTCAGATATCAAAAATGAGTGACACTGACACTCAACAAGGCTTCATTTATTCATTAATCAGCCCCCAAATTTGTAATTCTGCAAGGGAAAATGTAATTGAACTAAGTAATTATGATAATATAGTATGTTACCAATACATATGCTCTACAAACATTGGGATGTTTGCTAGCCCCAGTTGCTACTTTATACATAAGCTTGAGACCAACAGTTCTTCTATAGGAACTAAAAGTGGTTTTGTAACAGTCCCTAGGCAAACTCACAATAACTTAGCAACAACTCTCAATGCAGACTCTGTTCACTTTTCTATGGGACCCACAATGTATGTTCTGACCCACTTGTCAATAATACTGCTATCAATTACCTTCTATAGATCTCAGGCTACAGTATTTTAGGGTTTTGTCAATACCCCATATGTGTTTTTACAGGGGGAAGATATTGGCACCCGAACTTTTAACTTTACAAATGGCTTAGGATGGACTGGAAACATGCAAGATTGAGAAAGAATATGACTTCTGTTCTAAATCTGAGACTGAAACAGTTTACAAGCATGCAGGCCCCAAAAGCACCATAAATGCATACCCTCTAAGCATGAACTACTAAATACAATGTATATTTCAAGAGAAATTGATTAGTCTTCATTGGGCAGTTCCTAAAGTTCACTCTCTCAATCAACATTGACTATTTTTAATCCTTATGCTGCTAGCATTAGTAAATAGATAGGAAAGTATATCATATTTACTTACTTACTTTATAAGGGTTACCAGAAAAGGCCATTTTGCAACCACTTTAATGGACTCTAAAAGGACTTTCTCACCTACATAAAGTATGAATATCTCCATGGGGCAGAGGCACCAGGAGAATATCTGAAGGGCACTTAGGCAGATTATGTACAGGAATGTGTATTGAAGGCATCTTTGGGAACTGTTTATTTGTTATATTTAAACAACTTCAGTAAAATAACACTTATTGTTATTTAACTTTGCCTGATCTGAAGTTACTTGAGGACAACATTAAAGGGGTGTATGCAGGGCTTTTTTCAGCAGAAACATGGGGAAACACAGTCTTGGCACGTCCAGCACCGAATGTATGTAATGACAAGGAGTGCTGGGGGTGTGCTGGAGGTTCTATAGATGCTGGCTGCTGAGGAATCAAATGTTGCTGGAGGGGGTCTATTGATGCTGGTGGAGGATCTTTTGCTGCTGGGAGGGATCTACTGTTAAGGTCTATTGTTGCTGGCTGCTGGAGGGTCTATTGATGCTGGTTGTTGGGAGTCTAATGTTGTTGGCGTGGATTTATTATTGCTGGGGGGGGGGGTCCATTGTTGCTAGCTACAGGGGATCTATTTTACTCTCTTTCATGTTGTCATTAACAGATTCCATACAAATTAACCACCATAAAATGATACTTGGTTCTGTATTCTCTAAAAGGGGCAGTACTGGGAGGTGGGATGGGGGTGGAACCAAGGGACGGTGCTGGGAGGTGAGTATGGAGCAGACACCTGCTCTCTGAGAAAAAAAGCCCCTGGTGTATGCATATATGTCTTATCACAGAACAAGGTTCACATTAGGGAACAAAATGAGATAAGATGCAGTGCATATGTGTAGTGAAACTATTCAGAGCAGGCTATATTGTCATTGCCATGACTACAGTACTAGTGCCTAAGCAACCAGCCAGTTGGGAAGCGATGTGACTTGGCATAGGAGATGAAAGGTCCTGGTAGTGAAGGAGCTTAAGTGCTTAGGCTCCTTATCTAACAGCCAGAACGCCAATACTGGGTCCGACTCGCGGCGCAGGGCATCCCAAAGGACCCAACCTGGAAGTGATGGAAGATGAGTGAGGCCTTGGGAGAGAATAAGAATGTACAAGAATCAAGCTTCCTAGTATTTAAATTTAATATATGGAATATGTCACTATGGGGGGAATTTACTAAAATTGGAGTGTGCAAAATATGATGCAGTTCTGCATAGAAACCAATCAGCTTCTAGGTTTTATTGGCACAGCTTAATTGAACAGGCTCATCCTGTGTGAACCAGACTTAGCAGTCTCCCCCTATGTGTGAGGTGACGGGTTACTGGGCTGGTGAAGTCCGGTACAAGCTCAATGGTACCAGCTCAAAAATACTGCATAACAAAAGTGATTGCTTCACTTTTGAGTTGAAGTGCTTGCTTAATGCCAGCCTTACGTTAAACGGTAGCCTCAGCCGGCCTTTGGGGGCACTAGCAAGTGCTCTCTCTAGGTTCCCTTATGGACACAGTGTGCACCACCCACAGAGAAGCTTTATCTTTGGAGATGTTTTATATGTCACACAGTTTGTGTTGATCAGATAGTAATATTAAATAAGTCCCTGTCAGCAAATGTATTTCCTAATGTTTCCCCAAAAATAATCAGGGCCGGCGCTACCACTAGGCGGACTAGGCAGCCATCTAGGGCACAGCCACGGCCACTGCAGAAGGACAGAGCATGCACAGCACATGTACATTGAGATGCTCTCCCCTCGCCACAACCACATAAACAGGAAGATGATCCCCGTACTCATTGTTGCCAATCACAGTTAAGCCGGGCTGACCAATTACAGGTGCTGCTATGGCAGCAGTGCAGACTCCGGCTAAGGTGATCTGGGTGATGTGTGTCCAGGGTCCTCCCTCCTCTCCTCCTCCCCGAGCACATGAATAAGGAGGCTGTGTGAGAGCGGCTAGAGCCCGCTGTGCCGGAACTGTCAATGTCAGGCCAGTGGATCAGAGCTCTTCTGTCCTTCCTACTGGTCATTGCAATTTATGGATCATACCAAGGATTACTGGCACTGGTAAGAGGACCACCTGACATCATCACATAGGCGGTCACCTGACACCACCTCCACCATAGGGGGTCACCTGACACCACAACACCAAACGGGGTCACCTGACACCACCATCGCCATACGGAAACCAGGCACTGTGATTGGTATGCCTGAAGGAGGTAGGAGGAGAAAGGGATCCAGTGTGTAATTTTATTTCTTTTTTTCCAGGAGGTGTTGGAAGTAGGTGGGTTTGCCTAGGGCACAAAATAGTCTAGCACCAGCCCTGAATATAATTAAGAATTTCTGTGGCTTTTCCTCCTGGTTAACACTTTCTGGTTACAAAAATATATTTTTCAAGACAAGAATGTTCATGTCATGATGTGTTGTAAACCAGGATTACTAGAAAACTCTACATTTCCTTTCAATACTTACCATCATTTTCCTTTCCTGACTCCATGGCAGCATACGTGTGGATTAACCCCGCCTCCACTCCTCCCCTATAGGACCCCTCTCCCATAAATCTTTGCTCCGAGCCAGTGGCCGTGTTCCGTGACTAGCCTACTCCAGACATTTGGGAGGGAAGTCCTGCTGCCATGGAGTCTATCAGGAAAGGAAAATTACAGTAAGTATTTGATAGGAAATTTTCCATTTTCCTTACAGACTCCATTACAGTATATGTGTGGGAAATAACTCGCCGTACACACCGGGTGGGCAAAATGTTGGGCAAAGAAAGTTTCATTAACACCGTCAACTGACAGTACTTGTAAACCAAAATGAACTGAAGATAGAGCAGCTGGTTCAACACAGTAATGGGACATAAACGTGTAGATAGAAGACCAGGATGCCGCCATGCAAATTACTTCAGGAGCTACATGACGCAAAGTTGCCCGAGATGTAGACCCACTCCTGATCGGGTGAGCAGACATTACCTCCAGGCTCTGTGAGCCTGTTGGATAACCTAGGCAGTCTGTGTTTGATGTGATGTAAGTAAAGACAGCACAAGCCATTACTGTACAGAAGCCATGTTCAGCACAAGCCATTAATGTACAGGTAGTCGAATAACCAAATCGGTTCTTAGGTGGAGGACAAAAAAGGAACATGGCCACTGGCTCAGAACAAAGATTTATGAGATAGGGGTCCTATAGGAGAAGAGTGGAGGCGGGGTTAACCCACACGTATGCTGCCATGCAGTCTATCAGGAAATGTGATTTATAATCTTCATGTAGGAAGTGCTTTTCCAAGATAAAAAAAATGCCACAATGATTTTATCTGTGCCTCCTTATCCATCTACAATTTAAAAGCAGGCAAAAAATGCAAACCTATCTTCTATTATGAATGTACAGTATCTCACAAAAGTGAGTACACCCCTCACATTTTTGTAAATGTTTTATTATATCTTTTCATGTGACAACATTGAAGAAATTACACTTTGCTACAATATAAAGTAGTGAGTGTAAAGCTTGTATAACAGTGTAAATTTGCGGTCCCCTCAAAATAACTCAACACACAGCCATTCATGTCTAAACCGTTGGCAACAAAAGTGAGTACACCTTCAAATGAAAATGCCCAAACTGGGCCCAATTAGCCATTTTACCTCCCCAGTGTAATGTGACTTGTTAGTGTTACAAGGTCTCTGATGTAAATGAGGAGCAGGTGTGTTAAATTTGGTGTATTGCTCTTACTCTCTCATACTGGTCACTGGAAGCTCAACATGGCCCCTCATGGCAAAGAACTCTCTGAGAATCTGAAAAAAAGAATTTTTGCTCTACATAAAGATGGCCTAGGCTATAAGAAGACTGCCAAGAATCTGAAAATGAGCTGCAGCATGGTGGCTAAGACCATACAGTGGTTTAACAGGACAGGTTCCACTCACAACAGGCCTCACCATGGTCGACCAAAGAAGTTGAGTGCACATGCTCAGCATCATATCCAGAGGTTGTCTTTGGGAAATAGGCATATGAGTGCTGCCAGCATTGCTGAAAAGGTTGAAGGGGTGGGGGGTCAGCCTAGTGGTGCTCAGACCATACACCGCACACTGCATCAAATTGGTCTGCGTGACTGTCGTCCCAGAAGGAAGCCTCTTCTAAAGATGATGTACAAGAAAGCCCGCAAACAGTTTTCTGAAGACAAGCAGACTAAGGACATGGATTTATGGAACCATGTCCTCCGATCTGATGAGACCAAGATAAACATAGGGGTGGGAGTGTTATGGTCTGGGGCTGCATGAGTGTTGGGACTGGGGATCTACAGTTCATTGAGGGAACCATGAATGCTAGCATGTAATGTGACATACTGAAGCAGAGCATGATCCCCTCCCTTTGTAGACTGGGCCACAGGGTAGTACCAACATGATAACGACCCCAAACACTCCTCCAAGACAACCACTGCCTCGCTAAAGAAGTTGAGGGTAAAGGTGATGGACTGGCCAAGCATGTCTCTAGACCTAAACCATATTCATCTGTGGGGCATCCTCAAATGGAAGATGGAGATCTCTAACATCCACCACCTCCGTGATGTCATCATGGAGGAGTTGAAGAGTGGCAACCTGTGAAGCTCTGGTGAACTCCGTGCCCAAGAGGGTTAAGGCAGTGCTGGAGAGTAATGATGGCCACACAAAATATTGGCACTTATGGCCCAATTTGAACAATTTCACTTAGGGGTGTACTCACTTTTGTTGCAAGCGGTTTAGATATTAATGGCTGGGTGTTCGGTTAATTTGAGGGTTCAGCAAATTTACACTGTTATACAAGCTGTACACTCACTACTTTACATTATAGCAAAGTGCAATTTCTTCAGTGTTGCCACATGAAAAGATATAATAAAATATTTACAAGAATGTGAAGGGTGTACTCACTTTTGTGAGATACTGTAATAGGCAAAGAGGTTATGCAGACATATCTTATAATATAATAATAATAAACTTTATTTTATATAGTGCCTTTAAAGGTAACTTCTTAAAGCAATTTATAAGGAAAACACAAGGAATACACAGGTTAACATAAAGTAAAAATTGAAAGCTTTTAGATTTGATTTGAATGAGTTTAGGCAAGATGACTCTAATGTTATTTGCATATCTAGCAGCTTTGGGTAAAATTGGTAAATGTTAACAAATACTTATCTATATTTATACTCTATCTCTAGAAAATGTTTCAGTTTGTAAAAAAAAAATATATATATATATATTTTTGCTTTGCATAGAGGCAGGAATAGATGTCATGTTATCATATACGCTTAACATATACCCTTTGTTTTTTTGCAATGAACACAGAAACTGGGTTTGTTGTTAAATGGTTTGCTACCTTTTCATATGACAGACATAAGCATGTCATTGAAATTCTGAATATCTTACTTGTGAAACAAACTTGGTTACTTTATTTATATTTTATTTTCACATCATAGCTCCTTACATCAATTCCAAGTTCCAGCAATGTCACTTTGCAATTTTTAGAATTATCATTGACATTTTTCTTATATGAGGTATTTCTAGTCTAAGTGGAAGTATACCATTTATTTCTGAACAATCTATGTGTAAAATCATGTCCCTCCTTATAACCTAAGAACTGAGGCTCAGGGAATCTCATAAAGCACCATTGTATTTGCATGGCTTCTTATCTACTTCAATACAGAGCACTTTGACCCCCTTCCTACCCAGGCCAATTTTCAGCTTTCAGTGATGTCGCACTTTGAATGACAATTGCGCGGTCACCTTACCCAAATTAATTTTTTATTATTTTCTTCACACAAATAGAGCTTTCTTTTTGGTGGTATTTAATCACCACTGAGTTATTTCTTTTTTGATTAAAAAAAATGAAAACATACCAAAAATTTGGAAAATAAGTTTTTCTTAATTTCTGTCAGAAAATGTTGTAAATAAGTATTTTTTCTCTTTCACTGATGTGCGCTGATGAGGCTGCACTAATGGGTACTGATAGGCTGCACTGATGGGCACTGATAAGGCAGCACTGATGGGCACTGATGAGGCAGCACTGATGGGCACTGATGAAGCGGCACTGAAGGGCACTGATGGGGTTGCCCTGATGAGGAGGCACTAATATTCAGCACTGATGGGCACTGATAGGTGGCACTGATATTCAGCACTGATGATAGGTGGCACTGATGGGCACGGATGGATGGCACTGATGGGAAACAATGGGCAGCACTGATGGGCCCTAATGGGTGGCACTGATAGGCAGGCACTGATTTGCACTGAAAGGCAGCACTGATTGGCATAACCGATGGGCACAGATTGGCCTCACTGATGAGCACAGACTTGTGTCACTGATGGGCACAGAGTTGCATCACTAATGGCCACTGCTGGGGCTACATTATAATCCGGGCACTGATAATCAGTGCCCTGATTACCTTTACAAATCTTCCCTGTTAGGAGATGCTTCTGATCAGCTCTCTTCACCTCACACTCTGTCAGTGTGAGGCGAGGAGAGCCGATAAACATCACCTCCTTGTTTTCACGTGATCAGCTGTGATTGGACACAAACAATCACATGGGCAAAGAGCCACCCACAGCGGTCCCAGGAACACGGCACACGATCACAGCTAAACTGGGTGACTTCATATGACTTCACCCTAAAACGAGAGCCGCACCGCTCTGCCAGCATTTGACGGTGGGTGGGTGGCAAGTGGTTAAAGCAGAACTACACTGCATCTGAGCACCTCAAACCAAAAACGCTATTTAATTAATTTTTATTATTCAAAGCAAACATACCCATCCATCCATGTCTTCATGCTTTATTTTGTTGAGAAATCGCTTTTACATGATTCATATAGCATTTACTTCCTGGAATCCATCTGCCCTTAGCCCCGGAATGCAGGCAAGAGGGTTTGCTCAACTGAGAAAATACCACCTCCACTCCTGAAAACTCCTGGGATGTATGACATCACCTGCCCAGACCTGGAAACTAGTAAGTAACTGAAGAAATTAAAAATAAAATGTTTAAAACAAGTAAATATGATATACGTTCCTATCTATGTACTAATGCTACCAGCATAAGGATTAAAAACAGTAAATGTTGATTGAGATAGTGAAGTTTCACTTTATTGAAGCCAAGTAACCACATATAATTGCTTCTGCTAAACTCAGGAGAGAGGAAGTTGTTAAGTCCAATCAAAGATTTCCATTTATGGCAACAGAAAAATGAGATACAGTGGGTATAGAAAACCCTCCTTTAACCACTTGCCGACCGTCAACCTCAGGTTGACGGCGACAAAGTGGCTTGATAACGCAAACTGCCGTCATATGACGGCGACTGCGAGATCGCGCACTGAGCGCGCGCTCACACGCTCACTGTGTCCGGGGGGGGCCAGGGAGCGGGTGCGGCAGACTCGATCTCCGCTGGCTACCCGTGATGCCCCCCGGAGTGAAAGAACTGAGGTCTGTGTAAGTAAACACGGACCTCCATTCTGTGAGAGGGGGAAGGGCTGTGATCACAGCCTTCCTCTACATGGAAGCTGTGATTACTTCCCTTCCCCTGCTAGGGCAGCCCAAACACAGTTAGAACACGCCCAGGGAACACAGTTAACACTTAGAGCGCCCCCTACAGCAGGTTAACCCCTTCACTGCCAATGACATTTACACAGTAATCAGTGCATTTTTATAGCACTTATCGCTGCATAAATGCCAATGGTCCCAAAAAAGTGTCAAAATGGTCCGACATGTCCGCCCCAATATCGCAGTACCGCTAAAAATCGCAGATCGCCGCCATTACTAGTAAAAATAAATACATAAATAAAAACCCCAGAAATGAATTCTCATCTTCCGTAAACACGGCCACTTTTGCGCAAACCAATTCATAAACGCTGATTGCGATTTTTTTTTATCACAAATATGAGGGAGAATATAAATCGGCCAAAAATGATGAAAAAATATTTTTTTTGTATTTTTTTTTTGTATTTGTATTTTAGCAAAAAGTAAGAAATTTGTTTTTTTTTTTTGCAAAATTGTTTTGCTCTTCTTTTTTCGATCAGAAATGACGCAGCGGTGATGAAATACCACCAAAAGAAAGCTCTATTTGTGGGAAAAAAAGGACGTAAATTTTGTTTGGGTACAACGTCGCACGACCGCGCAATTGTCAGTTAAAGCGACGCAGTGCCAAATCGCAAAAAGGGCTCTGGTCTTAAAGTGTGAAATCCTTCCGGGGTTGAAGTGGTTAAAACAGTCACATTTTGTTGCGTTGCAGCCTGGAATGAAGACAGTTTTTGTTTTATCGATTATTTAATCAGTGCAATGTATAACATCCAAGAAGATATAACACCAATATGTCAGATTTAAAAAAAAAAAAAATCAAAAACAGAATTACTGAGTTGGAAAAAAGATCACCCCCTTGTCGGTATTT
>BLSH010120126.1:24702-41418 GCA_018402905.1 Glandirana rugosa
ACATGGGTTTGTTTAAATTGTTGCTCTTCTTTTTTCGATCAGAAATGACGCAGCGGTGATGAAATACCACCAAAAGAAAGCTCTATTTGTGGGAAAAAAAGGACGTAAATTTTGTTTGGGTACAACGTCGCACGACCGCGCAATTGTCAGTTAAAGCGACGCAGTGCCAAATCGCAAAAAGGGCTCTGGTCTTAAAGTGTGAAATCCTTCCGGGGTTGAAGTGGTTAAAACAGTCACATTTTGTTGCGTTGCAGCCTGGAATGAAGACAGTTTTTGTTTTATCGATTATTTAATCAGTGCAATGTATAACATCCAAGAAGATATAACACCAATATGTCAGATTTAAAAAAAAAAAAAATCAAAAACAGAATTACTGAGTTGGAAAAAAGATCACCCCCTTGTCGGTATTTTTTATATTTTCCCACTCTTTGCAGAACTGCACAAGGTCAGTTAAATTTGATGGTGAACATTTGTGGTTTGCAGTCTTCAAGTCATTCCACAGATTTTCAATGGGGTTTAAGTTTGGGCTCTGACTAGGCCATGCAAGGACATTCACCTTTTTTATCCTTCAACCACTGTGTGGTCAATTTTGCTGTGTGCTTTGGGTCATTGTCATGTTGGAAGGTAAACCTTCTTCCCATTGACAACTTTCTGGCAGAGGGCAACAGATTTTCCTCAAGAATTTAATGGTATTTTGCCCTATTTTTCCTTCTGCTCCAGTCCCTGCTGCAGAGAAACACCCCCATAACAGGATATTACCACCTCCGTGCTTTACTGTAGGAATGGTGCTATTTGGATGGTGAGCTTTATTGGAATTCCACCAGACATACCGTTTGGTGTTGAGGCCAAATAATTCAATTTAAGTCTCATCTGATCATAACACATTTTTCCATGTGGCCTCAGAATCTTCAAGGGACTGCATGTGGCCTTTCTTGAGGAGTGGCTTTTTTCTTGCAACCCACCCATACAAGCCACATTTGTGGAGAATTTGTGATAGTGTTGGCACACAATGACCACTCTTTATCATAAATTCCTGAAACTGCTTTAGAGTTGCTGTAGACCTCTTGGTAGTTTTTCACAGTGCCCTGTCACCCATAGTTTGTTTGCTTCAGCTTCAGTTCCACTACCAGGGACTGAAATGCTCCAGGAAAGCTCTTTGCATGCTGAGCTAATCAAAATGACCACAGCTGATCAAAGCAGAAAGTCAAATGTCTGTGTGTGCCCTTGAAAATGTGATTAGCTACACCTGAGTCATTTTTAGGAGGGGGTAATCCTTTTTCCAACTTCATTGATTCTATTTTTGAATTGTTTTTATTTTTTATGACATGTTGGTGTTATATATTTTACTTGGATTTTACAGTAAATGCAGCTGTGTAAAACAAAAACTGTGCCTGTCTTCATTTCCACAAAATGTGATTATTTTAAAGGGGTGTGATTCTTTTCTATACCCACTGTATGTGTTTACTGTTTTCACAGTTAATTCAGCATGCTCTTTAATCCATAATTCAAAGTGATAACTCATGATAATTGTCATTGTGATAATCCCCTATGCTTCAAAATTACTTCATTGTAAAAATGAACTAGACAGTCTTCTGTCTGTATTGCTCTTTATAGTGACTCATGTCAGATTTAAAAAATCCTGCTGCCCTTTTTGGTAGCTTTACCAACACATGCAACAGATTCAGGTAATTAATAGTGGTGCTATTATTGCACCAAATTGGAAAACAATTATCTCCAGTTCATAGATAATGAAACTGCAGGCAATTAAGAAAACTGTAACTTGGCATAAAGAGATAGACAGAATAGGAAATTGAATAAAGTCCTTGTAGTGCTAGTTTTCTTAGAAAATAACTGCCCCTAATTAAGGCAAGCATTTGTTCCAGTGTTGATAACATTACTGACAAATGCTGCATATTCAGGTAGAACCTGTTGCTGTAGCAATGACAAATTCTTAACCACTACCCGACTGCCCACAGTACATTTACTGCAGGCGGACAGCTTGGGCAGGCTGGATCACATACATATACGTCATCCAGCCTGTTCTGTTTAGGGGTGCACAGCACACCACTTCTGTGTCTGGGGATTGTCACAGGGATTGTGGACTCCGGTACCTAGCTGGGCTACAGCTATCGCATGGACCTGGGCCAATCACAGCACCCTGTACCATGTCATTAGCTGCAGCCCATCACAGCTGTTATGTATGTAACCCATTTGTTCAAAACATTGCTGTTACAGTGATTGTCATTGTAAAACAGAAATCAAAGTGTAAAAAAAATCCCAGAGCCCCCCACCCCCAGAGTAGCACAGTATTACTATGATGAAAGTTACAAAATAAAAATGTTCACCATTTTTTAAAATTGTGATAAAAAAAATTGCAACTTCAAAAAACTCACCACGCCTCTTATTAAATTCCTCAGACAGTCTTCTTTCCAAAAAGGGGTAGTTTCGGGAAAATTTGTACTGTCCATGCATTTTAAGGGCCTTAAGAAATGAGGCCATCAGGTTTGATCAATTTTCAAATATATATGCCATAGTTTGTAGATGCTGTGACTTTCACACAAACCGATTAACCACTTGACCTCTGAAAGATTTACCCCCCTTCATGACCAGGCTATTTTTTGTGATACGGCACTGCATTACTTTAACTGACAATTGCAGTTGATTTTTCAACTGTTTTATTTGACGTGTTTTATAGCAGAAAGTAAAAAATATTGTTTTTTTTTTCAAAATTGTCAGCCTTTTTTTGTATATAGAGCAAAAAAAAAAAACAGACGATTTTGAAAAAAACAAAAATATTTTTTCCTTTATGCTATAAAATACATCTAATAAAAAAATTAAATTCCTTCATAAATTTAGTCCAATATGTATTATGCTACATATTTTTGGTAAAAAAAAAAAAAAACAATAAGCATATATTGACAGGTTGCGCAAAAGTTAAAGTGTCTACAAGCTATGGTTTATTTTTATTTTATTTTCTATTTTTACTAGTAATGATGGCAATCAGCAACTTATAGCTGGACTGCAATATTGTGGTGGACAAATCACACACTAACTGACACTTTTGACACTTTTTGGGGACCAGTGACACTAATACAGTGATCAGTGCTACAAAATATGCAGTCCCTATACTAATGACAATGGCTGGGAAGGGGTCAACAGGGGTGATCAAATGGTTAAATGTGTGCCTAGCTGGTGTTTTAATGTAGTGGGGAGGTGCTTTTACTAGTGGAAGGCATAGATCGATGTTCCTGCTTTACAGGAACACAGGATCCATACCTTTTGTACTGACAGAATGGCAATCTGCCTTGTTTACATAGGCATATAGCTGTTCTGCCTCTGTACTGAAGCATCAGCGGGTGCCGATGGACATTGGAGTCCGCTGTACCCACCGATCATCTCCCACTGTGTATATTGACATTCTTAATAACCTCCAAGACTTCTGCTTCAGCTATATATAGAGTTGTTGTGTTCATGTTTCAATTTAGGGAGTGGAATTCCATCCAGGAATTCAGAAATGAGGCGAGGTCGGGCTCCCTCATCCGCCCTATACAGCTTTGAGTAGAAATCATGAATCACAACCATGATCCATTGTGGATTCTGCGTGACTGTCCCCGTGGAAATGCGCAATACAGGGAAGGAGAAGTAACGGGGATGGGGCATCAACCTAGCAGCCAATCTGGGTCCTATTTTGTCATTTTAAATGTAAAAATGAGCACTGGACCACCGAAGGCTTTTTTCGGCCTGAGTGGTCAGGGCCACATTTAAAGAAAGGCGACTAGAATCCAATAGGGCGCAAGAGTGAGAATACACCTACGATCTTTAGAAAGTTTGTGGAATTCTTGTTCTAGCTTGTCGATTTCAGCCTGTCATTCACTTTTGGGTTTGGTGGCAACTTGAATAATCTTTTCCCTGAGGACTGCTTTATGAGCGTTTCAGGAGAGACTTCCCATTGTCGTTGACCTGAAAGTATTCCCGTTTCTTTATTCAGCATATAGCATTGGGCAGGCTCATTAATAAGGATTAATTTAAGCGCCAATGAAACGTGCCATTATGGTCTTGAGGTTTCGTCGTGAGCAATAAAACCATTGAGTGGTTAGACAATAGGCAGTCCCTAATAAACCATTTAGTGACAGAGGGAATGACAGAGACGGCCATAAAGATGTGGTCTATTCTAGTATAAGTTTGGTGTGGTGCAGAAAAATGTGTGTAATCCTTTGAGGTTAGATTCAATTCTCTCCAAATATAAACCAACCCAGGAGAGTGTATGAGTTTAGTGATCTTCAAACTTTGTCTATGGGGATGCAAAAGTCGAGAACTTCCTTGCCCTGACTTGTCTAGCATCTGATCCAATGCAACATTGGAGTCCCCTCCATTACCACCGTGCCCACTAAGTGAGGGGAAAGGGTGGCTAACATGGATGAGAAGAATTGTGTTTGACCACTGGGCCCTGTCCATAGATCCTGATAGGAGTATGTATCTGCCCTAGGGATCTTTGATTTCCTGTGATGGTGAGAAGTTAATCTTTTTGGAGAAGAAAATCCCCACCCCCTTAGTCTTGTCCTCTGCTTTGGCTAAATAAAATTGGGGAAATCTAGGATGGATAAATATTGGGTTGAAATGTTTAAGGAAGTGGGTATCTTGTAGGAGAAGCACATCTATTTATTGGGAATGAGAGTTGCGGAAATATTTGCGGCATTTTAATGGAGAATTCAAACCCTGGATGTTGTGGGAAACTACACGGAAAGGTGGGGTAACAGCGACATTCGGAGCCATGGATCAGAGAGATTAGTACAATAACTACTGAGCAGAGACCTACCTTCCACCAGATGCACTCACCCATGACTGACCAGATCCAAACAGTAGAGGGGTCAGCACTCTTGAGCCAGTCCCCGGTGTCTGAAAAAGTAAAAGAGATGTGAAAAGATAGAGAGGAAACGGGAGAGTCTAAAAGAAAAAAAGGACCTGTGGAGAATATGGAGAAATCCTTCCATGAAGCTCCCCAGGAGATGGGAACAGGCCTGCCCATTCCCAGTTTAACACAAAAAAACTTAGACACCTGCCTGCATTGCGAACGAGCATCTACCACCACATGAACACACATTCACAGCATAGAGGCAGAGGGAGGAGCACTATATCCACTCCGGCCCAAATAATCACCCATTTTTGCTCATCATAGGGGGATCCCCTCCTCAGAGAATTAAAGCACCTGAGAGGGTAGGAGAGATACCCACTCCCACCCACCCCCACCGTGGGACTGTTGCTCAGAAGCTCCCAACAGGGGAGAGTCACCCCAACTGGGATGTATCTCCTACACCCCTAAAGTCCCCGAACAAAGGTCTTAAAATGCAAAACTAGAAAACGAATCCTTTGAGAATCCGAAGACTTGCTCCTAATGTACAAAGACTCACAGCAAAATATCAAATTAGCAAGAGCTCATATCCAGGAGGACCCAAGAGGTAAAGGCCCCCCAACCCAATTCCTGGGCTGCCCCGACATGGGTTCAAACCAACAAGCAAACAATTACTAAAAAACGTCCAACAGTGAAACACAGACCAAAGGGAGGGACAGGGTTGGAAAAACTGTCCCTACACCTGAAAGGCCCATAAGAAAACAGGAAGTTCCCTAAGGAACAGTCATTTGGTCAGTTAGAGTTGAGATCCCTTGACAAGGAAAGAAAAAGGGAGAAAATCCTGGTTATTATGGTGGGTGAGAGTCCCTAGATCTATTCGGCTGTTGTTTTGCCAGACTGAAGTAATTGGGCTCGGCAGTAAAGGACGTTTAGTGGATCCAGCGTTCTTGTGGTGTGAAGTCGACGGCAGATCGAGTGATATCAGACCCAGCTGTAGCAGTAGATGTTCCCCTTCTTGGAGTGAAGAGAATCCGTACATTTTATTCTTGAATGAGAAAGATAGATGGAAAGAGAAAGACCACCAGCACTTGATAGACTTTTGGGAAAGAACTTGGAGAAGGGGTGTGAGTGATCTTCTCTTCTGGATAGTAAAGAGGGAAGGGTCAGCGAAAACTTGGACTGGGTGGCCCTGGATAGAGAGTTGGTCTGCATCTCTGGTTATGCACATGACATCTTCCTTCACCCTACAAAAGTGTGGCTTGACCACTATGTTCCTGGGTAAACCATCAGAGCGAGGAGATGTACAGAAAAAAGATAGCCACTTCCAGCGCTCAGGTGCCTTCTAAGGTATGGAGCAACCAGGACATCAGTATTCCAAGACAGGGTGGATACTGCCTTCCTCGGATGGGGTAATCCAAAACAAACTGGGAAAAATAAAACAAAAATGAATGCGTGTACACCTAGTGCATTACCAATGGCATTTAATGAATGTTAAAAAACAATACAAAATGGATACTCACAAAAATAGTACTCAATAAACCAATGGAAACCCACACTGGGGAGTGGTGCAGACACATGTGCTAAGAATGAACAAAGAGTACAAGCTAATGTGTTTCGGGGGTGCACCCTCTTCCTCAGAGCTACTTAGGGCAACCGCAGCCAAGCGCTTTTAAATAGAAGATGAATGATGAAAGAGACCTTGATTGGAAGCCCCACCCCCAACAAAGGCGGAGCAAAAAGGCACACACAAAAAACGCTAAAAAGATCCATGTGTTCCACGAAGGTGGTCAAAGGCACAAGTGCATCCAAGGAGGTGCCAGAACTAGAGTAATCCTCGCTTCCTTCTTGCTGCGGCGTGCCCGCCACAGGCAGGTAACAATAGTCATCCACCCGGCGCCCAATGTGTCAAACGACACCGGGGAGTCTAGTGAGGACTGAGTCTCCCTGGAGTCTCCCCATGGATCTTTTTAGTGTCCCAGGCGCCGCCTATTGCCAGTATTGTTGCTATTGCACGGACGAGTTACCCATCCGATCAATGCGCATAGTATGTAATATGATTTTTATTATTAACTGTTTTTGCTAACATTAACATTATTATTATCAAACTGGTTTGGATTAATAAGATTTAATTTTCTAATGAAGTAGTAGTGGTTGATATCTACCTATATTTACTATATGTGTATGTGTTTTTATTTAATTAATTAATTTTTTTTGTTTTGTGCCTTTTTGCTCCGCCTTTGTTGGGGGTGGGCCTTCCAATCAAGGTCTCTTTCATCATTCATTTTCTATTTAAAAGCGATTGACGGCGGTTGCCCTAAGTAGCTCTGAGGAAGGGGGTGCGCCCCCGAATCGCATTAGCTTGTACCCTTTGTTGATTCTTAGCACGTGTCCGTACCACTCGCACAGTGTGGGTTTCCATTGGTTTATTGAGTACTATTTTTGTGAGTATCCATTTTATATTGTTTTAACAGTCATTAAATGCCATTGGTAATGCACTAGGTGTGCGCGGCTTCCTTTTTGTTTTATTTTTCCCATCAGAGCGAGGATGTTGAAGTGTTCTGTGTGATGTATACAGCTCTAGACGGAGCTCCGGTATATCTGGAATGAGATCTTTAATAAAGGCATGGACTGCCAATTGAACATCTTTGATAGATTCAGGGAGGTCTCTAATGCAAAAGTTATATCGCCTCGAGCAGTTTTCCAGGTCGTCAATTTTGGAGATGGCTGTATCCAAGTGATCCTGTAGTTCCTGTATGCGGCCCATATTTTGATTGGCCCTGGATATTGTCTGTTCCACTTTATTTTATATTGCCTCAATCCTAGCACCTAGGTTTTGTAGGTCTGCTTGTATGGTTGAGGTAATTTGAGATGTGTGCACTAAGCCCCTGGAGAGCATCTTACAAAATGTATTCATTATAATGGTAAAATCCCTTGAGGTTGCTGGTGATATTTGGCCTAATATGGCCGACATGGCAGGGCTAGCATCAGGGTCCCTCAAAGGAGTAATCAGGAGATCACCCAGCATTCTCTCCAGGAGAGATTCAGTGGAAGCTGGAGACAGTAGGTTTGGGAGAAGAGTACTCACAGGAGAAGTGCCTGCCAGAGGAGCTGCCTGTGGATCTGCATCTGTGCCTACCTCCAGTTCTTCTCCCCTGTCCTCTGCTGCACATTGCAGGTCAGGCGCCATCTTGAGTTCCTCTGGGGCTGAGGAAGTGAAGCAGGGCTGGTGGGATAAGTCCCTCTGGACCGATCCGATGACATGAGGAGGATCCTGGGTGTCCCTGAAATCGATTGAGGCCAGGGGGGCCTTGAAAACACTCAGGCTGCTTGCGGCGGTGGGGCTGAGAAGGCCAGAGAGGGATGGAGCTCCGAGTCTAGGTGTCCATACTTGGGAGCGCCACGCATGCGCCTCCTTAACTTTTTTATTACCAAAGACATGTAGCAGAATACAATCTGGCTCAGGCAGTATTAAAGGCTCATCAGCAAAGTTAATCGGATCTCCTGTCAATTTCTCAGAAGTTGGAATAGTACTCTCAATCTTGATCCTGTTGTTTTCCCAAAATGATGGTGAAATCTCAACCTCCTGGCTAGGGGGATTCATTGATGCTTCATCCAATTCTCTACCCTTATTCATTTCACTGGCCCTTGTATCTGTTTCTGCTACTGTAGGCTATAGCCAGTAAGGCACTATTTCCTCATTCTCACTATCTACCTCCTCCTCTTCTTCCTATTCTTCCTGCACTACAGTGGGAGCAGGAGCCTGTTGATGTGAAAGGGTCCTGGGAGGGGTTTATTTCGGGGGGGGGAAGTCGAAGAGGGCACTTGAGGCACCCTGACAGCATCAGACAATGGAAGCAATTGATTTTGATGCCACATCTTCAAGGGTCCTTGTTTTCCCTCAGGTCTGATTTGATAGACTGGCAACCCAGGAAACTGTAAACAGATAACTTATGGGTGTGATCGCCATCGGTCAGCCAGCTTATGTTTTCCTGGTGCCCCCAAGTTCTTTAACAACACATGATCTCCAGGTTGCAACTCTTGCAATCTGACTTTTAAATCAAAATTCATTTTGTTCCTTAGCTCTCGGGTTGAGGCATGTTCCATGGCATTTTCATATGCTTGTTTCAGGTTATTCCGCAGCCTTTCAACATAACCTATGTGAGATGTCAAAGAATTGTTGTTGACAGATGTCCCTTAGGCTAAATCAACAGGAAGACGAGCCTGTCTTCCGAACATAAGACGGTGAGGAGACTAGCCGGTGGCAACAATCACAGTACTGTTGTAAGCGTGGACTACTGCTGCAATGTGATTTCCCCAATGCTGTTTCTTCTCTGTGGGCAAAGTCCCCAGCATATTCAACAAAGTTCTGTTAAATCTTACAGGATTCTCCCCTGCGGGTGATAGGGCGTGGTCCTGCACTTCTTTATGCCCAATAAGGCACACAACTGCCGAACTAGCCTGCTTTCAAAGACTTGTCCTTAGTCAGAGTGAATTTGAACAGGTGATCCATATTGTACGAAAAACTTCTCAACAAGGAATTTAGCCACAGTGGTAGCTTGCTGGTCTTTAGTAGGATAAGCTTGAGCATAGTGGGTGAAATGATCAGTCACCACCAGAACATTACTTCTTTCACCTGTATCAAGTTCCAATCACAGGAAGTCAATACACACCAACTCCAGGGGCTACTGACTCTGCAAGTGTCACATAAGAGCGTTGGATGCACACTAAACATGAATGACAGCATCTCTTGTCTTCCCCTCTCATGTTGGCAAGTAAAACCTATCCCTAACTAGGCAGAAGGTTCTCTCTGTTCCTAAATGCCCATGTTCATGCAAAGCTACCAAGACTCTTGCACAGTGTTTTTCAGGAAGAAATAGCTGCCATTTTTCCTTCATATCTTCAGAGGGACCTCGCCTATACAGTACTTCATCTCTCAATTGCAGTCTATTCCATTCCCACTGTAAAGTCTTCACAGAATCACAGAGCTCTTCCTCAACAAGTTAGGATCCTGTGTGCTCAGGGCTTGAATGACCAGGTGGCTTTGCAGATCCTGCTTCGGGTCCTTTCTCAGATTTCTCTTAGACAGCCGAGGAAGGCCCTCACCTTGTACTTGCATCAGCCCACAATAGCATTGAGATACTCCAGACGAATGAGCTCATATGGATTCCACTCCAACACTTCCTTTCAGTCTTCGGCCATACCCTGAAACAAAGCCTGTACACCTTCGGCAGTCACATAAGTCCAATCTTTGGGCTCCTCCATCCGGCAGTGGGGCCTACGGGATAGGGCATCCGCATCTTGATTTCCTGCACCCGGCCGGTACTTTAAACAGAACTGGAATCCTGCGAGAGCAGCAAACCACCTGTGCCCCATTGCATCCAATTTGGCAGAGGACAAGAGATAGGTTAAGGGATTATTGTCTATCTTCACCACAAACATGGCTCCATACAAGTAATCCTTCAACTTGTGCACCATGACCCATTTCAAAGCCAGAAACTCCAGTTTGTGGACAGGACAGTTTTTTCTCGATGGAGTGAGACTGCAACTCACATAAGCCACTGGTCTAAGTCCACCGTCTTGTTCTTGATAGAGAATTCCTCCCAGTCCATCTCTGTTGGCATCCACATGAAGCTCATAGGGTTTGGCGGGGTCAGCATAAGCAAATACTGGAGCCTCGGTGAGACTCCTCTTCAGATGCCAGAAAGCCTCCTCACACTGGGGAGTCCATTGCTCTTGCACCGATTCTCTCTTCCTGTGAGCACCAGACTTCTTCACCTTAGGCCCATCTTCACCTTCTCCAGTGGCTACCTGCAGCAGTTCATTAAGAGGCAGAGCAATCTTTACAAAATTGCCACAAACCTCCGATAGTAAGAGCACAACCCCAGGAAAGATTTCAGTTCAGTTACAGTTCTTGGTCTAGGCCATGTGGTGACAACCTCCAACTTTTTCGGATCTGTAGCTACTTCTCCAGTGGAGACAACATTTCCCAAGTAGGTGACAGAAGTCCTGTAGAATTTAAAAGAAAAGGTGGTGCCCTTAGATGGCGATAAGGACTCCAAAGTATAGTAAAGCTCTGTGCCAC
Organism: Glandirana rugosa; assembly: GCA_018402905.1. Taxonomy (NCBI): domain Eukaryota; kingdom Metazoa; phylum Chordata; class Amphibia; order Anura; family Ranidae; genus Glandirana; species Glandirana rugosa. Next base: position 35,634 of record BLSH010120126.1, read on the forward strand.
GTCCCGGAAGGAGTATTTGAAGATTGGGTTGAAAACAATGGACTTTACCAGCACATACAAGATAGTATAAAATAAAAGTTTATTGGTCTACATTAAAAAGGGTATCACCATTCAATAGTATTCACAAAGCAGATTAATAAAAATATAATAAGTAGTACAAGTGGTTCCCCTTGGGGGGTATGGGCCATCCAGAACTAAACAATGAGAATACATTGATCATCTTGCAATGAAAGAATCACTCTGATGTTTATCAGGAGCATACAATTCTAATAAGGATACAGACATATATTAGTATATTCAAAGCTGACCATTAAAACTCGGATAAGAATCTATAAAGAATCATTCACTTGCACCAGCAGAAAACCCGAACAGACCCCCCAGTGACCACCTGGGTTTCCACACCACCCAAGGTAACAAGTAACTAGGTATAAAAATGTAGATATAGTTTTAGCTAGAGGCTGCAGGCAGGGTGTAGATAAGGTATCAAACTTTATTAGGTGCTTACCTAAGTGGGGTAGAGAATCGCTACCGACTTCCAGGTGGGTGTAGTTACTTGGTTAAATATTTGCTAGTGTTGGGGTGACCTGTAAAGAGGGGAGCCGCCTAAATGATCTAATCTATATATCATGGTATGTTTGTAAAGTACCATGGAATTAAAGTAGCAATAAAGTTACCTACCTTGTGTATCCAGGTAGGCATACATAGGCTAGTTAGGGGTGGCTCGACACACCCAAAGTATACTCCCATATATAAGAGGGCCTAGGGTGACAACAATTAGTAATATAACCACCATAAGACTAAAATGGATGTGAGAGTACATAGGGAAAGGAATATAGAAGGTCCGTGCTCATAACAATACCTAAGTGGTAACAGGCAGGGAGAATGCTTCCAGCAATCTGAGTGTCCAGGTAATCCACCCCTCGGTTAGCACTAAGACGATCCTGAAAGCATATATATGCATAGAATGAGTGAGAGCTGCCATCACATTAATTCCCCAGAAGGCCCCCCACTTAGGCTAGTAAGTACCTGTCAGTATTGAACATGTAGAAAACATGCATCCTGGGGGTGTGCAGATGAGAGGGAGACGTGTCTCCCAAAGATGCCTGTGGTTCTGGCATCTGTGCTTCTCTATTTGTGTGCCCCAACTGGGATCACACGTCAGAGGTGTCTGACATCACCCAGCCCGGCCACTACCCTTCTGCGCATGCTCGTGCCAGACAGGAGTCCCAGGACCAAAGGCCCTAAAGCCCCCCCTCCAGTACAGATGACAGAAGGGTGTTGATGACAGAAGTGTCATCAAGGACGCCATAGAGCCCACATCCAGGGGAGGGGGGGATGAGGCGCCTGGTCCCAGCCGACACGCGGCTCGGGTGGCCGCACATATTGGCTATGTTGAGGGCAAACAATGAGTGGGGGGCCCCCCGGTGGCCAAGGAGGGGAAATATCCGGGCTGGCCGCAGGCAAGGAAATGATAGAACAACGTATAACAAAAAAAATTGCTCTAGAATTCTGTTGAGGGACTAATCTGACCAAGCAGGCAGATCCCAGAGCAAGTGATAACACTATGGATGAATATAATATTAACATACATATAACAACATACATATATATACATTTTGATAAACCTGATTTGATGATTAAAATGGGCATTCCATAATCCTGTATTGGTATCACTACTAGAGTTGAGCGAACACCTGGATGTTCGGGTACGGTGGGTTCGGCCGAACTTCGGGAAAAAGTCTGGGTTCGGTACCGAACTTGACCCGAACTTTACCCCAAACCCCATTGAAATCAATGGGGACTCGAACTTTTCGGCACAAAAATGACTGTAAAAGAGTCCTGGAAAGTGCTGCAAAAGGAAGTAAAATGATTTTAGAACAATAATCTGTCCCTTACAGCAACAGCAGGAACCTGACCCTATAGAACTAGAAGATGATTTTAAAACAATAATCTGTCCCTCTAAGCAGTAGACTCTACCTAGTCCAGTCAGATCGTTCTGTAATGCAGGATGAGATGTTATTAGATCTGCAATCTGTCCCTAAAAGCAATAGTAGTAGTAATCTCTACCTAGTCCACAATCGGATCGTTCTGTAATGCAGGATGAGATGTTATTATATCTGCAATCTGTCCCTCACAGCGCCGGCAGCATCCTCTCCCTACACTACCCAGAGAACATGTGACATGCAGCACTAGGTGACTCCAGCTTATAAAGAGGCTGGGTCACATGTTGCACTGGCCAATCACAGCCATGCCATTAGTAGGCATGGCTGTGATGGCTTCTAAGGGCAAACCAGTGAAACGCTTGTTGATTGGCTGCCCTACAGCTATTCAACATGTGTGATCAAATACCCGAACCCAAACTTTTTTTCAAATGTCCGGGTTTGGGTCCGGGTCACGGACACCCCAAAGTTCGGTACGGACCCGAACTTTACAGTTCGGGTTCGCTCAACTCTAATCACTACCTTTTGATGACAAAAGGGATAAGAGAGAAAAAAAGGAAATATGCAAATGAATTGCTGTAAGCCATTTAATGTATGTTGGCTATTATTAGATGTTGATTAGGGGTAGATTGCTCAGTCACAATGAACTCATAAGAATGGTTTATAAGATAACTTTGTTGATACCTGGGGGCTTAATTGCCTCCAGTCTCTCAATCCAAAGTGTTTCTCTTTGCAATATACGCTTATCCCAGCTGCCACCACATGGGTCTTCTGGTACTACCTCCAATACACTGAACTGCACATATGATGTGTCAAATTTGTGATAAAGGCCCAGGTGGTGGCTAACTGGGGTAATCATCTTAGCAAATTGGTAATAGTATATATGATCATATATTCTTTGTTTGAATTTATGAATTGTTTTGTCCATGTAATATGCCCAGCATCAGCACGTCATGAGGTAAATAACCCCACGTGTTTCTCAGTTGGCATAAAACCGTGGGCAAAATTTTTCCCCATTAGGTAGTACAAATTGAGTGCCTCTTTTTACCCATGGATAGTGCATACAATGCTCACAGGTATGGATCCCTCTGGGTGGACTAATGCTATCCGTGCTGGGACTATATAGACTAGTAATAATTCTATTACCTATCGATGTGGATTTACGATAGATAATTTCAGGGGTGTCTCGTACATATTTTCCTAGAATGGTATCTTAGGTAAGAAGATGCCAATGTCGTTGCAAACAGGCTCTGAGTTCATTGTGCTGGGCTGAGTATTTGGTAATAAATTTAGTCATATGAACGACTTGATTGGGGTCTCTTTTGGGGTACAGGAGAGTATTTCGATTCTGTTTGAATGCCTTGTTATAGACCTTCCTGAGGAGGGTTTTGCTGTAGCTTCTTTGTCGGAGGCATGTACGTAGTTCTGCTGATTGAATAACAAAATCTGTATCGTGTATGCAGTTGCGCCGTAATCGGATATACTGGGCATAAGGTATGCTGCGAATCAATGGTGCAGGATGCCCGCTTTGTGCATAGAGGATAGTGTTTCCTGCAGTACTTTTACGGTATAATTAAGTAGCTAGGCCATTTTGAATGTCTTTAAAGATCTGTAAGTCCAAAAAGGAAAGAGTATCCTTGTGCCAGTTAACTGTAAATTTAAGGTTGTAACTATTGGTGCTGAGATGGTAAAAAAGTTCTGTCAGGGACCCCACCATGCCCGTCCAGATGAGAAATACAGTATGTCATCAAAGTACATGAGCCAGCACAAGGCCTGACTACATCCTTCGTCTGAAAAAATGTCACGTTTCCACCCCCCTACGTACAGATTGGCGTACGCCGGGGCACAACAAGTGCCCATAGCGACGCCCTGCACCTGGAGGTAGTGGGAACCCAAAAAGGTAAAGTAATTGTGTTGTAGAATAAAAGCCAGTAATTCCAAAATAAACATACAAATTTCCATTGGTGATGGTCTTGTTCCATAAGGGAGGTCTGTATCAGATGTAGTCCTAGATTGTGGGGTATGCTGGAATATAATGCTTCCACGTCAATTGAGACTAGAATTGCCTCTGGGTAGTAGGAGAGACCATCTAATCGTGTCAATAGATCCAGGGTATCCCTCATGTAGGAGGGAAGCCTGGTGACGTGGGGCATGAGAAAAAAATCAACAAACTTGCTGGCGTTTTCAGTGATAGTGCCAATGCCTGATATCATAGGCCTACCTGGAGGGGCTTGAATATTTTTGTGGATTTTCAGAATAGAATAAAATGTAGCTTCCCTGGGATGTGGGGTTTTGAGAAATTCAAACGTTTCCTTGCCAATTAATGCATTAGAGTAGGCTGTAAATATTGGTTGTCTAAATTGTAACTCGAACTGTTTAGTAATTTCAGCTGTGATAGGTCGATACCATTCCCTATTCTTTAATATATTAAGGCACATTGTTTCATACTGTGAGCATGTCGTGAGTACAATGTTGCCCCCTATGTCGTATGGCTTAATAATAGTATCTTGCCTCCTTTGCAGTTGGATGAGGGCCTGTTGTTGTTGCACAGTAAGGTTGGAGGTCACTTCTGGGATGGTCATTCATTTAACCTTGCTTGGCTACAAGGAATGCTGAAATCTGGGGGCTAGTTGTTAAATCAGAGAATTGTCTGGACTTTGGTTTTCATTGTGATTGGGCAGGTGGCCTTCTATCTATTTGTTGACTAGTATCTATTTGTGAATGACTGGGTTCACTGTTTTCATCGAGCAGGAGCATCAGGTCCCGTAGGGCCCTAAAGTCCTGCATGGCAAAGTTCTTGATTTGTTCAGAAAATTCCTTTTCTTCTCTCAATCTTTTTTGGTCTGCATCAAAGATATAATTATAGGTTAGTTTTCTTACAAACAGATACAGATCTTTGATACTTCCTACTTGTCGATTTTGTTGGTTGGGCAAAAGGTTAGGCCTAATTTAAGGACATTTAGCTCCTCCTGGGAAAGCGGATAGGGCATAAGATTTATAACACTCAGCTCATCCTTGCTGGTGCACTGAGTGGGGGGTCCCTAAAGGGGGGGGCTGGGCGGGTAACATATGTGTCAAGTGTGCCCTGTCTATTGGCTTCTGAGAAAGGTGCTAGTACAGGACGGTATTGTAATAAGTGAGTGGTCGGGGATTAGGGGCACATGGTCCCAATCCGACCGCCCCTCCCGGGGTGGAATCATTAGGGTGTTCTTTCTGTGGCAATAAATTGGTGTGCATCATATGTAAAGCTTGTGCTGCAATGGGTCCCATGTAGGTGTGCTGCATATGTGTTAAACAAAAATAAAGCTGCGCTTGTGAAGGGACATAAAGAAAAAACGTGTGTAAGTGAACAGTGTCCGTAGCTGAAACAAATCAATAAGACCAAGTGACAGTGATCAAATAAAGTCCAATCTTGAAAACAGCATAAGATCCATTAATCGAATATTCCAAAAAGGTGAATCTAAATGTGTCACACGAGCCCAACAGTGAACAAGACCTCCACCACGATTAGTTGTGCCCTTACCGGAACTCTTGGACCTCTTATGACAGGAGGTCAAACACACATGTGTGGATTAGGCCTCCACAGGGCCACCTTGATCTTTAGTTCACGGGACGCCCAGTTCGATCGATTGGTTCCTCTCCTGTCCTGGGTGGGGAGTATAGGGAACCTCTCCCACAAATAGGTGGTCAATGGAGTAGGTAAACACAAATCCACACACTTCCACTCCAAGGGAATCACGATGACCAAAAAAGAAATGGGCCAAATAGTGTAATACCGTTGATAAAATCAATTTATTACAAAATATAAGAAATAAACTCACATGTATCCGGATATACAAGCGCCA
>BLSH010120126.1:44157-54997 GCA_018402905.1 Glandirana rugosa
AGCAGTAGATCCGAGCATCACAGGTTGACCATAACATGGTCAAGATGTGATATAAATAAGTCACACAAGAGAGACCTCAAGAACTCGAGGACAGACCCTTAAAAATAACACCCCTTCTAAACATAGGAATTTGGGTATCCTGACTATAAGAGGAATTATATAACCGACTTTATAAGGTATACGATTATATTCAATCTAAAGAAAAATTCATTAACAAAATTAAATTTCTTTATAACAAAGTTTAACAGGAGTAGAAACAAACAAGGTAATATCCTACAAACATACAATAAGTATTCGGGGCGTATATTAAGGAGAATATCAGTCCTATGGGTTTAAGGATACAAATCTTCCCCACAATAAAAATTCCCAGACAGGAGCTCAAGAACTCCAGAGAGAACACACTGAATAAATATAGTGTAGAACTGGTACAATACCAGTTGGACACTACGAGCCTAGATGACGAATTAGTGGTATTGAATGCACAATATGAAGCAATTAAAAACCATACTAAATTTGAAACCAAAAACCAAGAGCTCAAGGAGTTCCTGGATAAAATTAATAAGAATATAATTTAAAAAAACAAGGCAAACTAGTCAAAGACAGAACAGCCTTTAAGGAAGGATATGCTTACCGTTGGGATTATTCATCTAGGAGTAGAGGTCCAAAGTATAGACAGAGACCTAATACTCCCTTTAGGAATCAGAAAACTCCAGAATATGAATTTGAATCTGACTCCTCTATGTCGTCTTCTTTTTCACAGGAACATCCATTTCAACCCACGCTAGGTCAACATTCGTACACAGGATTGCGTAAGGGGGCATTATGGTGGCGGGACTTCACAAATGCCAAGCACTAAAAGGAAACCTGATGATGCTCAGAGTAATGTATTAACAAACACTCAGTCACGTGGTGGACACACTCAAGGTGATGGTAGATCACATAACACGACACATATGCAGCACACCTACATGGGGCCCATTGCAGCACAAGCTTTACATATGATGCACACCAATTTATTGCCACAGACACAACACCCTAATGATTCCACCCCGGGAGGGACGGTCGGATTGGGACCATGTGCCCCTAATCCCCGACCACTCACTTATTACAATACCGCCCTGTACTGGCACCTTTCTCAGAAGCCAATAGACAGGGCACACTTGACACATATGTTACCCGCCCAGCCCCCCCTTTAGGGACCCCCCAACTCAGTGCACCAGCAAGGATGAACTGAGTGTTATAAATCTTATGCCCCAACCCGCTTTCCCTGGAGGGGCTAAATGTCCTTAAATTAGGCTTAACCTTTTGCCCAACCAGCACAATCAACAAGTACGAAGTTATCAAAGATCTGTATCTGTTTGTAAGAAAACTAACTTATAATTATATCTTTGATGTGGACCGAAAAAGATTGAAAGAAGAAAAGGAATTTTCTGAACAAATTAAGAACTTTACCATGCAGGACTTTAGGGCCCTATGGGACCTGATGCTCCTGCTCGATGAAAACAGTGAACCCAGTCATTAACAAATAGATACTAGTCAACAAATAGATAGAAGACCAACTGCCCAATCCCAATTCAAACCAAAGTCCAGACAATTCCCTGATTTAACAACTAGCCCCCAGATCTCGGCATTCCTTGTAGCCATGGTCAGCGAGGTTAAACGAATGACCATCCCGGAAATTACCTCCAACCTTACTGTGCAACAACAACAGGCCCTCATCCAATTGCAAAGGAGGCAAGATACTATTATTAAGCCATCCAACAAAGTGGGCAACATTGCACTCATTTCATGCTCACAGTATGAAACAATGTGCCTTAAAGTGGATGTAAACCCACCACCCACCCAGTATAAACTAATGACACAGTATTCATGTATATATACATGCAAACCTCCTGCATCTATCCCTACCTTTCAAATGTACTTCCTGTAAGCACCAGCAGCTCTGTAAAACTCTGAAATCAGAGTGTGTCTGTGTGTGCTGGAGTTTGGTGGGTGGAGTTGTGATGTCACAAGCCTCCCCACCCACCTCTATACTGAGACATTGAGGAGGGAGGGGGGCGTGTAAAACGTTCTCTGCTGTGTGAAGGAGATAAGCAAACTGCTTGTCACTCACAGAGCAAGGGGCGGATCGACTGTGTATTTCCCTGTTAGTCGGACTTTCTCTTCCTGAAAAAAGATAAGCTCATTACTCACAGTTGGATTAACTCTTTGTGGCAAGATTGGGCACAGATGATATGACATGATATGACAGGCAGAATTATTAATTTTTTTTTTCTGGGTTTACATCCACTTTAATATATTAAAGAATAGGGAATGGTATCAACCTATCACAGCTGAAATTACTAAACAGTTTGAGTTAGAATTTAGACAACTAATATTTACAGCCTACTCTAATGCATTAACTGACAAGGAAACGTTTGGATTTCTCAGTACCCCACATCCCAGGGAAGCTACATTTTATTCTATTCTGAAAATCCACAAAAATATGCAAGCCCTATTAAACCCCTTTCCTTAAACACAGCAATCTATGTGAACAGTCAAAAGTGAAAATAAGGAGAGAATAAAAGGGGTTAATAATAACTCTGTGGGATCTGGCAATTATTCAGCTAGCTCTTTGGGAATAATTAAAGAATTGATCCTTGGTGGTAAATCAGAGCAATTTAACTGGCTTGTGGTTATCCCTTTATGCTGGCGAGCTTTCCTGTTTGGAATAAGCACCTGTGGTCACTTTATGTGATGTTTCAATATTTTTTGTATCCAATAGAGATTGCAGATGATTAGAATGTGAGCAAAGCACAGATGTCTGCATACAGTGTTCTTAAAAGTAAATAAACTTGTCTTTGGTGGAACTACAAGTATCAGAAACTTAGGCAGAGACAAAGATGTCTATATGCAGTATCAATTAGCTCACCCACAGCTTAACAGAAGTTGCTGGTAAGGAAGCAGATGATGACTTTTTACAGAATCTTCCTCTGTGTCCTGGCTCAGGGAAATGGCGTCTGACCTCCATCACACCACATCGCTGCCTACCTGGATCTGATGTGCAGGTAGCGATGTAAGATCTGGAACAACCTCTGGACCGCTGTAGACATGAAGCGATGCTGTCCACAGTTATCCCGCTGGATGTAGCTGTAAACTCCTTCCAATGCAGGTGGCAACTCACCCGTGGCTCACACTGGCACAGAGCCCGTGCTAGCAGATCCAAGCCAACATCCCCAAGCTGTAGGTCAGACCAGTCCCTCTTGAACAGAAACCTCAGTGTTCTGAACTACACATCCCACAATCCTTTGTTCTGTTCTGCTCTCTGTTTTTAGAGAAAGGAATAAATCAACACATGGAGTCCAAGCCAACACTAGAGGGAGACAATGCCACATTAATAGCTAACACATGGTCTCTGAATTGCAGGCTGTTACACATCGTCTGAATTTCAGGCAACAATAGCCAGCTCCTGGCTACAATTGCTTGACTGCATACTTGCCAGTTAAAGTAGCACAGTGCTGAATAGCAAAAAAAGGCCTGATCATGAAGGGGGAAAACCTTCTGGAGGTCAAGTGGCTAAAGAATGACTGGCATTTCTGAGATTAGGAAACTGGCGGTAATTAAAACCAGCTTTGAGCTGGTTTACAAAGGTACACCATTGCTTAGATTGAGACGTGCCTGTGCAGGGAAGTGGTCATGAATATAACAACTTCCTGTATAGTGCTGTATCCCCTGCTCCATAGATCTGTCCGCCAGGAGATTCTCTAACCAAAAACTAAATGCAAACAAAGGGGGCAGGAATACAGGTGATATCATTACCAAAATATCTCAAAGCCAATATTGAGGAAATTACTTGTCACTGGGTGGGCAGAGCCTAATGGGGTACTAAGAGAGAAGCTCCCCACTGTGTCTGCTTTAATTTTGGTTCACAACACACAGCAGTGAGTGGATTTTAAAGCTGCTACTGGACTGAATAATGGCTTTGGACCCGCCCACTGCTGTGTCCTGTCAAACAAAAGTGAAATGTACCTGATGGCTAGGGATGGGCGAAAGTTCAGCCTGAGCATAAGTTCAGGCCGAACCTTCGCTGTTCGGTCGGTCAGCGAGCAGTCAAACAAACGGGACGTTCAACCGCTTGTGTGGCCCCCCGAACCGACCAAAATCTAATGCGTCACTGAAAAATGCATTGCAAGCCCTGATTGGCAGTGAAAGCTTTAGTCAATCTGGGCACAGAGCACTGTCAGAGTCATGATTGGACACTGTCATCATGACTTTATCCAATCACGGCTCAATACCGCCCCACAGTATAAAAGTATTCTTTGAAAGGCAACCATTTTCAGTGTGATTTCGTCTGGAGAGAGATAGAACAGGGCTCTGCTCAGTGCTATTAGTTAGCTTGTGCTAAACTGTGCTATTTTGCTTTAATTGTCAGTGTAGAATATTAGTTTAATTTTCGGTCTAGGGATAGTGTGAGTGTAGTGAAGAGGACCATTCAGCTTTGCATAGTGTGCAGCTAGAGTAGGGACAGCTCAGATAGTTTCACTGTAGTGTAGTGATACCGTGTCTTTCATACATACATTAGTGTATAAGTGGAGTAGGGACAGCTCAGATAGTTTCAGTGTACTGAGACCGTGTCAGTAATCTTTACATTAGTGTATAGCTAGAGTAGGGACAGTTCAGAAAGCGCCAGTGTAGTGACGGTTGAACCCAGTCTATTTGATTGCATTACTTTCAGTTTAACGCCATTTACTTCTGTGTGTGTTACTTTCAGTTTAACGCTATTTACTTCTGTGTGCGTTACTACCAGTTGAACACCATTTACTTCTGTGTGCGTTACTGCCAGTTTAACGCCATATAGTTCTAAGTGCGTTACTGCCAGTTTAATTCCATATAGCTCTAAGTGCGTTACTGCAAGTTTAACGCCATTTACTTCTGTGTGCATTACTGCAAGTTTATCGCCATATAGTTCTAACTGTGTTACTGCCAGTTTAATGCCATATAGTTCTAAGTGCGCTACTGCCAGTTGAATGCCATTTACTTCTGTGTGCATTACTGCCAGTTTAATGCCATTTACTTCTGTGTGCGTTACTCCCAGTTTTAACGCCATATAGTTCTAACTGCGTTACTGCCAGTTTAATGGCATATAGTTCTAAGTCCGTTACTGCCAGTTTTACGCCATATAGTTCTAAGTGCGTTACTGCCAGTTTAACGCCATACAGTTCTAAGTGCGTTACTGCCAGTTTAATGCCATATAGTTCTAAGTGCGTTACTGCCAGTTTCATGCCATATAGTTCTAAGTGCGTTACTGCCAGTTTCATGCCATATAGTTCTAAGTGTGTTACTGCCAGTTTAACACCATATAGTTCTAAATGCGTTACTGTCAGTTTAACGCCATATAGTTCTAAGTGTGTTACTGCTCGTTTAATGCCATTTACTTCTGTGTACGTTACTGCCAGCTTAATGCCATATAATTTTGTGTGCCACTGTACATTTGCTGCATTATATTGCAGTATATTACAGTGTATCCGTGGAGTGTATCTGTGTAGTGTGAGTACTCAAAATAAGTGCACCAAACACCACTTCACATTGATTAAAGTGCATCTACATACAGATTTCCACTTCTTCATAAGATTGCTTAATAAGCACAGTCCCCTCCCTCCCAATAATGTCTGGGCAGACCAGAAGGAGAGGCAGATGTTTCCTTGGCACTGTAAGGGGGCCAGCAACAAATGTGTCCACAGGCAAAGGTGGACGTGGTGGTCAGTCCTCAGGCAGGGCATCATTTCCTCTGTTTAGTGAGTTTGCCCATGCTATCCAGCCACAGCATGCAGAGGAGGTGGTAGACTGGCTTATTAAACCTTCCTCATCCTCATCATCCTCTGTCACGCAAGCAGAGACAAGTGTGAAGTCCCCTGCAGTTGCCAGAGTGGATAAACCTGCCTCTTTGTCCACATCTATTCCTGCCATAGCCCCAACAGCCCCAGCTGTTGCTGAGCAAAATAAAGGCAGCTTGCAGGGAAAATTTCATTTTTTTTGGCTTTATAACTGCAATTATTGCTGCAACAGATTCTAGACATGGCACAGATCTGCCACTTTACAGGTAGACTAAGGGGACCCCCAGGCACTATAGTGTAAGGATTTTTTCATTTTTATGCTGTCACTTTAAAAATCAAAAAATCTCTACTCATTTAAAAATGTTTTTCAAAAACTTATTTTCATTGATACATGTCCCCCAGGGCAGGCCCCGACCTCTATAACCATTGTATGCACAATTACTTGCATATAAGCCTTCAAAATGGGCACTTATGGCACTTATGATTTCCGAAGTTCGGGTCCCATTGACGTTAATGGGGTTGGTTATTCGGGTCTGGACTTTCGCGGTGTTCGAAAGTTCTGGTGTGAACCGAACAGGGGTCCATTCGGCCCATCCCTACTAATGGGGAACTAGTCTTAGTTCCTCATCAGGCTCCACTCACCCCTAGTACATACCTCTTGGCGAGGAGGGAGAGCGTGCATTGAGGACTAATGTCCATTGTGGGCACTCCAACCTGAGTACAGGCACTAACAGATTCATGTACCTGTTTGTGACAGATACATAAATCACCAACACTTTGGATGCTGCATCTTGAAAAAAATTCTAAAGGGTGTCTGGACACTCTTTATGAATTTCCCGAAGAGTGCATGTTTCTGTACGCTGTGTAGCTAGCTGTATGTTTGCCACCACTATCCCTTCTCCTTCTTACTTGTCACTGTTTAAGGACACTGGTTGCTAGCAATCCTAGCTACCAGTGGCATTGACAATGGGCAGAGCCTGATAGGTAAGCTGAGGCACTAGTTCCTCATCAGGTACTCTCTCCTTGTGATTGACAGCAGGCAGCGAGGGGTTATTCTATAGCCAACATCAGGCTTTCTATTGGCTATGGATCCACCCACTGCCTGTTATCAGTCACAAGGGGAGCAGACCTGATGGGGAGCTAGGATCACTGAATCTCCATCAGGTTCCTCCTACCCAGCTGCACAACTACTCAGTGCTGCACTGTCTGTGTGACAACTGCAGTGATGGGAGGGAGCTTAACTGCACTGAGGATAGAGTATGGAGACTCAGTGCAGCTCTGTACATGGTGCTTACCACAAATGAATGTACCTGTTTTCAACAAGTACATAAATCTGTTGCTCGTACTAATATTTGTCATGGGGCAAAATGGAATTCTAAAGAGTGTCTATAACACTCTTTATGACTTTCTCTGTTTGTATATCAATCTTTGTGATATAAACACTAGGCGCATATTATCCCATATCATGTTTTGTTTAAAAAAAAGAGATTGAGAACAGGACAGAGGGATACCGACACATAAAAGTATAGTTTTTCAATTTAGCTCTCCGTGCTCCTCCAACCTCTAATTCATCTCTCCTGCCTCTCATGTTAAAAAAAAAAAAAAGTGGGAGAGTTTGAAGACACGTCTGCTGTGTAAAAAAAGCTCTTATAATTAAACTGCATAGATGGTTTCAAAACTGTTAATTATTTTAAGCAGTATTGTATAACATTTACTTCTATATTATAAGTTACTTTCTAGAGGGGTGTGGCTACCACCAAGATGGCCAGACATTTGGTTGTTATACTGTAATTAGAATGCTTTGTCATATCGCTTTGAAAAAAGTTACTTGTTAGGATAATACTTAAATTCAGTCTTGTGATTAAGCGGCAGGAAGCTCTTAACTCAGATCTTTGGTTATTAGTCTACTTTAGGCATACACTGCTTCTTATGAAGAACATGACACCCACTGAAAAATATGATGGGAAATGCCACTCAACTCACAAACAGAAACCCACAGCTGGCACAGAACTTGATAATAGAGGCAGTGGGGAAAGATCATCCATTTACATGTCTATGTCAAGCATAATGCATGCACAGTTACATATTCATTATACAAATTAAAATAACTTTCTTTTGTAAGGAGCATATATGCATAAATTGTCCATATTTAGTTTGGTAGAAATTCTGGATCCACAGTTCAGTAAACGTATAACTGTCTTTATTTATTCTGACATTTACTACATTGTTTTACAAGATGCTTTTGTATTTTTATTTTATAGTAAGTAGTAAAGACAATACAATCATATAACTTTTACAGTTGGTACTCATATTTGAGATGAATAAGGTGGAAAGGTAATTTTGAAAGTGTTTTTTCACTTTCGTGGCCAAATTCGGATAACTCCTAATTAAAATTTGCTACATTTTCCAATTCATATAGTGTAACATAAAAAAAAAATAAACATTGCAGCTTACCTTTTTAAGATGCTCCACTCTGTACTCTCCAGCATGGAAAAATTGTAGTACTTCTCTTTGTTTATAAGGGGGCTGGTCAGCTGTGTTTGCCATATTTAATCTGTCTGCACTGTACAGACAGATTTTCATTATCAATTGAAATTAGATTTGAGCATTGTCTGTCCAAATAGTAAGTTAAAGTTGTAGAGGCCTGGCTTCTTGCATTGTATGCTAATGAGAACAGACTTGGGACAGGCTCACTATATCATTGTTCAGAATACCTTGCAGTCAACCATGACACCTCCTCCTCAGAAACATCTAAAAGGTAAGGTTGGCCATAAATGGATTTGATCCATCTATGGGCATGCTGATTGTATTAAAGCTGATCCATCAATCAACTTTAGTATAACCAGCCTGTTGGATTTTTTTTCATGCAATCACTGCCAGTGGCTTTAGCAGCCAGCAGTGTTCATTGTGTTATTCCAGCAGGGAAGGCTGCCCCCCAACAGAACACAATAGCGCTGCAAAAGGTATTCCTCCCATCAAGTCGTGATGGAAGAAAAGAAAATTGTATAATCCACGGCTTGCTTAACCCTTCCTCACCCAAAATATGCATATGTTTGGCCTCACTGGACTGGGCTTGTTTTTTATGGGGCCGCATATATGCGTATTTGTCTTTGTGCTGGGAGAGCACTGCAAAGTGCACTCCCAGCGCAGAGACTGGGGTCTCACCTCTGATTGGCTATCACAGTGATCAGTTACTGTGAAGCCTGCCCCTGTGTTTTCTCTCTCTGAATGGAGAGGATGCCTCACAGCTGATCAGAACCCCAGCAGATTTTAGCCTCTTAACGGATAAGAGATATTTGAAGAATCAAGCATCAGCAGCCCTGAAGAAGGGGGAGTTTGTTGGACCCCCGAAACGCATTGGCTTCATTTTATTGCTTTTAACCAAATAACATCAAAATTGCATCCACTTTTACCTCAACGTTTGGGCGCTCCTTTCCAATTACCCTCTGACCTCTCTGAATGGAGGGGAGAGATACATTGTATCTCTCTCATTGCAGAGAGAAACATAAACATGACTGTGTAAAAAAAATAAATAAATAAAAGGAAAAATGCCTAGATCAAGGTTTGATCTAGGTCAGTGCCAGGGTTAGTGTTTGGGTCAAAGGTCAGGGTCAAAAGTCATGGTCAGTATATTTTTGGCAGGATTTAATTTTTTTTTTTTTTAAATTAGCATCAGCGTCAGTGGGTGTCAGTGTTGGTGTGTTTTAGGTAGGATTAATGGGTGCATACAACAACTAACATGCACATATGTGGTATCGTTGCGATCATTGCGAGCAGGCAAATTAATTTTGGGTTGTTCTTTGGTGGTAGGTTATGGTAGTAGCAAGAAATATACAGCTACATTTAAAAAAAACGATTTTTGTTTAATATTTTGGGCCAGTTTTCCTTTGATAATAAAAAATAAATAAAAAAGCAGGCGATATCCATTACCATTTACCACCAGATGAAAGCCCAATTTGCCATGAAAAAAACAAGGTATAATCCACCTGGATGCACAAAGTAGTTGTGGTGATGTAAGTTTTACTAACACATGTCAAGGCTGCAAAATTATGCTTAGGCATTAACATTTGTTTTACCCTTAGGTGGGAAGGGGTTAAGAAATATTTTTAAATACTGGTGTGAACTAGGGCCATTGGAATCCATGTTAAATACTGTCCATGGGATTTTGATGCAGAATAAAAACACACTGCACGGTTTCTGGTATGAATCAGCCCTCAGACTCAACGTTTGATGACTGCATCCTTCTGCTGTAATTGTGTTAGTATCACTTCTGTTTCAAACAACGTATGTTATATGCACTAATTAGGTTAGTAAGTGGGCTTCCCCATCCATATATGCATTTGCTGTTCCTGTAGAAGATGACTCTGATATATAGCAGTCTGTAAAGTGATCTGATAGGGTTCCAATTTTTCACCCAGCTCACTGGGATGCATTCTTCCCACTAGGTGGAAGTCAGGGTAGGACAAGAGATAATAAACCATGTGGATGGCTTTGATGATTTGTGAGTATTCCTTGTCAACTACTTTGCAGTTAGTTTTCCATCTTAGAAAATAGGTTATACAATTTAAAACAATTTTGGATTCCTGATATTATGAAACTCAGAAATTAGCAGCGCTTAATAGTAGTTCATAAGATAAACTGTCCACCCAGTGAAAGAATAGGATGACTTGAAGAAGAATCATGGAAATTTAAAATTTAAGTTTCGCTTAAATTCATGAATAGTGTTGAGCGAACCCGGACTGTAATGTTCGGGTCCGTACCGAACTTTCGGGTGTCCGGGGCACGGACCCGGACCCGGACATTTCAAAAATTGTTCGGGTTCGGTCTGGGGTTCTGCTATTTTACTCCACATGTTGAGAAGCTGCAGGGCAGCCAATCAACAAGCGTTTCACTGGTTTGCCCTTAGAAGCCATCACAGCCATGCCTATTAATGGCATGGCTGTGATTGGCCAGTGCATCATGTGACCCAGCCTCTTTATAAGCTGGAGTCACAGTGCTGCAGTCACATGCTCCTTGGGTTAGTGTAG
>BLSH010120150.1:3695-13899 GCA_018402905.1 Glandirana rugosa
TCCCGTTCCAAGGTCGACAACGAAATTCCCTTTCTAATGACAAGATTTTAGTAGAGGTTTCACACACTCTTTTCGGATAACGTCGGCGTATCTCGGTATAATGACTACTGTTCTTCCAGCCGCATAGAGAGCCATATTATTGTTCTAAATTTTAGAACAATAATATGGCTCTATGCACCTGCAATAGGCTTTTCCCACACACTTTGAAGATGATTTAAGAACAGTAATATGGCTCTATGCGGCTGCAATAGGCTTTTCCCACACACACTTTGAAGATGATTTTAGAACAGTAATATGGCTCTATGCGGCTGAAATAGGCTTTTCTCACACACTTTGAAGATGATTTTAGAACAGTAATATGGCTCTATGCGGCTGCAATAGGCTTTTCTCACACACTTTGGAGATGATTTTAGAACAGTAATCTTTCCCTTAAAGCAACAGCTGGAACCTTGCCCTGTACAAATTGATGATGATTTTAGAAGAATAATCTTTCCCTTAAAGCAACAGACTCTACCTAGTCCAGTTAGATCGTTCTGTGCAGCAGGATGAGGTGTGCAATCTGTCCCTCAAAGCAGCAGTACTGGTATCTCTCCCTCCCTCAAAGCAGCAGTACTAGTATCTCTCCCTAGTCCACAATCGGATTGTTCAGTAATGCAGGATGAGATGTTCTGCAATCTGTCCCTCACAGAGCCAGCAGCATCCTCCACTAAACTATCCTGAGAGCATATGTCATGCAGCACAGTGACTCCAGCCCCATATAGAGGCTGGGTCACATGGTGCACTGGCCATTAGTAGGCATGGCTGTGATGGCATCTAGGGAAAACCAGTGAAACGCTTGTTGATTGGCTGCCCTTGGCAGCTTTTCAACACGTGGAATAAAATACCAGAACCCCGGACCCGAACCTTTTTTTGAAAAGTTCGGGTTCGGGTCCGGGTCCCGGACACCCAAAAGTTTGGTACGGACCCGAACTTTACAGTGTGAGTTCGCTCAACTCTAGTCACAACTATTATGTGTTCACCATGAAACTACCTTGAAGAATCTTGAATCAATCTTTTTAATACCATGTGTGCAATGTATCATGTCTATATGCAGCTTGGGCTACATTCAATAAATTTTTTAATATATCATGTAAATTGTAGGAACGCTTTTATGTGTGTGTGTGTATATGTATTTATCACGTTATATATTATATAAGATTTATTGTCCCAATGCATTCATACTGTATGCACCATTAAATAACATATACTAATTGATTCAATTGGTCTTGGTTGTGTGCTTCATACAAAATGCCACCCCTCCCCCTTTCTTCCATATCCTCAAGTTGGACACAGACAGTAATAGTGACAGGGAATCAAATCCCTTTCTACTCCATCCAAAACTAACTAAAAATGTTTTAGCTATATACACCTTATTCCTCTCCCTACTTGTATACTTAACAACCAAAATTATCTTTTATTCTGTTCTTAAAATTAAATGCCTAACTTAACTACAATATATTCCCCTAAGAAAAGCGAAAAGACCATAGGCTGCCATTATGCTGACCCTAACAGTAAACTAAACAAAACTAGTCCAGAGAACTAACCTTCAAGTCGGAACTCTCAGTTTAAAGCAGAATAACACTTTCCAGGTACACCCCAAAAAAGGTCTGCAAAGTCTTTCAGTTTGTCATTGTAGCACCCTCTAGGGTGCTAGATGTATAAAGGGTTAGTTGACAGCGTAGGAAAATTTGGCTGAGAGCCAGGCCTTGCTTGAATCTGGGTCAGGGTTTAGTGACTCAGGGAGGCTGGATGACTTATCAAGCAGCTCTTCTGGTGCCTCCCCCTGCCTTCTAGAACCTCGGAGAAGCTTCCAGATGTAGTGGGTGGAAGCCAGGAGGGGCTGCTTGGAATATTTATGAGCAGAATAGTGGATAGGGCTCCTGCATAATAGCTAACTGTATGCCATCATCCCTGATTACATAGATACATTTTACAAACCCTCAGGTTGGGATTTTTATGGCACAAAAAGCAAGTAGAATAAAAATGTATATGTTTTATTGAGTACAAAATAGAAATAAAATTCGCATATTGATTCAATGATTCAATTAAAAGTCGAAAGCATTTATCATACAGTTAAAAGAGTGTTTTTTCCACTCACTGTATGATAAATGCTTTCGACTTTTAATTTAATCATTGAATCAATATGTGAATTTTATTTCTATTTTGTACTCAATAAAACATATACATTTTTATTCTACTTGCTTTTTGTGCCTGTGCAGAAAGGGGGCCCGCTGCAGAACTTGTGAAAGGGTCCCGCTGCGGGACCGTAATAAAGAGACCCGTGATGGGAGTAAAGGGCCCCATGATCAGTGGGAAGATGGAGGGCCCTGGCCAGGGGGGCCCTCCATAATTTCTTGCACCGTGGCCCTGAAGGTTCTAGCTACCCCTTTGGCCCCAGCCAATCCCCAGCAAATGGGCTGGCAAGGGGCAGGCCACTTTATAAATACTCATGGGTCATGCCAGCAGGAACAGTTGGTTGGAAGATGGAGATGGAGTGCCAAGGAGGCTGTCAGAGACCCTGGGTGCTGGAAGGATCCTCCACAACACACGGAGGAACCCCTTCCTGGAGGCACAGGAGCAAAGAGAAGACAGTGGCAGCAAGTCAGCAAGTCCAGGAGATCTCCTAAAAAAGTCATCCATGTGGACTGGTTAGTGATCAGTCTGGGAGGACTGTGGAGAAGTTAGCCAAGGGGGCTAGTGAAAGGGGCAGCTGCAGCCAGGCAGGCTGGCAGTGCCTGAAGAGGTGGTGCTGGGATCAGTAGTCTTAGGGAGGTATGCTGGACACTGACTTTTTGCTAACACTAAATGGGCCTTGGGTTCCTGCCTATAATAGGCTTATGCTCTAAATGTGAGTGCTGTGTCAAATTAACCATCAGTGTACCAGTGAGGAGTGTATACACAATATCTCACAAACAAGAGTACTCCCCTCACATCTTTGTAAATATTTTATTATATCTTTTCATGTGACAACACTGAAGAAATGACACTTTGCTACAATGTAAAGTAGTGAGTGTACATCTTGTATAACAGTGTAAATTTATTGCTCCCTTGGATTACAAAATGTTCATCGGTCTGCTTAAAGCTGGAAAAAGTGTCTGCAACGAACTGCGTTGCATTCCGGGAGTTGTAGTCTGAGCTCCAGCTCCCTGTGGGTGGAGAGAAGTGAGAGCAGTGCAGCCAGGAAAAGAGGCAGGGCGCGCCAGGGATGTACGCACATCATGTGACTGGCTCTGGCTGGGCGCTGGCTGAAACAGAACTTGAAGTTGTCATCACCCCCCAGGAGGACATGTAAGGACCTGCTGAGCTGAGATGCCATTGCTAAGGTGACAAAAGACCCTAATGCTCCCAGCTGACCCACTGGCTGCAACGTGAGGTTGTCATCACCTCCCTAGGAGGCCGTGCAAGGACCTGCTGAGCTGAGTTGTCATCGATGAAGTAAGAAACCCTGACGTCCCTAGCTGACCCCCGCATCCCACCCCCGCATAGACCCCATTTACCCTGGCCCAGTGCCCACCCAGTAACCTCAAAATAGCCCTCAACACTGTCTGGCTGTCAGGTCCTGCTAACCATGGCCTGTGGGTCCTGCTGGGAGCTGGCCATGGCCTGTGGGTCCGGCTGGGAGCTGGCTGTGGATCTGTGGTTCCTGCTGGCCACTGACCTGTGTGTCCTACTGGCTGCTGGCCATGGCCTGTGGGTCCTGTAGCCACTAGCCTGTGGGTCCTGCTGGCCTGTTGTGCCTGCTGATCACTAGCCTAGGGTGACCAGACGTCCTCGGTTTCTGATCCTGGGTGGGTGTACAGTGAGCTGGAGCAGAGGAGGGTGCGCCTAGGGCCGGCCCTACCATGGGTCCCGCTGGGCCCATTGGGCTGCTGCAGGGGGGGCGAGCACCACCGGATTATACAGAGCAAGGATCTTCCGCTTACCCAGAGGCGGAACGAAGTCCTGCCTCCCGGACCGACTCCTATAATAGACAGCACACTGGTGACAATGGTGGCCACTTGACTGGACTTGCCCCCTTCCCCCAGGCCTAAGGCTGCAGCCCTCCCCTGCCCAGACTGCAGGCTGAATTTGGGCCTGCAGATGAGGAGTTTGCAGACTGGACATTCCATAGCAGCTCGGAGGAAGAGTGGGAGTGGGGACTCTCTCAGGAGAAGGTGGAAGTACTGTCCAAGGTGATGTACACACCAGGGTCATCTAAAGGGGCCGAAGGATGCTTGCAGGTCCCAGTCAGTATGAGGCAGAAAGTCTTCAGCAGACCCTCTACCACCCAGACCAGAGCCGCTGAGTGCAGGCAGTGGGTTGTGAGGTCGCCCAAAGCCCGTGTTCTTCCTGGAGAGGGAAAAAGACAAGAGAAGTGCTAAGGCCTTAAAGGTTCCAATGGGAGGTGCAGCTCTGGAGTGGGGTCTGCATTACTCCTATGTCCCTCCTAACATCATGGACACCATGATGAAAATGATATTTTGGGGTGTGGCGGGTTCATCCGGGCTCGGGGTGTCTGCTGTCACTGTGTACAAAGCCAGTAAATAACTGCAGGACCTGCCATGACTTTACCCAGAGAATGTTCACAATGCTCGTCTGCTTTATTTATCGCTTTTCATTTTCACTTTCACTTCATATACTATAAAATCTGCAACTGCTTTAGACTTTGCATCAGAGCTCTCCCAGTTGTATCTCAGGAGGACGCTGCAAGGAAGACATAATACTGTGAGTAACATTGTATATCATACTGTATGTGTTCCATTGTGTGCTATTGGCAGGATTCTTCTTTCTGCAGCACATCACACCCAGCACAGCTCACACTGCAGAATATTACACCCAGAACAACTCACACTGCAGAATATTACACCCAGCACAACTCACACTGCAGAATATTACACCCAGCACAACTCACACTGCAGAATATTACACCCAGAACAACTCACACTACAGAATATTACACCCAGAACAACTCACACTGCAGAATATTACACCCAGAACAACTCACACTGCAGAATATTACACCCAGAACAACTCACACTGCAGAATATTACACCCAGCACAACTCACACTGCGGAATATTACACCCAGCACAACTCACACTGCAGAATATTACACCCAGCACAACTCCCACTGCAGAATATTACACCCAGCATAGCTCACACTGCAGAATATTACACACAGCACAACTCACACTGCAGAATATTACACCCAGCACAACTCACACTGCAGAATATTACACCCAATACATTTTACACTGCAGAATATTACACCCAGCATAGCTCACACTGCAGAATATTACACGCAGCACAACTCACACTACAGAATATTACACCCAGCACAACTCACACTGCAGAATATTACACCCAGCATAGCTCACACTGCATAATATTACACCCAGCACAACTCCCACTGCAGAATATTACACCCAGGACAACTCACACTGTAGAATATTACACCCAACACAGTTTACACTGCAGAATATTACACCCAGCACAACTCACACTGCAGAATATTACACCCAGCACAACTCACACTGCAGAATGTTACACCCAACACAGTTTACACTGCAGAATATTACACACAGCACAGTTCACACTGCAGAATATTACACCCAACACAACTCACACTGCAGAATATTACATGCAGCACAGTTCACACTGCAGAATATTACACCCAACACAGTTTACACTGCAGGATATTACACCCAGCACAACTCACACTGCAGAATATTACACCCAGCACAACTCACACTGCAGAATATTACACCCAACACAGTTTACAATGCAGAATATTACACGCAGCACAGCTCACACTGCAGAACGTTACACCCAACCATGCTTCACATTGCAGAACGTTACACCCAGCACACCCTACCTTGCATGATAATACACCCAACAGATAAAAGATACAAACATGTATCTTTTTTACCCCCCTTTATGCATAGTTTGCCCATTTAAACCTGACTGAAGGGTCTGGTGGATAATTTATATATTTTGACATGTTTTAATACATTCAGTGGCAATTCTCTATGATAAGAGGCATTTGTATTGGCATGGAAAGGCAATTATGCAAGAAGCTTGACATGAGCCTTAGGTGCCATCAGGATGTACACAAAGCTTTCCTTTGCTAGAATTATTTCCTTGGCGATGTAGTGATCTGGGATTGTTGGTTTAGTAATAAAAAAAAAATGCTATCTAAAAGAACAAATTATGAGGGCATTGTATATGCTGAACATCTAGTTTGCTTAATTGCTATGTCATTTGGTGTTGCCTTATTTAAAATGTATTGTTGTTGCAATAAGGAGTCAGGGGAAAGAAATTTTGGCACATCTGTGGAACATAAAAGGGAACAAAATTATAATAACGTTTCCTGGCTGATAAAACCTGGGTGGAGTACCCCCGCCATTCAGAGAAAGTGGCGCCCATTTGCCCAACTGCCAATCTTATCTTTTATCCACATTATATACCTAAGCCATTGCTAGTTTGTATTTATAACGTGGCGCATTTGAGGGTTCTAAGCCAAAAACTGCTGATTTTAACATATATGTGTGAAAATAAACTCCTTATTATCTAATATAATATGTAGTACCCATATTAATAGTCCTTTCTTGCTTGAAGCATATTGGGTTTTTAGGTCACTTGAGCCAAAGTTTGGAAGCAGCAGAATTTTTATTGATAGCAAGTGCAAGGTATTTTTTACACAACATTATAATGGGATTGGCTGTTGCTGACACATAGCCTATTGATTTGCATTAATTACGATGGGATGGTCACTTTACTTTTCCTTCATTTAGATCTGACTCCATCTTCCCCTATGGAGCCACCAATCAGAATGGAAGCCCCGATCTGCCTAATAGAAAATACTGCGGATGGAAAGCTTGTGGTGAACCCCGAGGCCATCAATTTTCTGTCTGGAAGAAATCATCCAGTGGTGGTGGTGGCCATCGTAGGCATGTATCGGACAGGGAAGTCCTACCTGATGAACAAGCTGGCCAGGGCTCAGAGAGGTGATATATCAATTAGTAGGGAGCTTTGTTGCATGTTGATGATGTTAATAAGAGTTTTCCAAATTTAATTTCCATAGGCTTCAACCTGGGTGCCAACGTTCAAGCTGAAACTAAAGGCATCTGGATGTGGTGTGTTCCTCACCCCTTAAAGGAAAATCACACTTTGGTTCTCCTGGACACTGAAGGACTGGGGGATGTAGAGAAGGTGGGAATATACAACTGGAAATATAATTACCATAATTTCCTTTTCTTGTAGGTTCTATATTTTGTTTGTTTATGAATGTCATGACCTGCTTAGTTTTGCAGGTATTGTTAGCAGGCCAATTTGATTTTTTTATACTTCTATACTTCCACGTATTTGTTCTTTTTTGTGTCACTATTCCACACACACTTACTTCTCTCTTATTTTTGTCTGTTCTTCCCTTTTAATTTTCCTTCCTGGTCATAGTGCAAACACCTCTAGCTCACATTTACAGAGTATTTCAAGAGCCCTGAGATCCTTAAAATTCCAGGGATTTCTGTGCTGAGAATGGTGCCCATAGCATGGTAGACCATGGCAGACCACCTCATCCCTTGCTATGTGCCTCTTTATTGGCCATCAAATGTTATCCGTAGTCTCACCAGCCAACAGGGTCAGAGTGCTGTTTTGCCATCTCTGTTTGCTAATGGCACAATAGAGCACCAGAATTTTAGAAGTACCAGGAAATATTCTTAAAATGTGTGCAGATAACTGGAAGTGATTGCGCAAAGGTAAACAGAAATGTTTCTAAAGGTTTCTTGGGATGAGCTTCAGGTTTGGATTGAATATGAGTTCAACCTGAGTTAAGTCTGTTTGCTAGTGGACAGGTGAACAAACTGCCAATATTTAACCACTTGTTTACTGGGCACTTCTACCCCTTTCTGGCCCAGGCCAAATTTCAGCTTTCAGCACTGTCACTCTTTGAATGACAATTGCACAGTCATGCTACTCTGTATCCAAATAAATTTTTATCATTTTTTTTTCACACAAATAGAGCTTTCTTTTGGTGGTATTTAGTCACTACTGGGATTTTTATTTTCTGCTCAACAAACAAAAAAAAAAAATTGAAAAAACAACATTATTCATAGTTTGTTAAAAATGTTTGCAAACAGGTAATTCTTATCCTTCATTGATGTACGCTGATGAGGCTGCACTGATGGGCACTGATAGGTGGCACTGATGGGCACTAATGAGGTGGCACTGGTGGACACTGATCAGAAGACAATGATAGGTGGCACTGATTGGCACTGATAGGTGAACCTGATGGGCATTGATAGGTGGCACTGATAGGCTGCACTGATGGGCACTGATAGGTGGCACTGATGTGCACTGATAGGTGGCACTAATGGGCACTGGTAGGTGACACTGATAGGCAGCACTGATAGGTGGCACTGATTATGAGGCACTGATGGACACTGATTGGCAGCACAGATGGGCATTGATAGGTGGCACTGGTGTGCATTGATAGGTGGCACTAATGGGTACTAGTAGGTGGCACTAATGGGCACTGCTTAGCAGTGCTGATATGCACTGGTAGGTGGCGCTGGTGGGCATTGGTTAGTGGCACTGGTGGGCACTGATTAGCAGCAGTGGGTCTGGTGTGTGCGAGACCGAAGTTCAGTTTACTCCAGGTGGTAATCTGCTTTTTTTTTCTCCTCACGCTATCAGAGTGAGGGAAAAAAAGCCGATTACCTGCTTCTATTTACATCACGTGATCAGCTGTCATTGGCTGACAGCTGATCACGTGGTAAAGGGCTGAGTCTCATGAACTCACTAATCACAGAGTGAGCCGCGGGCGCCCTGCAGGGGGCATGCAGGCTTCACATGCAAGTGAGGATATACATGGACACCCTCCCGGCAATTTAGGCCCGCGCTGTCGCCGTTTTTCGGCTGTAGCGCGGGTGCGAAGAGGTTAATTTTATTTTTTAAGATGGTATACTGGCCCTTTAGGGAAAGACATTCAAACAAACAATCAATAAGTATGTTATTTAAATCAATTCTGTATTTTTTGTTGTCCATTAAGTCACACGAAAAGACTCTTTTCCTTCTGAATGGTGTTTACATTTTTTTTTTTGCCTTGGTAGATGTTTGCTCTGGCAGTGACCAGATGCCCATTTGTTTTTTTATCAAAAGACTGCAAATTGTTACTTGAACAAAAAAAACAACAAGAGTCTGCTCTCATAAACTTCAGCTGAGGTCAGTGAATGTGCACTGAACCAAACTTTGCCTGGTATATTTAACACCATAGCTTACCTATGGAACTACCACTTACTTTGTAAACCAGGCAGTTCAATATGTGTCTGGTCTGGTTTCAGGTAGCATTTCAGGAACCCTGAAGAGTAAGCTTCTGTGGTTTCCTGAGACGTAGTACCAGGGTGTGGTTCAGAGCAGGTTCAAAGGAACATTAGTAAAGTTTGGTGCAACTCCTAAATAAATTAAATTGCGTTGATAAATTTATCAAAACACCCCAAGTTTTCACTGTTCCTGCAAAGTGCACATCCATCACCAGGTGAAGGACCTGCTCACCTTAATACAAAACTCAACACGCTCATCACTTTTTACCCCAGGCACATCTCTTGTATCCGCTTATCGAAGCTCACCACGGACTCAGCTCATATGTCAAAATGGCAGAAAGGAACAAATGCAGTGTACTCCGTATATTTCTTTATTACAACCCCACAATAAAAATACACTTACAAAGTATCAAAGAATAGAGCGCTTATCAAAGCAATATCACCATCCGGCTCACCACCACTTGTGGCGTGACCCCAGCGTGATGTCACATGCTTGACTCCTCCCTCCTAGACATGTGGGCCTACTGAGGAAGCCCAATCATGGGACACAATGTGTCTAGGAGTGAGGAACTGGGTGTTGGTTAAGGAGGATACGAGAGATGTGGATGAGGTAAAAAGTGATGAGCTTGTTGAATATTGTATTGAGGTAGGCAGGCCCTTCACCTGGTAATGGAAGTGCACTTTGCATGAAGAGTGAACACACGAGATAAATTTATCAACACCGTTATAATTTGTATTTTTATTTTCTTCAACATGATTAGAGATGAGCGAACTTCTAGAAGTCCGGGTTCTGCTGGTTCGGCCGAACTTCGGGACAAAGTCCGGGTTCGGGTCCGGACAGAACCCGAACTTTGTCCTGGACCCCGA
>BLSH010120191.1:16271-49236 GCA_018402905.1 Glandirana rugosa
AGTATACATACTGTGACACAGGAGGAGTGGACATACTGTGACACAGGGGGAGTGGACATACTGTGAGATCAGGGGACACAGTGTCATACAGGTGAGGGGGACACAGTGTCATACAGGTGAGGAGGACACAGTGTCATACATATGAGGGGACACAGTGTCATACAGGTGAGGGGACACGGTATCATACAGATGAAGGGCCACAGTGTCATACAGATGAGGGAGACACAGTGTCATACAGGTGAGGGGACACAGTGTCATACAGGTGAGGAGGACACAGTGTCATACAGATGAGGGGACGCAGTGTCATACAGGTGAGGGGACACAGTGTCATACAGATCAGGGGACACAGTGTCATACAGGTGAGGGGGACACAGTGTCATACAAATCAGGGGACACAGTGTCATACAGGTGAGGGGGACACAGTGTCATACAGGTGAGGGGACACAGTGTCATACAGGTGAGGGGACACAGTGTCATACAGATGAAGGGACACAGTGTCATACAGGTGAGGGGGACACAGTTTCATACAGGTGAGGGGGAAACAATGTCACACAGGTGATGGAACACAGTGACCAGTGTCATGTATGTGAGGAGCACAGTGATACACAGAGATACGCAGGGACACGGGGGGTCACATCTGTCACAGGTGAAGAAGGACATTTGGACCATGCGGGTGATGGGGCTGCTGTCATACTCTGTACAGGAGAAGAGGCCCTGTCACATCTGACACAGAGTCATTCTCACACACACATCAGAGGGTTACTGTGACATGTGTGACAAGGGGCGCTGGGTCATAAGAACTGATGAGACTTCCTGACACAACATAACATATGCACTGATGACAGATTGGATTTCCCCCCTCACATAGGCTGCTGTATAGTGTCACCTGTAGGGTATTGGGCACACATGGATGGTCATTGTCGCATGGTTTCTATTGTGGCTGTGAGACTGACACTTGCTGTATACAAGGTAGAGGAGCAGTGACAGAAGTATACAGGTAATACAGAGACATGTCCAATCTCTGCTGCAATGTGTACATGTGTGTGGTATGAATATCTGGAGATGTCCCCTGCCCTAAGAGGTGACATTTTTCCCCATGACCCCAGGGTGAGCCATATAGACATTTATAGGGGGCACAGTAATGTGACATTATTGAAGAGCAGTTTGATTTTACTATAAAATCATCGGGTGCTTTTCTGGTATAGTGAAGAGAAAATGGATTTTGTTATATTGTATTTGTGTGTTTTTTGCCAACAGGTGAATTCTGTGACAGGGATCCTGCAAAGGTTAAGTGTACCTGTCACATGTACAACTCAAAGCTGGTGTGAGGATATATATTGTATACTGAGGATACAGAATGTTCATTAATCATTATAATAATAGTGTGCTCCAAGGTCAAAGGAAGCCAGAATAACTGGCCTTATTTTTTATTTACCGTCTTTGTGCTGATACTGCTCAGTACAACATCCAATTTCTTCCCTTTACATCCTTTTTAAAGTTTGACATCTCCAGCCTCCAGAAGGCTCACTGACAACCAGCAAACTGGACTCCATTTTCTTCAACTGGTCAGGACAGTTGAAGGTTATGGCATAAGACCGGAGAGAGAACCTGTTCCGGATTTATAGCAGGACTCCGTGGCTTTTACTAACTTCTCTACATCCAAGGCAGACATTATGTCTGCTCAATCTGCAATCAGCTTATCAATTTATTAGAAACAATGAGCTGAGCTGAGGCTTGAGGCACATAGGAGCTCCTGCTTCAGCAATATGACATTTCTAATGAGTTCTCCAAAAAATGGCTTCATGTACACATTAGCTGCTTCTATTGTGGATAAGTGACAGCTATTTTAATACTTTTTTATCTTCATTTAATTGATTTAATTTTTATTCTTTTTTATTTTTGCAATGTCTTTTTTACTACCTGTCAGATATATATGTCGTGACAGCATATAGGTGCCTCTGTAAGTTTGCTACTGAAGGACTCAGGAATCAAAGTCTCTTCCCATCGTATTCTCTTGTTTAGTAAGCTGTTGATAAATCAGGACAGCTGTGCTGGCAGCTGACACAAATGATGCTCCTTGCAAACACAGAGAAGCCCGGAAATGCTTCAGAATGCTGTGGAATGATGTCTAGGGACAGTTTCCAATTAATAGAGACAGAAGAGAACTAGAACCCCCACATTCCATACAGGAAGAATCATTTAAATGTTGTGCTACATGTAATGATGGGGGTGGAGCGTTGAGGTTAAGGGTTTATACTGCAATAGTGTCACCGCCACGTACAGATCTACCACTGAGTATATCTAGTGAATCACACAGGTATATTGTTACTACGCTTTAAAGCCAGCGACACGCCACAGAGGATGGTGTGGGGGAGAAGCTGTATAGGTGAGATGTGCAGAATATACCAAGACTGTGGGGGTTGTTTCACTGAGCTGATTGAAATGAAATCTGAAGCTGAGGCTCTTGTGGTGCAATTTATTAAAGCAATGTATATTTGTGCGTTTCCTGGCTTGGTGTCTTGTTGGTATTTTTATTTCATTTTGATATGGCCTTTTAGTGAAGCGTGTTTATTGCAATGAGCGGCAATGACATACCTTACTTGTTCTGGACCTTTGGTTGATGCCAGATGTTCAATTCTCAGACGCCGTAGATGGAATAGAAATCACTCACGATGCATAGTTATTGAATTTTTGTATTTAGTACATTTTTCATTCAGTGGATGCCTTCACAGTCTTTCTTTCAGTTTTCATTATGTTTATGAAAATGCAATATAATAATATGTTATATATATATATTCATATATCCTATATGATGTTTCTTTTTCTTGCTATCTCTTGTGTGCCATCAAACAGCTTTTCTCAAGTAGATTCCTCCAGACGTTTCTAGGGGTTTCTTAAGCAATTCCGAATATCTGTTTCTCTGATATGTAAGATACATTTACCACCAATGTGAGGAGTGTTATTTCCACTGACCACCAATATAAGGGGCTCCTTTTCCCAGTGGCCACCAATGCAAAGTACACATACCCACTGACCAGCAATGTGAGGGAGTGTTCTTTCCACTGACCACCAATATAAGGGGGTCCTTTTCCCCGTGGCCACCAATGTTAAAGGCCCTTCTCCACTGATTACCAACGCAAAGTACACTTACCCACTGACCACCAATGTGAGGAGTGTTCTTTCCACTGACCACCAACATAAGGGGGTCCTTTTGCCAGTGACCACCAATGTAAAGGAAATTAAACTAATAATAGTAAAGCGCTGCTGTGCATCAAAGTAAATCAAAAAGCATATGACATAATCAAAAGAAAATCAATATATGCCAGGCAATACATAGTGCAAAATATTGAAAACATCAATCACTTGATCAAAGTAATCCCATAAAGTCCATGCAACATACTTGAAAATAAGTGCAATAAAGTTCAAAGTTCAAACAACAGTGCAAAATTGTCTTCACAACTTACCGTATATACAGAAGTATTGTGACCGAAAATCTCACCAACCATTCTTCAATAACCACCAATGTAAGAGAATACTTGTCCCA
The DNA here is from genome assembly GCA_018402905.1 of Glandirana rugosa. Classification (NCBI taxonomy): domain Eukaryota; kingdom Metazoa; phylum Chordata; class Amphibia; order Anura; family Ranidae; genus Glandirana; species Glandirana rugosa. The sequence continues at coordinate 19,816 of BLSH010120191.1, forward strand.
ATGACCACCAAGAGAGGGTAATTTCCCTGCTGATCACCAATGTAAGATGATCCTTCTCCCACTGATCATCAATATAAGGGAGTTCTTCTCCCATTGACCACCAATGTAAGATGGCCCTTCTTCCACTGACCATCAGTGTAAGGGAGCTCTTTTGCCATTGATCACCAATGTAAGAAGGTCTTCCCTACTGACCACCAATGTAGCGGGTCCTTCTCCCACTGACCGTCAATGTAAGGGAGTTCTTCTCCCATTGATCACCAATGTAGAAGGTCTTCCCTACTGACCACCAATGTAAGGGAACTCTTCTCTCATTGATCACCAATGTAAGAAGGTCTTCCTTACTGACCACTAATGTAGGGAGCTCTTCTCCCATTGATCACTAGCAAGAAGGTCTTCCTTACTGACCACCAATGTAGAAAGTCTTCCCTTACTGACCATCAATGTAAGGGAGCTGTTCTCCCATTAATCACCAATATAAGAAGATCTTCCCTACTGACCACCAATGTAAGGGAGCTCTTCTCCCATTGATCATCAATGGAAGAAGGTCTTCCTTACTGACCATCAATGTGGGGGGTCCTTCTTCCATTGATCACCAATGTAAGAAGGTCTTCCCTACTGACCACCAATGTTGGGAGGGTCTTTCTCCCACTGACCACCAATGAAAAGGGGGCACTTGTTTTCTGAACACTATTATTATTGTTATTTGTTTAATTTCAATCCTTATTCTTTTATTTATTCTCATGTATCAAGCTACTGTCTACACTAATATACCTTAAGCGGTAGGCATAGTAATTATTACCATAGTTTTTTCATGGGGTTCCTTTCTGTTAAAAAGGTTGTGAATTGCTGCCATACAAGATGTCAGTTTTTGAGAGTCTCTGAGAAGTGTTGTAAATGTTGTTTTGTGTTTTGTTAACTTTGTCACTAGCTTGTAGCAACTGCCCCTTTTTATGGTTTGTCTCTTCTTTATTACACTAGAGATGATCTAGCACTTACTGCTAATAGGCTGGACCGGAATTTTGCACATATCCATTGTTTTTTTAAAAGATATTTCCCCATTACTCCACATAAAAAGCTTGTTTTACCTCTCAATCTTTGCAATATTATAGATAATTAGGAGCCAAAACTATTACAGCTCTGTGATGTCATTAGCTTAATGTGTTTTTGTTGCTGAAGCTACTTCCATCGGTGTGATTGGGTTACAGAAAATCAGGATGTTTTGTTTTTCATCTGTAAAATGCTTCCTCCTCGGGGAATGCTGGTCAGGGCATTAGCAATTTATATTTTACTGTTTTTTTTTTCTTGATGTCATGAGTTATATTACGTATTCTTTGCTATAGCAGAATTCCAGGCAGATATTAAACACAAATGAAATTAAAAACACTGTAATCATTAATACGCCCTTACATGTTATTTAAGCAAGTAGTGTAAAGCCTCGTACACACGGGACGACGATCGTATGTACGATCGTCGCAAATCGTATGTTGGCTGTTGTATCTAGCATACTGACTGCACTACACGATCGTACGACCACAGAAGAACGTTCAGGTGCATGTAATTAGCATCCAGCCGTTCCTGACTTCTGAGCATGCGTGTTTAGCACAATACAACTTGTTGTACCAACTGCTCTGTACACACGATACAACGGTCGTATGAGAGCTTGTTGGTACGACCAAGTTTTCTAGTCTGCTCATACAAGTCCCCTTGTACGACCGTCGTATGTTCGGCTGTTCAAATCGCGCATACGAATGATCGATTACATATACGACGGTCGTAAGTACAACCTGTTGTATACAACCGTCAAACCGTGTGTACGAGGCTTAAGTTCCCGAATTTGTATCAGCCTTTTGAAATATCCTCTACAGCAGAGCTTAGACTGGGAGAGGTAGAAAACATCAGAAGGAGCCAGTCAGTTATGCTACATGTGCTAACAAGGAGCATGCTGACAGGGGGAGAGAGCCTAGAGATGAGCTTGTCACTGTTCTGCTTCTGTTTTTACTGTCCAGGCTGGAGAGTGACAAGACAAATGGTACTGAACTGCAGCAGTCCTGCCAGTCTGGCTGTGCTGTGTGCAAGGGCTGTATAAAGCACAGGACTGGATGAGCAGAATACAAATCCATTGGCAGCTATAACAGCAAACATACATGCATTTCATTTGAATATATTTAACTGTTTACCTGGAGTTCAGCTTTAAGGGTGTTATTTAGTTCTTGCCGTAAATTGCAAAAACATATATATATATATATATATTTCTGATATGGTTGGTGCATACGATTATATTATGAATGTGCACTTACATTATTTTGTCCTGCTAACGGCAATATTCACATTATAATGTTTCGTGTCGTTCCCTTCCCAGCTTTTGTGGTTGATGTGGCTCAAATGATTATTTCAGTTTTGTGTGGTTGCTGGCAGATTGTGTGACAGACCTGCCGTTTACATCTCTTCAGTACCCTGTGTACTGTGGAGACCATTAGAAAGGCAAGTTAAGGTTTCACCCAAAGGATTATCTGTGATGTGGGGTCAACAAATAATTGACCTCAGAAGTGGACAACTTTGCTGAGGTCCTGTGTGAGAGGTCAGGGACACAGTCTCCTATGGGGAAACCTGGCCACTAAAATCTCCAAGAGACACACAATGACAGGTTATTCATTTGCCAAAAATAATTATATATCTGTTTAGGGGTGTACCTTTATAGGGTAACTATCAGGCATTCTTTACCCCATTTTGGGGAATCCACATTTTCCACCTGGAATAATAGATGGCACACTCCAACACTTGCTTCATTCCCATTGTTTTCATGCCTCTCCCTTCTTAAATTCCCCCCGATGGCCTTCCATTATCTCCCTAACACAAGTTTCAGGTCCATTCTATGTAGAATTGTGGAGAGCACTTCAAATTTGATACTTTCTTCAATCATCCCCCTCTGCCCCATGTCTTTCAGAAAACGTTATCTCCCCTGGAAAAATGATGCCCCGATAAAGGACAAATAAATCATTCCCTTTCACTGATGCATTCCCTATTGAATACTCCACATGATGATTATAAACCTAATTATATTCGGAAATGGGTGGTTGACCTAAACAGAACTTTTGGTCATCAACAAAGTAGACAAATTATCCGATTTTGGCTCAGATCTTCTATTTCTAACAGAATACAGGAATTCAACTTTAAGCTTTTAGCAAGATGGTGCCAGACCCCATCAATTCTCCATACTATCTTTCCTTCCCTTTCAGACCAATGCTAGAACGGCAGAGGAGACTTTTTACATTCATTTTGGTCCTGTCCTAAACCAAAACATTTCTGGACAGTACAGAGGCTCTCTCAGAAATTTACTGGTTATGAATATCCCGAGGACCCCTTGTTTTTCCCCTTACATAACTCAACCTATTAAAACCTACGAGATATCAGTTTTGCGGCACCTTATCAACCCTGCTAAATCTTGTATTTCTTCAAAATGGAGAGACGCACACCCTCCTACTCTGGCACTATGGTTGTCAAAAATGTAAGATATTAATATAACGGAAGACTCTCATCCCAAAATCAACCTGAAGATTACAAGAAAACATGGTTTACTTGGAATACCTTCAAGTATTCTGATGAGGGAAAGGCTTTATTTGCTTTAGTTGCTGAATTTTGACAATTATCATTCTGGATGCTTGCTACCTACCCCCCCCCCCCCCATGTTTATTCTATGTGTTAATTTCGGTTTGTGGAAATCCACTGCTATGCACCACAATATTCTTTTATTTTTCCGAACCATTTATTCCTTACTATTCTTTTACTAGAATTATTTATGTATTTTTTTTCTATTACGTTGAATATTGATATCATCTGTATATTCACATGTAAAAAATGTAATTATTTCTATTAAATAAGGAATATGAAAAAAAAAAAAAAAAAAGAGAATACCAGGCATTCAAATTTGGTATGCAAATGTGTGTTGAAAAGAAAAAAAAGCGACACACCAGGATGTTGGGTACATGGTATGTAAATTGCAGTAAACCTGACACTCTTAGAAAAAAACAAAGTGTAAGTAAAAAGCTAAAACTTTTTTTAGCTTTGTATAGAGTGAAGAAGTGTTAGACTCTCTGTGAAGCTTTTATTGCTGTCTGTGTCCCTGTTGGGGAGACTCACTGGTGACCATTTTCACCGAGACAAAAAGGTGAGGGGAAAGACTTTAGATACATCTTTCAAAGGGGACACCAGTTCTGGTGACATCTGTCTAAAAGGGGAATTTTCTCTTGCTTCCTGTTGTGAAGGAAGAAAAAAATCACACCGGAGCGCTTACCCTTACCTACTCTTCTCAAAAAATAAAAGGTTTTGATTTATATTATATACAGTTTAAAACTGAGCTCTGGGTACAACACATTTGTTCACATATGTGCATACATCTGTCAATAGCCACAAAGGGTTTAAATCCACTTTGTGTGCACCAAATACCTTTGCAAACCCAGATATTATGTTGTAAAAGTAAGGCTGGGTACACACAGGCCAAAAATAGGCCAAAACTGGTCAGTTCGGCAGGAACCAGCCAACTTTCGGGACGTGTGTACAGCTCCCTGTTCAACAGAAGCCAGTCTCATGACTGCCAAGCAAGTATGCTGGAAAGCCAGCACCTGAAAACTCTGGTGGCCAATGGCTGTGTTCAGTGTGTTCTGGCGGTGGGGGGAGGGGGGGGACGGACAGGGGTAGGAACACACTGAACACAATAGCACAGCAGGGAGATTGCCGCACTAATATCACTTGTGTTAGTACAGCAATCTGTAAGCTTTTCTTCATTCAGCCCACTGGGTTGAATGGAGAAAAACGTATTGTGTGTCCCCTACATAACAGTGACAATATCACTGTGCTGTACATATCCTGTGCAGAGGGCAGATTTGTGGGAGGGGCCCAGCAGGCTCCACCCACTACAGGCTGCCTGAAGAAAACTACAGAGGGGCGGAGACAAGACCAGTCACGCTGCACAAGGAGAGAGAGCAGCAGTGACCGGTGTAACGTCGTTTATTGAAATCCCACACAAATGGAAACCGAAAGTGACGTTCCGTCGCCACCATATTGCTACACCCGCACACTTCCACAATAAGGATACAAAGAGAAGGCAGTAAGCGGATATCTTATTACACCCACCAGAGTTTTTAATTTCACACTTATTTTTAACCAGAAACAGAGCTTACATGCTGAGATACAGTATATAGAAATACGTGACACTGTTTTCATGTTATATTTTAAAAGGAGCGGCAAGCCTGCCAATCTCACTGCTTAGGAAATGTCACAGAACACCACTGCTTTTAAAATGTAATTTCAAAACAGTGTCACGTATTTCTATATCCTTTATTTCACTATGTAAGCTCCGGTTACTGTTAAAAAAAAAACTGTGCAATTAAAAACTCCGGTGAGTACAATAAGTTGTATCCTTACTGTGGACGTGTGCGGGTGTAGCAATATGGCGTCAACGGAACATCACTTCCGGTTTCCACTATTGTGGGGTTTCAATAAACAGCGCTACACCGCTCTTTATTACGGGAAGCTCCTACACAGAGGTAAAGTTTCACACTGGAATACTGCATAAGTCTGAAAGAAATATGCAAAGCACACCAAGATTCCAGTAAGAACACACATGCCTTGTATTTAGACAATATTTGCTTATTCCAGTGTTCACCCCAAAGCACCATACACACTAGTAGTTTTTTCTGTTCCACCCAGCAGGTCTGAACGAAAAAAAACCTGACAGCTCAGGAGGAGCGACTGTACTAACTTTGCAATGTTAGTACAGCCATGCTGCTCTATTGTGTTCTGACAGGGTAAACCCCCCTCCCCCCAGAACACTGCAGTCAGCGCTCGCAGCCATTGGCTGAGAGTGCTGACAGGGAACCGGTTGGCAGATCTTTTTCGGTCATGCCCCTCCTGTCGGACCGACTCCAGTACACACAAGCCGAATGTCGCCCAACATTCAGCTCGTGTTTACTAGGCTTTTCTTTCTGGATGCTTTCTCAATTAGTTATTGAGAAATTGTCTACCACATGCAGTACAGCTCTATTTGAAGGACAACTACCATAAAATTAGCAGGTTGCTTTTCTGTTTGTGAGTGGCAAGGGCAAAGTAAAAGATTACTGCACAACTTTCATAAAGTTCAAAGAACATGACATTTGGTGTAAACAAGTAAAGCCCCGGTTTGATGGTAATGTATTTCAAAATTGGTGTTTTTCAATCTGAAAAATATGCATGAAATGGGAAATGTTTCTCTGGCAGACAGAGTGACTGATAGAATGACTGTCTTGTCTGACATGAACACAGTTTGTAGATTGATCTTCACGTATTTGTGGTTGGCCTGTGATGTCACTGCAGCTTTGTAGAGTTCAGCCTCAGTTTTCTCTCTTGCATTATATTCTATTATGAGCCTATACTAAATATGGTGGGGGGGATTTAGTTATCTGCAGTGCAGTCTAACTATGTGTTGTAGGTATTATTAAAACGTTTGTTAACCAAAAAAAAATGCTGCTCCTGTCTCTTTAATGTGCAATTAGCAGCATGGTGCTTTTGCTTTTTAAATTATCCCTCTGTATCCCCTTAAATATCTGTGTGATAATGCCAGGTTATGACTTTGATCCCGAGTGCTGACTCCCCTTGTCATATAACTGATCCTGAGAGCCTGTGGTCTGTGCAGTCTATGTCACTCCCAGCTCTCCTGCTTTCAGCTCCCCCTCCTCCCCCTCCCTCTTCAACAGTAGCTTCTCCTCTCTGTTCTGCTCTCATAATTAACCCTAAAAGCTCCTATTTCCTCTGTATTAGAAGAATAAGTTCCCTGTGTCAGTGTTATATCAGAAATATTCTTATCTACATAGATAACACAGCATGGCTCTCTCTCTCTCCAGCTGACATCAGCAGCAGTGCTCAGCCCCACCCTCAGCACTCTGAGCTGAGATAGAAAAGCTGAAAGACGACAGCTGATCCTAGTGAGAAAGGTGTGTTATCTATACAGAGAAGTATATATATGTTATAACACAGACACAGGGCAACTTCTTGTTATAATACAGAGGGGATGGCAACTTTTTATACAAGTGGCTTAACAAACACTTTAACAATGGGGCAGAAGATTATCTAGGCAACACTGAACTGTTGGACAAATTTCTATTAACCTCCTTGACGGTATTCCAGAGTGTGGCTGGGGGAAAGTTTTCACCGCAAATAGCGGTAACCCCGAGCCACACTCGGGATTGCATTGCTGGATCCAGGCAGTGGTACTTACCTTGTCCCTTGGATCCAGCGATGTCCCCCCGCTGTGTCTGCGGGCTGTGTCCTCCGCCCGATGCCCCTTTGATGCCGGGCTCCGTTCCCCGCGAGTGTCGCGTCGCCGGCTGGCGGGAAATTCGAAAAGTGAAACACACAGTAAACATGCAGTACACTGTAATCTGTAAGATTACATTACTGTATCAAATCATTTCACATCCCCTTTGTCCCTAGTGGTTTGCCCAGAGCCCTGCATGCACTTTTATATTATATATGTCATTCTTTCTGCCTGGAAACTTGAGAATGTCCATGGCATTAAAAAGCGTCCCTTTACGTCAAAAGCAGTTTTTGATCAGCTAGAAAATAGCGATAGTAAATAAGAATCATTTGCAGAATTGAGTGATACTGATTTTTGGGGAAATTTATCATCAGGCACTGAAAGTGACGACAGCGACAATTCTGCAACTGAGCATATTTCAGTGTTTTTGACTAGATGTGTTTCAAACTTTATCATACCCGAGATGTCTACTAGACTCTTGTTTGGACCGATTTATTCCTAAGAATTACAGGCCTACAATATAAAACGCCAAATTTCCATGCAAAATAATGCATGCAGCACCAAAAATCTGAAATAATCACACCACCAGGGAGGTTAACAGGAAGAACGTATGTTGGTGTCTTGCAAGAAACTTTCCTTAAGGTAGCACCTAGGTGTAGAATCATTGTCCCCTCTAGTCAAATCAAGTACAGGCGGTCCCCGGGTTACAAACAAGATAGGGACTGTAGGTTTGTTCTTAAGTTGAATTTGTTTGTTAGTCGGAACAGGTACATTTTTTAAGTGTTGCTCCAGCCAAAAAAAATGATTTTTAAGTTTTGTTTAGAAGATTTTGTTGTTGTGGAAACAAGGATTGGTGATAAAGCTCCAGTGGAGACTCCTTTTCCCCATGATAACTTTTACAGGAGTAAATTTCCCTTCCTAGGGGGAGATTTCCTCTCACTTCCTGTTGTCTCCCTCCGTTTGTAAGTAGGAGTCGTTTGTAAGTCGGATGTTTGTAACTAGGGTACCGCCTGTACCGGTTTTGGTGTTTTGTGAATTGTACAGGGATATATTATCCAGTTCAAATTGGGAGGAAGCAATTTGGTTGTCCAAAAGAACCTGGTTGGGTTAAATGCCCATAAAGAGGAAGTCTAGATTGACCATCCTCGTTCCCCCAGGACCCATATTCTGAAAGTGACGATGAATTGTGGGATTATAGACTGTCTCGTTTTATCACTGTGTATTTCATTTTACACAGGGCTTAATATTACCCCATAAGCATCCATTTTTACGAACGTCTTTGATCTCAAATGTGTATATGCAAAAACACATTTTCTGGTTTCCTGGATTAGCAACAAATCTTTTTTTTCTGTATTACTACATTCAGTTGTATTTATTTTTCTTTTATTATATTGATGCACTAGCTCTATAGCTGCATTACCAGGGTTGGGGGTGCCTACACCCCTAAGGTGTGTAAGGATGGATGGTGCTTGATTAGGAGAATCTCTTACACCTCTAATACGGCATCAAGCATAGCCATTCATAAGTTCTTTTGCACTTTTTATGTCACATCAGCCTAATTGAGTGTAGCCTGCACTTTTTTTTACTTACATCAGATTCCTTTTGGACACAATACTAAAATGGGTGTAACGATTCAACTGTCTGATGCTGTAAGTAAAGACTGCTACACACTATTTGTTTTTTTTTCAGTTGAACAAAAAACTAACTGTCAGCTCAGGTTGGAGCCGCTGTGCTAACGATCCAACGTTAGTACAGCAATCTCCCCCGCTGAGCTGTTGTGTTCTGACTTGGAGAATGCCCCCCCGCCAGGACACTCCGGTCAGCGCTTTCGGCCATTGGCTGAGATCACTGATCGGGAGCCAAACGGCAAACCTTTTTAGGTCATGCCCCTTCAACAGAAGCCGGCCATCAAAGGGGCATGACCAAAAAAGGTCTGCCGATCTGTCGGACCAGCTGCAGCACACACACACGCCCCCGCCGGAACACTCCGATCAGCGCATTTTAGCCATTGGATCAGTAGCTGGTTGGCTGCTTCTGTTGGACTGGCATACACACGGGCTGAATGTTGGCTGGTTTTTATTGGTCCGTGTGTACAGGGCTTAAGCCTATGTAGACCTCTGTTCTTAAATGGAGGTCATCAGAAACCTTCTTACTCACAGATACAGTAGCTAATGGAGACCCATTGTTCTCAGAGCAGGGTTGTGGGGTGCAGAGTGATGATGTCATTATGCTCCGCCAGTAATTATGTCACTTGCATCCCTGCTTGTATCCTTACTAAAAATGTGATTTAAAGTAAATGTAAACTCTAACTAGATGACATTTAGGCCCCTTTCACACGGCCATTCCATTCAGGTCCGCCTATCCCTTTTTCAGGCAGACCTGTATGGACGCTCCATCCCGCCGCTCTCCGATCCGATCCTGCCCCGTAAAGTCCGACGGATGGAAACCCTATTTTTCCATCCCTCTGGGGATCGGAACGGATGACAATGGACAGACAGTCCGTTGTCATCTGATTTCCCATAGAGGAGGCTCTGACAGATCCGTCTCTGCACAGTGAGCGGAGACGGATCTGTCATCCACTGGCTTAGCGGGGATCAGCAGAGCCGTGTGAAAGGGGCCTTAGTTTGCTAAAGCACAAAGTATCATAAACAAAACAATTGGAGTTTATTTAAATAAAATACTGTTTTCAGTATTTGTCATGCTTTGCCTGACAATGATTCTAATCCTTTCTTCACTTTATTCAAAACTGGACATCCATTTTAGGGATCATCGGCATTTTGGGGGCATATAATGTAAAATACAGCTGTATTTCAGTGTCCAGGAGCTAGACTGTGTCTAGGAGTGTACATGTATGTTCAGATCTGTGTATACCCCCAAACAGCTACATACAGCTGTATCCTGTAATTCATTTGTACAGGTGGCTGTACGCAACACCTCTGGTTCCCGGGCACCAAAATACCACAGTATTACATACTGGTTTCACTATATTTATATGTTTATTTATATTCCGTTTTAAAGTGGAACTCCGGGTTCTTTTTTAACTTAACTTTCACCTACCTGATTGTTCCCCACCTGTACCTATTTTGTACTTTTAACATTTCAATAAAGGAATTTTGATATTTTGAATGGGAGTGCAGCCAATACAATTCCTCTTCACCTTCTTTTTTAGCTTCCAAGCCCCCCACAACCATAAAAAAAGTTATGCCAAGCTTCATTCTCTCCAGGCCCCAACATTCTTCTCAGTCTAGCACCTGAGGTCCTCTTTAGGGTGCCCATTTCTTGTGAGCTCAGCTTGCCCCCAGGGGGCACATAACAGACATCTGGGGGGGTTGGGGTATCAGGGGTGGGGGGTCCAAAGTGCCTGGAGTTCCGCTTTAACCCTTAGCTTCTCAGTGGGAAATTGTATGCTGCTGTGGGAACATTTAATTGCTATGTTCACTCTCTTGTGATGAGGTTAGCATCAAGGGAAGGGAAGCAGCTGTGTGCTGGATCAGTAAAAATAACACACACTTTGTTATTATAAAAGTGTGAGTTTTGCCCGTTCCCTCTGTGCCTGCCGCATTGCTGGAGCCTTGACACACACACCCTGCTATTACTGGTGCTCTACACATGTAATTCACGTCTGAAAGGACTTTGCAGCGGTCATAGGCTAGGTCAGCTTTACGCACATTGGCCTCTCCAGAGATGCACATTGCAGCCCCCCCATCTCTGCCAGCGTGCCGAGAATCTGAAGCTACGAAATACGTGGGATGCCGTTTTATTCCATAAAAGGAGATGCTTCTATAAATAGCACACCGGCTTTCTATATTTAGCCCCGGTTATCTTATAGAAACATCTGATAATCTCAGTAAATACAGCTTGACTTAGATTTTACTCTCTTCATTCTCCATTCTGTTGTCACATTTGCAAGCATCTGGTTGGTTGATTTTTTTTTTGCAAGGTGGCCAAGAAAATAAAACATTGCTTGGCAATCTTAGCACTGGTTTTGCATAGCTGTTGTATCATTTAATATTTGGTCCTTTTTAAAGCATATTTTTTCATATATAATGCAGCGCCCCATTAAAGTGCCTTCCTCAAACTGTGCTAAAACCAAAAGCACCGATGTATGCGTATATATAGGATTTTGGCAAAGTGAGCGGGTTGTTGTTTGAGGAATAGAGGATATAATATTTTGATATGAAAAGAAATAATATCTATATGATTAAATATTTACAGTATGTAACACAGACAGCACTTTAGAAATTAGCACATTTTTGGATCTTTACACCATGTAAGAGCAGCACTTTGTTGGTTTTAGCACATTTTGAGGTTAGCATGTTATTAGGACACTGCATTATATATGAAGCAGTGTTAAAGTGTATCTAAACCTAAGAACTAAAGTGGAATGTTTTGCAGTCTAGAAGTTTTCTTTTAGGCCCCTTTCACACTGGGGGGAGGGGGTGGGGATTGGGAGGAGTTTTTCAGGCACTTTACAGGCACTATTTCTAGCGCTAAAGCACCTGAAAAATGTCCCGGTGTGAAAGGGGTCTTAGAGCTTCCTGTATTTTTATTTGGTAATCCAGTAACACACTTCCTGTCCAAGGGTAGCAAATGCTCAATCACTGTGCTGTATCTATGGAGCAGCATTGTCACCCCACAGAAGGGTGTCAAACACCTACTCCATTCTTCTTCTCAACATAGAGGGGAGGTTTTCTGTAGTCCACAAAGATAGCTGGGAAAACCCAGATGGGGTTTACTTCCTCTGTATTCCCCTATAAAGTAGATGCATAATGGGCTACTATGCATCGTATAGTAGCCCATTATGTGTCACTTACCTGGAAACAAAGCCTGCGATGTCCAGCGCTGTCCCCTGTGCTGGCGGCGTCCATCTTCAGCCCCTCTTCCTTCCGGGGCCGCGACTCCGGCTCTGTGACTGTCCGCCAGTCACGGCACGTTCACAGTGAAGAGACGGCACGAAGGCCGTTTCTTCACTGCGCATGTGCCGAAATGACATTGACACATGTAGTACACTGTATATGCAGGGCACCTACAGGTACGCCTTATTATAGGCTTACTTGTAGGTTAAAGTGGTCGTCACGAGTTGACAACCACTTTAACCAAAAGGAGTCAGCACAGGCAGAGAGCATAGGAAGTTATCAGCTCCCAAGATATCTGGATTACAGATATAACAAAATACTTTTGGTGGTACAGTATATTTAAAAGACCATAAAGCAATACAGCATAGAAACATTAATAATGAAATGACAACAAAGTCACCTTTACAAATGTTTAGTAATCATAATCTATAATCAACTACTTACACATAGTTGCAGGCTTTTTTCTTTGCATACATTTTTTTTCTTTTCTTCTTCATTCTTTTCACGGTTGTCATTTTTACTAAGGGCAGATTAGTCCATCTCCCTTTATTTCCTAGAACTCTGGGTCTGCCTCCTGGAATGTGACTGTAGCTTCCCAGGATGCATCTGTGCGGCCTCACTTACACTGTTGCTGGTAAATGGATGTGTAGAGGCATTTGGGCATTTTTTTTCAGCTGCCCCTGAACTCTCCCCTATATTATCTTATCAGTACATTTACACAGGGTCGTTTAAGGTAGTTTCCAGGCAGTTGAGTTTAGGGGCGTTTTTTTCGAACGCAAAAAAAATCAGTTCAGACGCCAGTTCAGAGGCATTTGAAACGCCAAACAGCTTGTAAATGCGCCTAAACACAGTAACTCGCGTCTGGGAGCGTTTAGTTTACATGCGTTTCCATTTTAAAAAATGTTTTTTTCAAAAAACGCTCCTAGACGTGAACGTGGCATGCAAAACACGGCTAAACGGACGTTTTAGATGCCTGTTTCTAGCTGTCAAAATAAAAGTTTGGGGGAGGTTGAAACAGCGCCCCGTGTAAATGGAGCCTGAGGCTCTGGTTACGTGACTTGTGCCTTGCTCAATTATGAAGTGGAAAAACAGTAATCATAAGTAAAAGCAAAAAAATGTTTAAAATGATTGTAAGATGATTTCATATCAGCATGCAGAGTTGTGTGCTGTGATATTTACTGAAAGAGTAGAAAGGTCTGCTTTAACCACTTGCCGACCGCCCGCCGCAGCGTGACGGCGACAAGGTGGCTCGTTATCGCGAACTGCCGTCACCTGACGGCGGCCGCGATAACTAATATTGTGAGCACGCGCGTGCCGCTGGAGGCGCGCTCACTGTGTTCGGGGGGGGCCAGGGAGCGGGTAGGGCGGACTTGATCTCCGCCGGCTACCCGCGATGGCCCTCCTGCAGCGAGAGAACGGAGGTCCGTGTATGTAAACACGGACCTCTGTTCTCATAGAGGGGTAAGGGCGATGATCACAGCCTTCCTCTATATGGAAGTTGTGATCATCCCTTTTCCCCAGCCAGGGCAGCCCATATACAGTTAGAACACACCCAGGGAACACAGTTAACCCTTAGAGTGCCCCCCGCAGGTTAACCCCTTCACTGCCAATGGCATTTACACAGTAATCAGTGCATTTTTATAGCAATGATCGCTGTATAAATGCCAATGGTCCCAAAAAAGTGTCAAAAGTGTCCAACATGTCCGCCGCAATATCGCAGTACCGCTAAAAATCGCAGATCGCCGCCATTACTAGTAAAAATATAAAAAAATTAAAAACCCCAGAAATTAATTCTCATCATCCGTAAACGTGGCAACTTTTGCGCAAACCAATCAATAAACGCTGATTGCGATTTTTTTTTACCAAAAATATGAGGAAGAATATAAATCAGCCAAAACCGATGAAAAAAAATGTTTTTTTTATATATTTTTTTTGGATTTGTATTTTAGCAAAAAGTAAGAAATTTGGGATTTTTTGCAAAATTGTCGCTCTTCTTTTGTTTATAGCGGCGATCAGAAATGACGCAGAGGGGATCAAATACCACCAAAAGAAAGCTCTGTTTGTGGGAAAAAAAGGACGCAAATTTTGTTTGGGTACAACGTCGCACGACCGCGCAATTGTCATTTAAAGCGAAGCAATGCCGAATCGCAAAAAGTGCTCTGGACCTAAAGTGTGAAATCCTTCCGGGGCTGAAGTGATTAAGGAATACAGTGTCCTCTCTACACCCTCAGCCGTATGACTGGACAGTGAAGAAGCAGCTTACTCTTCTCTCTCCTCCTATCAGCATGTTATTTGTCAGCCCATTTGCATTGCCTCCCATTCCTGAACCCCCCCGCAAAATGAGTGCCGCTGTACATGGGTTACAAGAGACTGATACCAAGGTCATTTCAAACACCTACACTAGTTGAATTGTAATATATTTGATGATTTATTAATGAATACAAAAGTGAATTTATGTGTGTATTTTATATCTGCCCAGTGTTCATTCAGCCTTTGTTTTTATTAATTGTGATTAAAAATACATTTTAAATATAGCTAGTCCATACATAAAGACAATTCATGCTTTTTTATTTCTGCTTGCAGTTTAGCTTTAAAAACGTGTGTTTTAAATACCTAAAACTAGAATTCCTAGGTGTACGCAGCTTACTGCATTAGGGTGTGCACCCCAAAGCTCAAACACACATGCCTTTTTCTACAGCTTCAGCTGCACTGGACAGTGAATGAAGGAGAAGTGCTCTGTGCTGAGCAGCTTCCTGTTCATTCACAAATTGACGCATAATAAACACAGTTTACTATGCCTCATTTCTGACTGAACACAGTGAGTGGGTTAGAAAATGAAGCGGCTGGTAAATTACATATTGACTGGCCCCTTCCCTCTGCAGGGGGTGGGGGTGCAACACAGGGGCAAACAGTGGCTGTAAGGGGAATCGGAAACACACAAAGTAATTAGGGTGTGCCCAGGCACATCAGGCACACCCCCTGTGCACGCCTATGCTAGGACTACATAACTGCCAACATTTTCCTCCCAGTCCCTGGGGCACAGTTACCCCCACTCACATTTGGCATAGCAGGCAGCCGACAGAAATCACACACTATATGTCAGAGGCTTACAACTATATTCACACGGCTACCTTCTGTGCAGTCCCACCCAGACCACATCCACTCTACAGGCAGCCTTGCCACTAACAATGCAGGGTGGCTGCCACCCCCTCAGTCAATAATGTTTTGAGTTAACGCAAATGCTCCATAACTGAAATAAGGGTGATGCTGTGATCCTGGGACACAGCATCATTGGGACAGGGCACCTGTATGATGTGGGACTGTCCTGGCAACAGTTGATATCTATGGAATCAGAGGATGTCCAGGGTAATGATTTGCACAGGAAAAGAATGGTAATAGTATTTGGGAAGCTGAGAGCTGTAGGTCTTTAGCAGGACAGATTTAGTGGGGTGGTATGTGAAAATAACCGCAGAGATATACAATATACACCTTTGTAGCATTATGACGGGCTTTGTAAGTAGGATATGTAATTTGAGTTTTATTTTGTATAAAAACTGACAGCAGAGCTTGGCAGGGTGATGTTTGATGTTGCTTCTGGTATTATGTTGTAGAAATGAAGTCAGTGATCTGTGGCAATTTGTCGTGATGCTGTTCAGAGTATAAACTGGAATACCTGGGAGAATACTCTAATTACCTATGTATGTGTGATTCTGCTCACCCTAGAGAACGCTCTCATTTTCTTACCTTGGCAAAACACTCAGGCTCTCTGAAGACGCCGGGGAATTCTATTTTATTTCCCCACACCCCAGAGGCTTCCTTAATTGTTGCTGTAATCTGGACATGTGCACTAATGTACTCTAATTTACCAAATTGTTATTTTATGGTTTTATTTCCTTTAGGATCTAAAATGGGATCTCTGCTGCGTATTAACCTTTAACTGTTTACTGTGGTCTAGTGTACTTTGTTTAAAGAGGTTGTAAACCTGAAAAAAAAAAACCTACATGACAAAGGCATGATGAGCTAGTATGCATCGCATACTAGCTCATTATGAAATACTTACCTTAGATCAAAGCTGTTGCAGCGGTCCCTGCACACCGCAATGACGTCATTCCCACGCATGCGAGCGGGATCCACCGGTCATGACATGGCCCTGAAGAAACAGCACCAGCGGGCCACTTCTTCAGTGCGCATGTGCCGATGACGTGGGCACATGAAGATACAGTGAATATCTCCTAAACTATGCAAGTTTAGGAGATATTCACGGCACATTATTATAGGCCTACCTGTAGGTACAAGTGGTGTAACTAGGTTTACAACCACTTTAAAGAAGACAGCTGGTCTATCTGAAGTTTAACACCACATAAACTGCTAAATACACAGATTAAAATATATACATTTTTGTCCATCCACTGTTGGGATTTACACAGCTTTGTCAGAGAGCACAGTCCTGTTTTTGACAGGAGACCTATTGTTTCTCTGCTGCAGTTCAGTAACATTTAGGCGCCTTGCATACTGGGTTTTTAGCTCTATGCCAGGACATGGATGTGGCTCTGGCATTTAGGGCGGCAGGCATCCAGGGAAGAATGCCTGGAACACAGACTTCTTGCGTTCCATTCGGCCCTGGACACCTAATGCCCTAAACATTCATACCGCTAGGTGCACCGTCCAGCCGCAGCAGCTGTCAGCCTCTTATAGATTTTTACAGGCTGTCAGCAGTGGGGCTGGATTGGTCACATGTATCCTCAGCCGGAAGCTTAATGCCAGAGCCTCATGTATCAAGGCTAAACTTCCAGTCTATATAGGGTCCTAACATGTCATTTCCCTCCCCCTAGCCTCTGACTGGCCAGTGAAAGGAGAAACAGCAGACTAGTGAGATCATCTGTTGCTTCTCCTTTCACGTGGCTTCTTGTGCTGCTTCCCCCTCTCCCACTGTGAGCTCTGCTTTACAGGGATTGCAAGAGACTTAAGCCTCGTACACACGGTGCGATGGTCGTACGACCGGACGTTCAAAATCTTATGTTGGCTGTTGTGTCTCGTGGACTGCTGTGCACTAAGCGATCGTATGACCAAGCCTAGCATGGTGACGTGTTACGAGTGTATAAAGAGGAAGTTCAGGTGAATGTGATTTGTGAATTAGGGACACAGGTTTACACAAACGGACACTTTCGAGCGCAGGGCCAATTGGAGCTGCAGCTCCACGCCCTTTCCTTAAGATAGGCCCAGCCCAATGGTGAGAGTGAGTCACTAATACAGCCCTGCTCTGTATAGAGTGTACACATGATTGATATGTAAATTGCGGCAGCATATTTATATTTGTTTTAACAAAAAATTGTTTCCATTTTCATTTTATTTATTTTTATAATTTAGGTCCACCAAAATCCTCAGCACCAGGCCCATGAGGCTCTTAATCCGGCCCTGTCCGAGCGTTCCTGACTTCTGAGCATGCGTGTTTTGCACGTACAACTTTGTTGGACCAACTTCTCTGTACACACAGTACAACCGCTTGTTGTACAACAAAAGTTTTCTAGTCTGCTCATCCAACTTCTGTTGTACCACCGTCGCACATCGGCTGTTCTAATCGCGCGTACTAACGGTCAGATGATCGTACAACAAGCTGTCGTACAACTGTTGTACCATGTTTACCGCCTTTATAGTTAAGCTAACAATAGATGTGTAAAATTTCAAATAAAAATTCATAGGAAAAGAAGCTCCTGAGAAAGTTTGTTCTTTTTTCTAATCATTAATGGGTCAAATCCACATACATTTTTAACCATAGTGACATGAAAATTTGAAGGCGCGGGATGCAAAATGTTTCTTGAATGAACACATTTCTAACAGTGTACAGTATGTGGTTTTCATTCAGTAAAGTCCATTCTTTCCAAAATCAAATGATAAAATCAAACAAAATCTTTCAAACAACATTCAAATATTCTGAGAATGTTATGAGATTTTTTGCAAGACTTTTCCTTAGACTTTTCGTTCGAAGTTCTATCTATCTATGGCCAGCTTTAATCATATTCGGGGACTTACACTGCTTGCGTTTAAATATACATTTAATATTGTGTCCATGAACACATGAGCGGAAGTAATTTGTGCCTTTTATATCTGTCTGGAGTTCAGCTTAATGCCCCGTACACACGATGAGATTATCCGATGAATGATCGTCCGATTTTTTTTGCATGCTAATCTCATATCGAATCGGAAGAGTTTACTCTAGTCACGAAAATTCTCGTACGACAAAATAAAAAATCGGAAGTGATGTGATGTGTTGTAGTGTATTTGTATTGCATTTTCCAACGACAACTGTACTGGTTAAACGACGAAAATTTTTTTTCGTGCATGTCCGATCAGATAATATCGGATGAACTGTCATGATCGGCTCTTGAAAGCTCTGTGCTAACGACCCGATTATCATAAAATCACTCGTGTATTTTTCGTATGATTTCGTATGATAAGGGGGTTTAGGTTCAACTAAGATGTTGTTTGCTTTTAACATTTGATTTTGGAATGAATGGACTTTACTGAATGAAAACCACATACTGTACACTGTTAGAAATTCATTCATTCGAGAAACACTTTTCATCCCACTCCTTCAAATTTTCATGTCACTATGGTTGAAAATGTATGTGTATTTGACCCATTAATGATTAGAAACAAAAATAAATACATTTTTATTCTGTCATACGACAGAATAAAAATTCGGAAGTGATGTAATGTGTTGTAGTGCAATTTTTTGTATACCCTTTAAAAAATTCAAGTACATACGTAAAGGTCAGAGGCGTAACTAGAACCTTCAGGGCCCCAGTGCAAGAAGTTATGAAGGGCCCCCCTGACCCCTGACCAGGGCCATTCCCTCTTCTCACTGATCCTGGGGCCCTTTACTCCCATCCTGGGTCCCTTTATTACAGTCCCACTGAATAGATGAATTGTTTTGTACCGAGCCTCCCATTCATAAAAAAAATGAAAGTATAGTAAAAATACTATGCTTCAGTTATGAGTGAACCAATTGGTACCAATCACTGACTCTGTCCATTCAGAAAAGAAAGGAGGCGGTAAATGACAAATTTACCCACCCATTCCCATCTCTCCATCATGACACATCTTCTACAGCAACTGGCAGGAGAGAGGAGGGGGGAAGACAGCAGCTCTGTGGGGGGGGGGGGGGGACCAGGGAAGCACACAGGGACCTTGGGAACAGCAGAAGACAACTAAACTGGATAGGAGGGGCGACGGGGGCAGCATATAGAGGAACCAGTCTCCTGCATTAGGAGGAAAATGGAGGAGATTGGTTCCTCTAAATGCTGCCCCCACCATCCCTCCTATCCAGATGTACAATGGAGGCACACAGGCCCCCTGGAGCACGGGGCCCGGTTGCAATTGCAGCCCTTGCAACCCATGCAACTTGCAAAGTTTACACTCATCTCACTGCATCCTTTGGTGAATACAGTATTGTTAGCCAAAAGACCCATTCAGACTATTGTGTTGTGGTAATGTACTTTAAAGCCTCTAAGTGTGGTTTGCCATTTTGCCATATATTGTAAATCACATCCCAACACATTGTAGAGTAGCAAGCAAAGCAGCTGTACTGCTGGACACTATTTTACACTTGCCATGCATTGTATTGCTTTAATGGGAAAAAATGGTTGTTCGTTTTCAGGTGCATTGTGGTGTGTTGGTGCATTAACGCAATGCACATTAGTATGCAATAAAAATGGGTTTTACCGTGAATCCAGCGTAACACTTTTAATAACTGAAGTAATCGTCTTTGTAGCCTGTGGGGTCCACAGTTCAGTTGGATCATTGTGCTTGGACTGGGAGTTTTATGTAATATTCCTGCTAAACTGACCATTGAGTTATGGTAGCTTTCTATCTGCTGAATGTGTAAATGTAAACTATACATACATAGCGATTCTATGGGTATGATCTCTGGGCACCATAATGAATACACTTGAAAGCCATTCTCCATAGAATTTTCTTGGCAAATCTTTTAAAAGGTAGGTTACCCAGTCTCAGCCATCCCCAATTTTTCAATTTCTTGCCATGGGACTTTGGAACTCATGTGCATAGACACTTTGGGGTTGATTTACTAAAGGCAAATAGACTGTGCACTATGCTAAGTGCAGTTCTCCGGCTTAGTAAATGAGGTAAAGTTTCACTTTGCAAAGAATACCCAATCACGTGCAAGGAAAATGTAAAAAACAACATTCTTGCTAGCAGATGATTGGATGATGGAAGTCAGCAGAGCTTCTGCTCATTCACTAAGCTCTGGAGCAACTGCTCTTGCAGAGTGCACAGTCTTTTTGCCTTTGGTAAATCAACCCCTTGGTGCAGACACATACTAGGGTCAATTATCCTATCAGCATGACATTAGAGTGTGAGAGAAAACTGTACATATAGAGGTACCTATATGTTAGGTAAGAGTACCTAAATGTTAACTTTATATCTCAAGATTGCTGCTGTAACTCTGTAAAAATCCCTTCTGTTGCAGCACATCAGTGATTGATTGCTTGATTGATTGACTGAATAATTTATTGCTGGATGACTGATTGATCAACTGACTGACTGATTGATCATTTAAATGATACACTGCAATCACAACCTTGGGATTTGGGATTTAATTTCATAGAATGAAAGCAGTATTAAAGCTGAACACCAAGCAGATGAAAAGGCACAATTAATGCAGCTCTGTTTTCATTAAAGTGGTATTAAACCGATCTTTAAACATTGTGGTTATATTTGTTTTCTTTTTTAGACTGTTTTCCTTTATTTTCACCTGGTGATCTGGCCAGTAACACAGTTCCTGTCTTAGGGTGTCTCCACCCCCGCTCCCACTCTGGATGCAGTAGCAAAGTAGACACCCTTGAACAGCAGCATTATCATTCTGGGGGATAGGGTAGTGTTACATGCACCAGCAGATTTAAATGGACTTCATTAACCAATTAAGCTATACTCCAGCTAACACTTTTTAAATAGTTACAGCAACAGAATTTTTTAGGGGGATAAAGGTTTTAAATAAATGAATATAAGCTGATCCTGGTAAGCACCCCTGTCAGTGTTAAATGAATTAGCTACATGAGTCCGTTTTTTCATTCAAAAAAGAAAAAAACTGACATGATTCCCCCATCCAATGTTTCAATGTGGATGGGGGAATCCTCCCCGCTGAGCTTTTGTATTCTGACAATGGGGAGACTTGTTTGCATTACATCTTCTCTTGGCTTCAGAGGCACAATGGAGATAATTATCACCCAAAAGGAAAGTTTTGCCAGCTTATCCTGCAAGTTAGCTAAAAACAAAGCTGGCAATAGTAACTGTCATTCATTAAACCTGATAGGATCCTACAAATCCTATCCACAGTAGTGAGCTGAAGACACACTGTCCATGGTGCTGAAATGCCTTCTAGTCTGAAACAAAAGCAAAATGCATTATTCTGTGCAAAGGAAATGTGTAAATTCTGTATATACAGGCGGTCCCCGGGTTACAAATGAGATAGGGACTGTAGGTTTGTTCTTAAGTTGAATTTGTTTGTAAGTTTTTGTTTTTAAGTTAACTTCAGCCAAAAAAAATACTTTAAGCTTTTTGGATAGCATAGGGAAGGGGTAACACCCCTGTAATGTTTGTTTTGCTGTCTATGTTTCTGTTCAGAAGATTTCACCTCACTTCCTGTCCCAATGATAATTGGATTTTGAAAATTTTGGGTTGTTGTGGAAACAAGAATTGGTGATAAAGCTTCAGGGACCACACCTTTTTTCCCATAATAACTCTTACAGGGGTGAATTTCCCTTCCTAGGGGGAGATTTCCTCTCACTTCCTGTTGTCTCCCTCCGATTGTACGTAGGAGTCGTTTGTAAGTCGGATGTTTGTAACTAGGGGACCGCCTGTAATTGTATTCTATTCTGTATGTATTGCGCACCGCACTAATAATGTTTTCATTATATGTTTGCATTCTTTTGAGTCCTGATTAGAATTAGCCTTCCTATGTTACGCCCCTTGTTACCATACAAGTACATTTGTAATATTTAATGTGATACCTACATAATCATATGTATAAAAACCTTCAATTGTGTCATAATAAGGCAGAACAGTTATTTGGAAAGATGCTGAGTGTATCTTTTGTGTCTGTTCCCTACTGCAGTAGTTATTATTAATTTGGAACCACTAATCAATATGAGGAGTTGCCTATCTATAAACGTCCATGTCATTCTGCATGCTAGTTTGTAGTTAGTACCTTCTCTCTAGTAAAAAGTTCAGTATAGAAATGTCTAATTATCATAAATTGAATTATTCAATTACTGACAGGTGTACTTTTATTGCAAGAAACTTTAAATACAAGGGTCACTTTAAATCTTTCCACTTGCTGCCTCAATGGTGTAATAAAGTTTCCTTTAAAACAGCAGACAGCCATATTAATGGCCTAATCAGTGTACTCAATATGATTGTACCAAGAGAGAGCTCTCCAAAGTACTGTTCACAGCATCTCAGTAAAGTGCTTCATCATTCATGTGATTATGTCAAATGGCAATTATACAGAGAGACCTATTGAAAACCCTGGGAGACCTGCAATCCCTCTGCTTCACTCTAAACTCTCAAACTAGTGGCTTAGAATAAAATTAATGTTGGCTCATTTGTTTCTGTAAAAGGACAGAAGCGGGAAAATTAATGTAGAAATCAAGAAACGGTCAGTCAATTCTAGAAGCCAGGAGAAAGCACTTTCTATGGAGCCAGCACACCAATATTTCCACTGACCACGATGCAAAGATCACAGAAAAGTTCTCTACCAGATGTCATTTTCAGAGGCCTAGATGGCTTGACCATAATATAAGGCACTGCAAACTGAAATTCCCCTGCAAGTGAATTGGCTGTGTACAAACCCCCATTCAATTTTCTGTAAAGTGTTTATCTCTGATTGGAGCTTCATCGTAAGGGTCAAGTAAGGAAGAGAAGGGCATTTGGCTGTACTTCTGTGGATCACAGGAGTGCAGTTTCTTTCTGCACTCCTGTGACCTGTTTTTACCCGACAGCATGCTAAAGCTGATGGCACAGAGGCAGTCCAGGCTGGGGCAGATCGTGACCATATGGTCAGGATTCACAAAGGAGTCTGGACCGGCACCTGGCTCAGCCTCTCAGCAAGCCACTGAGAGCCTAAGCCAGCCATTAGTGGCCATTATCACCATAGCAGAAAATAATGTGAATTGCTAAATTTTACACTTGTCTCCAAAAAAGGAGGTAAGGAAAAATTCTCCAGTGGGCACACTTGTTTGGTGACATGTCAACCCTCACTTTGTAAATATTTCTCCTCACTTCCTGTTGTGGCTCTGGGACAGGAAGTAAAGGTAAATCTCCTCAACAGGACACACAGAAAGAATGAAAGTGGCAGGGATTTTTTTTTTTTTTACCCTTCAATAATTTAGCCCAAACCATAAACAACGTTTGGGCTTTACATATATGTAATATTCACATAATTTACCCACCTTGTGCCAAGAATGATATCAGGTGATAGAAACATTGTAGACAGTTTGGTATATAAAGCATAAGTCATCTGCCCTGAGAAGTATTAAACCACAATTCTCAGTCTGTACAGAGATTTATTCAAGTACAAAGTAGATACCCAGCATGTGCAAAATTCTCCATTAAGAATTACAATGTTTCAAGCTGCCAAACAAGTGCCTTTGCATACATCATGGTCAAGCTTCTCCACGCTTGAAAAATAGTGGCATGGTATTGCACAGAGCGGCCCTGAACCTCCTCTTCTGGGGTCCCCTGTCGGCTCCTTTTTTTCTGTGTCTGCCCCATAACCAGTCATTTGGGGGCAACTGTGCGGGCTCACTCCCGAGCCGGGCTGCGTGTGTCCATAGACACACACAGCGTACCTTAGCCCCTACCCCCCCTCTCTCCTCACAGGTTATAATTGACAGCAGCAGGAACCAATGGCTCCCACTGCTATCAGCAAATCCTGTGATAGCAGAAAGAGAGGGGAGAAGACTTGCAGCCGGGCACAGCGCTGGATCTATAAAGGACTCAGGTAAGTATTAGGGAGGGCAAGGGGAGGGGGAGGTAATGGCAGAGCAAAGTTTAGAATGCAAAGGTAAAAACACCTTTAGTGTTTACAACCACGTTAACTTTTGCTCTATCGAAAAAAAAAAAAATTGCCTTATGTCTTTGGGCTGTTGTCTGTTTGCATGAGGCATCTGATAAGAAGTGGTTTGGAATGCATTTCATTGAGTGATATGTTGACAGTGTTGTTATCTGACACATACCTCTTCCTCCTTAGTG
The DNA here is from genome assembly GCA_018402905.1 of Glandirana rugosa. Taxonomy (NCBI): domain Eukaryota; kingdom Metazoa; phylum Chordata; class Amphibia; order Anura; family Ranidae; genus Glandirana; species Glandirana rugosa. The sequence goes on from BLSH010120191.1 coordinate 44,230, forward strand.
GCAGTTTTCATTAGGTAGCTTATCTGTATCGCATTGAAGATCAACAACAATCCGATAAAAACTTTTCTTGGGTTCTTGGCTGGAAGCCGAGAATGAAACTGGCACCACAACATTTCAATATAAATATTTAGTAGGATCCAATGGCCACTAATAAACTTCTGAAAAGCTCTGCTAAGTGTTGTTTGCGACTAAAATAGTTCCATAACACGGCCTTTGTATACTGTTAAGAAGGTTCAGCCAGAACTTCAGTGGAACGCCAGCCAAAATGTTTTTCCTTGGTTTGGTATACAGCAATGAATGATTAGAACCTCTGGCAGCTTTATACTGTTGTATGCATTCTTTAGGATACATTTTTTTTGCTTCTTCTATGTTTACTAGATCAGGGAAAACTATCCCAGGGGATATTTGAAGAATATGTTTCCCTAACATTTCTTATTCCTGATATGTACCTGCTGTACCATGTACCTGTATGATAAAGTATCCTGTTCTTTTTGTATTGCTTCTTTTGTGTGAAATCCCTGCCAGTCCCTCTGCTTTCCTATTAAAACTGACCACAGTGGGCATAAAAGCACAGTGTGGGCAGTCTTTTAGCTATGCTGGGCTCTCCTCCAATGATCAGACTTGTCCTGATGACACCCCCCCCACACACACACACACACACAGCCATTCACTGGGAAGCTCAGGGTTGATGTTTTTCCTCTGCAGCTGAGAACAGAAACAGGAAATGTGATCACTGATGTAAAAGGGTAAAACAGGTATTTATAAAGGTTTTATTTTTTTTTTTACATCATTACGCAAGTGTTTTGCCTTTAATTTCTATTTTTAGGCGACTGTTTACATATACTTTAAACCCGACAATGAGCTTCTCTTATTTGATCACTTTTTGTCTGTAAAATAAATGTTGTTATATCTGTTTGAGAAGTGCAAAATTGCTGATCTTGCCAGAAACTTTGTCAGGTTCCTGTGCTGACATCCTATTAGTTACATTGTTTCCAGCTATCCCTGTGGAGTACAGAACCTTTCCTCCTATGTTATAGAGAGGAGGAGAGGGAAAGGTGTTATGTAGTTCTAACACAATTGTTGTCCTGAGGTGACAACATTGCTCCTCTATAGATACAGTTCAGTAAGTAATTGTTGCACTAGGAGAGGAAGTGTGTTACTGGCACATAATCACCACAAAATAAAGGAATAAAATTAAAGTGGTTCTATAGGCTGAAGGTTTTTACCTTCATGCATTCTATACATGAAGGTAAAAAATGTTCAGTGTGTAGCCCCCTCAGCCCCCCTAATACTTACCTGCGCCCAATCCAGCGATATGCACAAGTGCAGAAGCTCTTTCGGGCCTCTCCTTCCTCATTGGCCTCAACACAGCAGCAGGTGCTGTCAGTCATAGCCAGTGAAGGGGAGAGGGGCGGCGCCGCATTCTTTGTGTCTCATGGACACACAGAGGCAGCTCGGGAGCGAGCACGCATGAGTGCCCCCACAGCAAGCAGCTTGCTGTGGGGGCACGGAGCAGGGGGGAGGGGCCTAGAGCACCAGTGTGGGGACCTGAGAAGGGGAGGATCGGGCTGCTTTGTGCATAATAATTGCACAGAGCAGGTAAATATGACATGTTTGTCATTTAAAAATAAAAAACTGCCTTACAATCGCTTTAAACTATTACAGCTACTGATAAATTGCAATAGATTTCATTTTTGTTCTTGGGATTAGGAAATACTTTACCACTATCCCGCTAGCAGAAAACAATAATGTTTGTGATAAATGGGCCTTTATTCAAAAGAGGTGAAATGATCCCTAGTGCTGTTTTAAGAGGAAACAAGGGAGTACAAACCACATATCTGTAGCACCTTTGCCATCCATACAGTGTAGCTATGTAGCCCACAAGTCTGTAATATTTCGCCCTCTATGTCTTCAGTATTGACTAAACAGGGAGGGTTTGTGTCTGACCCCTCTTCCCTCATGTCTCAGCTGATCTGAGATGTGTTCTCTTCGAGGGATTATCCCAGTTTTTTGTATTCCCCCTCTGGGAGGTATCAGCTGCTCGCAGCATCGCCGCTATCTTCTGCTGATTTTCACGGTAGGCCTGCTGAGCCTATCCATCCCTTTGAAGTTCCCATCGTCTGTTGGTGAGAGCACTGAGGCTGCAGCATGTTCAGACATAAAAGTGAATAGATTTGGTATTTTATGAAAAATACCGTATCTGAAAAAAAAATCCCAAATGAGTTTTTGGGGTTTTATTTTACATTTTAATCTATTCAGTACCAGAAGGGCTTGCTGTGGAATCATCTAGAATTTAAGGCAGAGCAAAGTTTGGGAACCAAGCCACAGTGATATTCCCCGTACACACGATCCTAAAATCGGACAACAGATCGTACGGTTTTTTCGCATGCTTATCTCATATCGAATCGGAAGAGTTTACTAAAGTCACGAAAATTCTTGTACGACAGAATAAAAAAAAAACGAATTAAATGAAAATCGTACGATCCGGTATCGTACGAGAAACATTATGGAGCTTGCTCCTTCCAAAATTTTCGTTCTGACTGTCGTGATCGGCTGTCGAAAGAAGTGTACACACATCCGAAAATCGTACGATTCTTCCTCGGACGGCGATTTCTGTCCGATTTTCGGAACGTGTGTACGGGGCAATAGTCTTCTGAAGTTGTTTCAGTCAGCACATTGTATTATTGGTATTCGGTCCTTTCACATAAGCATCATCAGTTTTGCCATGAAAAAAAACGCATTAAAACTGAATCCTTTTACATTAGTTTGTATTTGTTTGAATTTGTCACCTTTTTACTATAGTCATAGATGGACAAAAATGAATGGCTACTTGCCCATGGGGGCATCTAGCTACTGTACGTCCCTCCTGACATTTTAGTGTGCCCAGGAGGCACAGGTGCAGCATCCGACTCCGCTAACGGCAGTCTGACAGTACAGCATTAAGCCCCGCCCACCCACAGGCTGCCATCTACTTTGTTAGGCTGCAGGCAGGGAGCCTCCTGAGCACAATAAACCACCAGGGGGCACACAAAGCAGCTAGACACCCCTATGTGCAAGGGGACTAAACAACAATCATTATGCACTTATATAATACATAGGCATATACATAAATTTGAAAAAGATTTGTAAAGGGATTAACACACTAAACGTACCCAGGTGCAAAAAAAGGGGGGCACTAGTGCAATTGACAAAAAAAAAAAGAATGATAAACAAATGGAATCTTTTCAGTCCTTGAGAAAAGTCCATAAAAGTCACTGTGGCATGAAGTTCATATTATGGCAGCGTCAGCAGTCTCTCTTCCAAGTAGGATCTGAAGAGGCTCCCACCAGCAAACCATGTATAAACAGAAAAAAGACAGAGAAAAGAGCGCCACTACCTAAGTGTAGCATTTATTAAAACATTGGTGAAATGAAAACCAATAAATATGCACTCACGTTTAAAAGACATTAAAAAGCGTATCAATAGGTCTCCAGCAGGTGGCAACCTTCCAGGTGGTCAATGGTGAACAAACCCCCTCTGCTTGGATATGATGTAAGGTGCTTGGAACCCGAAGTTGACCATGGGAATACCAGGAAGAGCCATCAGAAGCAGCATACTGAGTGCGTATATCACATGGATAAGAACCACCGTGGACAGCAGGGTAGTGTGGCAGGCCCACAAAATGGCTGTGATGATGTCATAACCACACCCATCATTATCACACATGACATCATCAGGGCCATTTTCTGCTGTCCACCATGGTTCTTATCCATGTGATATATACACTTCCTGGTTCCAAGCATATTTATGGTTTTTCAATTTACCAATATGTTTTAATATATGCTACACTTAAGTAGTGGCGCTCTTCTCTCCTTTTTCTGTTTATATACATAAATTTGTAATGCCTTGGTGGCACATTTGTAGTGTGTTTTGTCCCATTTGGCAGTGCATTTGCTGAGCATTAGGCATTTTGTTTTATTTCTTGCTGAGTTGTATTTACATGTGTTTGAACTGCGCTTATGTGCATTTAGGTGCATTCCGGTATGTTTACCTGCAAAAAATAAAAAATAAAACAAGGAAGAGCACCTCTAAGGCCCCTTTCACACTTGTGCGACTTCTCCTGCAACTTGGAACAGCAAAGTCGCATGACAAGTCATACGCCATGATTTGCAATGGGTACTCATATCTGTGCGACTTCAAGTCACAGCGACATCAAAGTAGTCCTTGCATTACTTTGGTCCGACTTTGATGCGACTTGAGGTCCATAGACCTCTGGATTACACAGACAATTCTTCAAGTTGCATCAGAATCGTGCGACTTACAAGTGTGAAAGACAATATAACAATTTTATTAAAAACAAAAAAAAAAGAGTCACTCACATTATGTAAATAAAAAACAGGCTCATCTATGGTGTATCGGGACGTAAATAGTAATATTTTCAGATACACCTGATTAACCATAGATGAACCTGTTTTTTATTTACACAATTTGAGTGGCCGCTTTTTAAATAAAATTGTCATATTCTACACTTAGAGGTAGTGTTGAGCGAACCCGGACTGTAACGTTCGGGTCCGTACCGAACTTTCGGGTGTCCGTGGCACGGACCCGGAGCTGGACATTTCAAAAATCGTTCGGGTTCGGTCCGGGGTTCTGCTATTTTACTCCACGTGTTGAGAAGCTGCAGGGCAGCCAATCAACAAGCGTTTCACTGGTTTGCCCTTAGAAGCCATCACAGCCATGCCTACTAATGGCATGGCTGTGATTGGCCAGTGCGTCATGTGACCCAGCCTCTTTATAAGCTGGAGTCACAGTGCTGCAGTCACATGCTCCTTGGGTTAGTGTAGGGAAAGGTAGCTGACTGCGTGAGGGACAGATTTGAGACATTTTAAGACCTGATCCTGCATCCTGAGATAGATTACTTTACTACTGCTGTCTGTGCTGTTGCTCTGAGGACAGATAGCAGAAATTAGAGATTTCACATACCGCTGCTTTGAGTTGCAGATCAAACTCTGCTTAAAACAACGATCG
>BLSH010120191.1:63441-83074 GCA_018402905.1 Glandirana rugosa
AGGGCTGTTATGGTCCGTGGAACACGAGACCCTAAGAACTTCCCCTTGAGGTGTGGTTTACTTTTTTTTTACCGTACCCTAGGGGGAGGTCCTCGTATGGTCCGGGAAACCAGACCATACCTAAAATTTCCCTTGGGGTACGGTTTAAAATTTTTTTACCGCACCCCAGGGGGGGTTTTAGGTATGGTCTGGGAATAGACTCGTGCGTCGGACCGTCCGGTCCTTTCCCCCACCCCTGGTCGTTCGCGGGGGAGGACCTGGTATGGTCCGGCGTACGGGAGAGAATCCCAGAGCACAAGGTGCCTGGTATTGTCGGGATCCCTGTTCCAAGAAAATCGGTCCAACTTTGACCCTATGTAGGACCGTAAATCGCACAGCAAAGTAGGATCAAATGTCGGATAGTGTCAACCCAGCCTAATAGTTGAAAATATTTTTAACCAAAACAAAATTACCACTGCTCCTGAGCTCACATCTGCGGCAGTATCAGACCCCATTGCAGATGCGGAGAAATCCACATCCAATTCGCACTAGTGTAAACCCAGCCTCAAGGTGCTTACATTCTAAGTGATAACCATTTAGCCACATTGTGATTGTATTTCTGACTAACATCTGTGGACTATAGCCACCATAAAGGACAACTGTATTTAAAAAAAAAAAACAAATAATAAAGTTATCCTTGTCTTGGATTTTAAATAATAAAAAGGTATGGCTTTAAAAAAAGGATACTTTTGCTATTCTTTGTGACATGTCAGGAAGTTAAAGGGAACTTGTGGGATAAATACTGTATATACAGAGCTTCTATTACTGTTGCATTGTTTGTAACACTGCAGGCTGTAGGGCAGTCGGTCTTCCTGTTAGTTGATTCTGAGTTCACACTATGTAGACTTTTCTCAATGGATGCTTATTCCAGGTCAGTGACTTCCTAAGGTAGTTAAGGCAGAATCAGGCTAGCGGCTCCAGATTTTACCCCCATATATTAACACATGGCTGATTAGAATATATTTTATTGTGATCATCATTTTCCTGCCTGGAAAATTTTAAAATAGTTATAAACAAATCATTTTCTGCCTTGTTTATGAATTCACACTTGTTAAGCTATATCATTTTGTACTAAGACCTGCAAGACTCTCGGTTCATTAAAGTTAATTATATAGGGACGGTTTAAGGGAAAGAGACTGAATAGAAAGCGCTTTGTTGAAGGAGTCTGTGACATTACTAGCGGTGGGAAATGTCACCTGAACTCAAGAGATGCGGAGGTGAGAATTAAATGAAAATCAGAATCTGGGATAATATCACCAATTGAATGATAGAGCACCGTCCTAAAAGCTATAAGTCAATCTAAAGATAGTCTCAAGTGGGTAACCCCCCTTCCCTATTAAATCAGCAGTGCTTCTATAACCAGCATCTCAAAACAGGTCATGGATTGAGGCTCTCCTGCAGGCTGCCGGCACCATGTGACCGTTCGGTGCCTTAAGGACAGAGGAGCAAAGAGAGAGCTGATGCAATGAGCCATGGCATTAAATAGACAGCATTTTGTGCCTGGGAGCTTGTAACCCTTTCACTGTCACAACAACCATCAGCACAAACACTGGCATGAGGCATTGGTTGTATGCTTGCTCACTTTTGGTGGCACAGAGCATGGTTTGCAATGGCTAGACCCATTGTAGAGTACCTGTCTAGTGCATATACCTGTGAGTGCCTCCGCTGTGTGGCAATCTTCCCATGGTTAAGCTTCTACTTAAGGCCCCTTTCACACTTGTGCGACTTAGGACTGCAAAGTCGCATGAAAAGTCATACCCCATGATTTCCAATGAGTACCATTCATATATGTGCGACTTCAAAGTAGTCCCTGCACTACTTTGTTCCAACTTTGATGCGACTTGAGGCCCATAGACCTCAAGATTATACAGACATTACTTCAAGTCGCATCAAAATCACGGCAAAAATTGCGGTAAAATCGTGGGCACAAGTGTGAAAGGGGCCTTAATGGGAGAGCTGCCTGGTTTCTTTCTGATGGACCCCCAACTGGCACTGAAAGGTTCCTTAAGGCTACTTTCACAATCGTTAGCGGTAAAGCGTTGCTAGATTTAGCAGCGATTTACCTTCATTTTAGCTGTGCTTTTTGGCCGATAGCGGGGCACTTTTAAACCCCAAGAAGGGGTTAAAAGCGATTGTGTTGCGGCGCTTCCAAAAAGCTTTTCAGGCTCTTCGGAAGCGCTGCCCATGCATTCCAATGGGCAAGGGTGGTTTAGGATCGTTGTATACAGCGCTTCCAAACTGCCCCAAAGATGCCACTTGCAGGACTTTTTTTCCTGTCCCGCAAGCGCACCGCCCCAGTGTGAAAGCACTTGGGCTTTCACACTGGGGTGGCATGGGAGGCAGTTTTCAGACGCTTTACAGCCATTATTTATAGTGCTAAAACTCCAGTGTGAAAGGGGTCTAAATGCATTGAAAAAGCTGCCTAGCTTTGCCAGTGTTTTGTAAAAGCCTGCTGTACATACTCCCCTTATATAAGCTGAAGTTGGTTTGAACAGGGCCTAAGACAAAACAAGTCGGCAATACAGGTTGGCAGAGGTTCTAACCCTTCCATATCTAAAATCTAAAAGGAAACTATTTTGGCCAGAGATACACTTGAAGCTTACCCATTTTGCAGTGTAAATGACGTTATTAATTATCTATTAGCGGTGATTGACGAACCGGTCTAGTTGCATCTGAATCCATCCGATTTCACCTGTTTTAAATTATCTGCATCGATCCACCTTTCAATTTAAAGAATCCAGCTTGTTATTTTTTTCCAATATCATCAATGTAAGTGGCTTAAGGGCCATTTAGCCACTCGGGTCTTGTGTCAGCTGAGCATTCGTTTGGAAAAATGGGGTGGGTGTAGCGGCGTTCTTAATTAAGTATTGGTTTTATCTAAATGACCTATTGCATTAAAACAAATTAAACACACATTATAATTTATCTTTGGGATAGTATTTTCTTTAATGTGCAGCTTCAGGCAGCATGCAGTGTCAATCAGTAAACTGCTCATGCAATTCAGGTACACACTGCAAATGTGCTAACAGTGTATACGCACTGTAATAACAAAGATAGGAAGGAGAATGCACAGTCCACCTTTTGCAAAAGATTAAATCATTTTTAACATTAATAAAAGAAAAAATGTGTATTGATTACATTTTTGGATTCAAACCTACAGATCATTGCATCCACCATCAGTGCATCGCAGGTGCATTGCATAGGCTTCTGCATTTTAGTGTGTGCCCAGCAGCAAGCATCGCAGGTAATCGCTAACCGTGTGGACAGCCACGGATAACTGCGGTTGCGGGAGACCTGTCATTGAAGTGTACAGGGCTTGACGGCCATGGCTAGCCACTCACAGGTGGCAGAAACAGCAGCAGGAATCAGCAGATTCCTGCCACTGTCATTTGCACTGGTGCTAGTCACCAATGTCAATGTTGCCTTAATCCAAGCCTCAGGTCTTTTACCTGTATGAACCTACTGTTATAGTTCTAGAGAAAGTAATCAGTGGACTTAAGTGTGGTGACATCAATGCGCTTGTGCTCTATTGAGATCTGCGAGTCCCTCTGTGGTGGTCGATGGCACTTGTAGTCTTTCTGTACATAGATTCCCATGAATGGATAACATGGCTGTGCAGACAAAGCCACTCAGCCACTCCAAATTCAAACATAAATATACAGCTTCAAGGAGAAGTACCTTGCAATTCAGACGGGGGTGGGGGCAGCTTAAGGAATGGGGATAGTGATTCCGACCCCCGAAGTGAAATTTACTGACACAACACAAAAAATTACTGACATCCATTTATTTTACTGACACTTCAAAAAAATTACATACAATTACAATTTTCATTGTAAAATAGTGAATATATCAATATTTACACTACAGACATATAGCTAGTGTGATTTGCAATGTGTTTAAAATGGTTGTCAACCCTTGACAACCACGTTAACCTACAGGTAAGCCTATAATAAGGCTTACCTGTAGGTTCCCTGCATATCTCCTAAACGTGCACAGTTTAGGAGATATATAGTGTTCTTGCATGTGCCCCATGTCATCCATGCCATTTCTTCACTGAGATTGTGCCGCAATTGGTGACTCCTGTGCAAGCCGGAGTCCGTGGCCCTGGAAGGAAGAGGGGCAGAAGATGGATGCGGCCTGGAGCTGGGACATCGCGGGACATTGCTGGCTTCCATTGCAGGTGAGTGCCACATAATGGGTTAATATGCGATGCATACTAACCCATTATGCTTTTACATTGCAGGGTAATAAAGAGGAAGTAAAACCCATCAGGGTTTACTTCCTCTTTAAGGTATAACAAAATGCAAAAAACATATTTCTCTTTTTTCATGAAGGTCAGGTTAATATAACCCAACACAGAGTTCCCTCTTACATCAGAGTCTGCAGGGTTCCCCTTTACAGTGCAAGGGGAAACTCTGCAGACCCTGATGTAAAAGGGAACATTGTAGACTGTGATGTAAAGGAGAAATCTGTGGAGTCTGATGTAAGGTGGAAAACTCTAATGTAAGGGGGTTTCTGGTCACCAGAGCCCCCTCCTTACAGAAGAATCCACAGAGCTCCCCTTTACATCACAGTCCACAGAGTTCCCCCTTACATCAGAGTCCAGAGTTCCCCTTTACATCACAGTCTGCAAAGTTCTCCCTTACACCAGACTTCAGAGTTCCTCTTTACATCATAGTCTGGAAAGTTCTCCCTTACATCAGCGTTCCCCTTTACACCAGAGTCCAAAGGTTTCCCCATTACAGCGACTCTGATTTAAAGGGGAACTCTAATCTAATGGTGAATTCTGCAGACTCTGATGTAAAGGGGAACTCTGATGTAAGGGGGAAGTTGCAGACCATGATGTAAGGGGGAATGCTGCTGTAAGTTGAACTTACATGAGCCCCCCACATGAGAGAGAGTCTGCAGCATTCCCCCTTATATCGTGTTGCGCAGCTTTCCCCTTTACATTAGAGTTCCCACAGGGTCTGGCAATGCAGTCAGTGGTATCTAGCCTATGCAGTACATAGAGGTGCTCTCTGTACATGTGCTCCCATATCCCAGCCCTCCTCTCGGTGTACACAGCTCCCCCATACCTGCCGAACCTTGTTGTCATCATCTTGGTGGTGTCACAGTCCAGCCCCTTTGTCACCAGTATCCTCAGGTTCTTCAGGCGGCACCAAAGCTGTCATGTTCCCGGGCACTAGGCTCAGCTCTCTTTCTCATCCCTGGGCAGTGTTGGGGGAACGGTGGGGGCAGTGTGCGGCAGGTCACTCAGAGCCGGGCTATGCCTGTGGTCATGAGGAAAGGAAGGGAGAGTGGGGCATGCGCAGCTCCGAAGCTGGTCCCTTTTTTGTGGGCAGCCGCCGTCCATAATGGAAATTTACAGACAGTGTAAAAATCGCCCAATTTTAACAAACTGTCCATAAATTTATGGACGGTTGGCATCCCTGGTGGGGGGAATGTTACTGTGTTTCAAATTACACGTTAAATATGGATGTAACATGAAACATGGTCTCAAAGGTGAGCTGAGCTTTTAAGTATATTTTGGAAATGAAACATAAAGGCCTGCGGTAATGACATTTACCTCTGTGCCTGTACAATGACATTGCTAGCCTCTGGCTATTTGCTGTCATAGGTTACAACTGTCTTTCAGCACCTCAGAACACCAGATTTTCCTTAACCTACCTAATGCAGCTGTAGGGGGTAAGACCTGTCTAGAACAGGATGGCTGATCAAAGATGATGAGAGAAAAAAGCTTATGAAGGTATTGTCAGAGGAGCTCTGTTATCTCCGTGAGAGGTAATAAATACCTGGAAGTTCAAATATATACAAATAGTACAGCACTACCAATATTCTACACCAACATATCATCCTTATGTACTAAGCATTCCTTATAGTCAATAACAAAATAAACATGATGAAGTGAGAAACCATCCATCAATATGTGTGTGCTTCTTTTAAGTCCACCACAATTATTATTGGGGATTTTTTATTGACGATTAGGAATGCTCAACACACAAGGATGATATATAATGCTGCACAATATTGGTGGCACTGCACTATTTGTGTATATTTGAACTTGTTGGTATGGGGACACATATTTGTGTGAGCCAGCTACTATAACATTTCAGCAGAAATTGAGATATAAGAGGGCAGTGCAGAGGTATTTACACTATATAGTCTTTTATAAATATCTGGAAGTGTTAGGTTATGTTTACGTAGCCTGCACCTCTGAAAAGCGTTCCGTAGCCAGATTTCTTTTTTTTTTTTAGAGGCATTTGATAAACCTTTTTTAACTTGACGCAGCACCATGCCACAATCATGTGCATTGCAGGTGGTTGTGGGATGGTTGCAGCGCTACTCCATTTACTAAGGCTCCTTTCACACCAAGGCGTTGGAAAAAAGCCTGTAAAATCCTGTAAAACAGCATGATTTTAGTGTGTGTTTTTGCCACGATTTTGAAGCGCTAGCGCTATAAATAGCGCCCCTCTAATGGTGTTCTTTAAGCGCTTTTCAAGCGTTTGTGTTTCAATCACGTGACCTTTCCACAGCCTCAGTGCACATTTCAAGCGCTTTTCAAGCGCTTAACCATTATTTTCAATGGACATGGGCATTTTTGAAGCGCTATTTTGAGCGCACAAAAGAAGCTGAAAATATGCTGCTTGCAGGACTTTTAGCAACGCCTAGCAAGCGCAACGCTTCGGTGTGAAAGCATCCATTGAAATGCATGGGGAGCGTTTTTGGTGCGCTTTTTATGTGCTAATTTTAGAGCAAAAATGCCTGAAAAATGCCTTGGTGTGAAAGGGGTCTTAGTGTTACTTAACCCAGGACCCTGCATTCACTACACAAAATATGGCAATGCAATCATTTTAGTAAATATAAACTACTAAATACCTTTTTCTCATCAGCAGTATATAGCAGTCTTATGACTTCTATCAGTGCCTGGTTAAAGCTTGTAGAAAGAGTTTTCACACTGCACTGGCTGTCCCATCAGGGTCCAGGACCCTTGACCCTCTGTCTGGACAGTGCTGATTGGCCCTGTGCTGATCACATGCACCCTCCCAAGAAAGAAAAAACTGTCTAGCAATACACACCAAACTGAGCATGTGCAACCTCCAGTAACTCTGTCTTATCGGGACATGTTCTGGAGTCAGTGAAAGAAGAGGAGGATCTGTGCATACAGGATCAAACTGTTTTTTTATACAATGCAGAGGATTGACCCCTTAGGTCAGTGGTTCTCAACCCTGTCCTCAAGTACCCCCAACAGGCCATGTTTTAGGAATTTCTCTTAGATAAAATAGTTGTCCAATATGCCAAGCCATTGAGTCTGATTTAAAGCACCTGTACAAGAGAAAGGAAAACTTGCAAACATGACCTGTTGGGGGTACTTGAGGACAGGGTTGAAAACCACTGCCTTAGGTCACATAGTTAGTATAACAAGCATGCTTTACTGTATATAGAGGCCATAGGTGTGCGCAGCCTATTGCATTAGGGTGTGCACCACAAGAGATAGGTGTTAGTATTTTATTTTTATAATTTTGTTTTTTATTATTTTTTACAATATTATATTTTATTTTATTTTTTTTTAGAAGTCCTGCTGGGGGGCTTTGGTGAAATATCAGGGGTCTAACCAGACCCCTGATATCTCACTTCTGAGACAGAGAAAGAGACTGAGGACAGAGATTCCCCAGTCCCTTTCTCTGTAGCCAGGCAGCAGGGGGAATCTGCACAGTACAGGGTGATTAGGGTGTGCCCAGGCACACCTGCCACCCTATGTGTGCACGCCTATGATAGAGACTGATTTTACTGTTGTGGGTTTAGTAACACTTTAAATGGATCACATTTAATAAGCGGTAATGCCTGCCAAATGCAGCAGGGGGTTCAATTCTCGACAGAATATTTGTACTCCCCCATGCGCTGCCTTTGAAGCCGGTCAGGGGAGTACAAATATCGTCCCCACAACCGCAAATGTAAACAAGCCCTTACATTTACATTATACTTAGCATTCCTAACTTAGCATGTTTGTAGGTAATGAGAAAAAAACATTTTTTTATTAAAAAATATTATAAATAGCAAATAAAATGGAAATGAAAAGTAAAATAAAATATACTTACACATTACCAACATGCATGGAATAACCATGAAAAATATATCTAGGTTCTTGGCCGATTTCCAGGGCCCCTGATAACACATCTCAGCGGCTTCAATGTCTTCTCAACCAATATCATAAACACCATCACTCTGTTAATATGGCCGCTACTTTGAGTCCTATGGGAGAAAAGCGCATTATATGTGTTTGCTGATGTTCCCTCATGTGACTGTAATCTCTTTTACAGACATTTCTACCGTGGGGCTCTGCTAGCTTGTCTGACAGTAAATGTATTAGGAGTTGCTGAAGAAAAATGGCTTAGCTCTATGGATTCTCTGTAACACACGGCCTTGAGAGATGAAAACACGGCATAAGATACACAGGGCGGAGAGCAACCACAGTCTTTTTGTGTCATTGTCATCATGTTAAGTGATCCTACCACTGCCTGATGTAAATAAACAAGAACTCTCATTGAAATGAGGATAAAAGATGTATAAGGAATTCCACTGTGATCCTTGTGTGACCCTGGGTGAAAGTAACACTGGAGTTTGCATCCTAAATCCAATGTAATTGTACAGTCTCTCCACAATTTGACTTGAATCAGCATTTTTCAGTCTAATTACATCAGTGTAGGGGCAGGAAAAGTAGCCAATAAGGTGTATTACAGTGATAGGAATGCTGGTAGGAGGAGAGTGCAGAGTGACAGATGAGCTGAACAGTGAGCTGACTCTCCTTTGTCCAGTCACAGGGTGACCTGTAAATAAAAGTGAGCAGAGAAAAATCACATCATCTCCTCTGCTAGACACTGACAGGGCTTTGCTAGAAATGGTAATCACAGCCACAGATAGTAGATAATCAGAAGCCATGCTACTGATTTCTGTATCACTGGGGATGATAGAACCATTTCTGGCCTTCTTATGGGGGACAATAGTAAGCCCTTGTGGCTAGTGTTTATTGTATATGGAGGTCTCCTGGGAAATTATGTTTGTGGGCAGCTTGAGTATTCACAGCCACTCATACTCACCTGTCAAAAAATAAATGGGTGGGTTGTATTGTAGCAGAGCAAGGTCAGCGGACAACAGTTGTGCGGCTCGCGCCCCTGTCAGTCAGATAGAAGGTTAATTATTGCATAGTGGTGCAGGCTGCTGTTCTGTGTTTTTGCTTTTACATGTAGTGCTTGCACAAGGGAACAGCTTAAAACCTTCTCACACATTTCTTGCCATTACCCATAGGAAAACAAGTGCTGTCAGTTTTCTTGTAGTCACCCTTGATTGCTCCATCACCCCCTCCCCCAACTGTACAGACTGTAAGGTGACAGAGAGGGTAGAGGGGGTGTGAAGACCGCAGTGGGGTGGGGGAGGTGTCCGCTGCTTACAGAAGAATAATATGGATATAGTGTATATATATATATGTATAATATGTACACTCCGGGAGAGAGAGATGAGCAGTATTCCATTGCTGTTCCTTCACAGCACATAGTACTGTAACCCCGGAAATCAAATATTCTCTACCAGTATCTATACTTTTCCTTCCTTCCTTGTATCTATTAACCTTTCTTCTCTCCTTCCATACTTCTCTCATCTCATTGTCTGCATTTTTATTCCGCTTTCATCCTTCGATATCCTTCTAATTATCTATCTATCTATCTATCTATCTATCTATCTATCTATCTACCTATCTATCTATCTATCTATCTATCTATCTATCTATCACATGTCTATCTATCTATCTATCTATCTCATATCTATCTGTCTATCTATCTCATATCTATCTATCTATCTATCTATCTATCTATCTATCTATCTATCTATCTATCACATGTCTATCTATCTATCTATCTATCTATCTATCTATCACATGTCTATCTATCTATCTATCTATCTCATATCTATCTATCTATCTATCTATCTATCTATCTATCTATCTATCTATCTCATATCTATCTGTCTATCTATTTATCTATCTATCTCATATCTATCTATCTATCTATCTATCTATCTATCTATCTATCTATCTCATATCTATCTGTCTATCTATCTCATATCTATCTATCTATCTATCTATCTATCTATCTATCTATCTATCTATCTCATGTCTATCTATCTATCTATCTATCTATCTATCTATCTATCTATCTCATATCTATCTATCTATCTATTTATCTATCTATCTATCTATCTATCTATCTATCTATCTATCTATCTATCTATCTATCTATCTATCTCATATCTATCTGTCTATCTATCTCATATCTATCTGTCTATCTATCTATCTATCTATCTATCTATCTATCTCTCTATCTATCTATCTATCTATCTATCTATCTATCTATCTATCTATCTATCTATCTCATATCTATCTATGTCTATCTATCTATCTATCTATCTCATATCTATCTATCCTTCTATCTATCTATCTATCTATCTATCTATCTATCTATCTCTCTATCTCTCTATCTCTCTATCTCTCTATCTATCTATCTATCTATCTATCTATCTATCTATCTATCTATCTATCTATCTATCTATCTATCTATCTATCTATCTATGTATGTATCTGGCAGTGAGCATTGTCCTCCTGGCTGTCTTATCATGCAGTGCCATGTGTTGGATGGGTAGGTGCCATGGAGCCAGCTTTGCCTTTGGCTTGTGTTACAGTATCAGGCTAAAAATAGCCTTGTGCAGAGGCCCAGCGATATACTTTATTTACATTGTATTCTTCCAGTGTCTGGCTGGCATGTTTCCATACATTTAGGAGGTTGCCTGTTACATAGTTACAATGCAGACAGCTGACAGCAGTTCACAGAAGTGGATGTAGAATAAAAGGAGAATTCCAAATGAGTTTATTTGAGCAGGGCCCAACCACAGCACCAATCCCATTAGCAATTAAATGGCCATTGGACCCCTTTCACACTGGGGCAACAGGCCCGTTAGCGGTAAAGCGCCGCTAGTTTTAGTGGTGCTTTTAGCGGCTAGAGGGGTGCTTTTAACCCCCAGGAAGGGGCTAAAAGCACCTGTGTTGCGGCTCTTTCAAAGCGCTTCGGAAGCGCTGCCCATTCATTCCAATGGGCAGGGCGGTTTAGGAACGCCGTATACACCGCTCCCAAATCGTCCCAAAGATGCTGCTTGCAGAGCTTTATTTGCCATCCCGCAAGCGCACGGCTCCAGTGTGAAAGGACTTGGGCTCTCACACTGGGGTGGCACGGGAATCAATTTTCAGGCGCTTCACAGGTGCTATTTTTAGCGCTAAAATGCCTTAAAACTGCCTCAGTGTTAAAGGGGGTCTAAGAATTCGAGAATTAGGCTCCTTTCATGTGGATTGGGTCCACCTGTCAGTTTTTCTGGCAGACCCGAACAGGCCATCCATTGTTCTCTATGGAATGGCGGATGTCAACAGACATGTGTTCGTTGACACCCACCGACATCCGATCCAATCCTGTCCACTGAAAACAGATGGATGAGGATCCGTTCGGATTGGATGACGGCCTGACAGACACAGACAGGCGGTCTGTTTACTTCCAACAGCCCATAGAATACAGTGGGCTGTGCCCGTGTTTTATTTGCATCAGCGGAGCGGACACAGACCTGTCACCAGTGTTAATTTCGTTGACTAAAATATTTTCGTTGACTAAATTAATACTATTTTTTTTTCATACACTCTTTATTACGAATATTTCATTCACGTAGGATTACATTACATTTTCTTTGTTTATTCTTAACATAGTCAATTTCCATATACTTTTCTTGTTTTAACCACTCATTCCATTCTCTCTTCCATACCGTGGTCACTATTTCCTTTTCTTCTTTCAGTCAATTTCTATCAGGTTTTCATGTTATTCTATTTTGTATCTATTTTTCCCTTTTGCTTACATCCATTGTCAAATGGAATTTATTCCATTTATCCCAGATCTTTTCATATTTTTGCATGTTTCCCCTGTTTTCATATGGTATGACCTGGTTTACGCCTTTTACCCATTGACTAACTGTCAGAATTAATACTATTTTAGTTGACTAAAATACAACTAAAACTTGAACAATTGAGATGACTAAAATACGACTAAAACTAAAATGGTATTTTAGTCAAAAGACTATGACTAAAACTAAATTGAAATTTGACATCAAAATTAAACTGTGCTACCACATAAGAATATGTAGGGGGCATCTACTAAGCTGTTAAAAGAAAAAAAAATAAGAAAAAGGGCATTATTTATTTATTTTTTTCTTGATATATGTTAGTAATATATTTGGGCAATATGTACAATAGCATTACAGTCAATAGAGTTTACACTTTTTTTGTGTTTTTTATATTTTCAGGTTGCTCTTTGTTTGTCAAAAAACAATATTTTTGTTTGTTTATGAAATTTGGTTCATAAGTCTGTGTCTGTAGTGCATGTTCAAACTTTAATACCAGAATTAATAATCTGCTATTAGATTTTTACTCCAGGAGTATATAATGAGTGGCAATTCAAAAGAAATGCTTAAATAATCAAATAAGGCATTACAATTTAACTAATCCCATTCAATTTTAGTTGACTAAAATGTACTGGAGATTTTAGTTGACTAAAATACGACTTAAGTTAAAACACTCCAGGTGACTAAAATACGACTAAAACTAAAATGGCATTTTAGTCAAAAGATTAAAATACGACCAAAACGAAAATGGCATTTTAGCTAAAAGACTATAACTAAAATGAAATCGAAATTTGACATCAAAATTAAAACTGCCTGTCACCCAACTGATCAGCGGGGAGATCCCCTGCTGAGCAGGCGCATCCACTGGTGGACTCCACCAGTGTGAAAGGGGCCTTAGATTAGAATTAGAGACCAAATGTATTTTTCATTTTGAGGGAGGATTATAACCCGTCATTTTTTTTTTTACATCTGTGTCCCATTGAGGAGATATCCCATCACTTCGTGTCCCATAGTCAAAACTAGAAGTGAGAGGAAATCCCCCTAAAATGAGGGAATCCCTGGTTATCACTACAATTAGTGCCCCCATTGGAAGCCTTTCCCTCTGTTGTGCTTCTGGTGACAGCCCAAAATTAGTTTTTGTTTTTTTCACTCTAAGTGATAAAGGTAAACAGGATTATTAGAGAGAGTAAATCACCCGTAGGCCGGGTACACACAGTCGGGAGACATTTGCAGGTTCAAAAAAACCCAGCCAACATTTAGCCCGTGTGTATGTCGGTCTGTCCGACAGAAGTCGGTTGTTTGGCCAGCTTCTGTCTGACATCCATGCTGGAAAACCAGCAGCCAACCGATTCCTAATCAGCGCTCTCAGCCAATGGCAGAGAGTGCTGATCAGAGTGTTCTGGCCGGGGAGGACCGCCCCCCTATCAGAACACAATAGCTCAGCAGGGCAGACCGCTGTTCTAACTTTGAATAGTTAGTATAGCAGCTCTGACCGGAGCTGACAGTTTTTTTGTTTTTTTTTTTGTTCAACCCAAAAAACGAATAGTGTGTGTCAGACTTTACAGGGACAAAGACAGCAGTAAAAACCCGACAGGTGTCCTAATCTCTTCACTCTATCTAAAAATGAAATAAAATTACCTTTAGTTGTACTTACTTATTAATGTATACTGATTGGGCAAATGGGCGTCCAGTTACAATGCAGAAAGTTTTGTTTTGTAAGCTTGAGAGAGGAAGCAGTATTGGTAAACAATGACACAACAGGAATCTTCTGTAAACTAGTCATAAGGCAAGACTAATGTTTAACCATAAGTGACCTACAGCTCTGTGCTTCTGCTAGTGTCTCCATGACTATAGCCTGAATAGTAAGAACAATATTCTGAGTCCAGTGCTGCCCATACAATATGCAAAGTCCTCCTATTTCCTGAAGAAGCAGCTGAAATTCACTACATGTGTGGTCCTGTTGCCACCCTCCCACCCGACATCTTTCAACTGAAAAATCGAAGGAGTCAGATGAAAAATGTTCAGTTGTTGCAAACAGAATACAATAAGAGCAGCAGGAGATTCATCAATTCATACTTTATACCATGGTTGGAAACATCTGTTGGATTTTTGTATTCAGCCCAGAGACTGAACAAAAAAAGTATTAGATTGTATGGCCAGCTTAAAACTTTTCACTGTAACACACTATCCAATTCTCTGTAGATTTTTTCCTTCAGATTTACCAAAACCATATAATATGAGGACAAACCTTAGGAGTTTCAATTTGTATGCAATCAGGCAGGCCCTTGCACTACATGGTTTTGGTAAATCTGAAGGAAATCTGACAACAAAAGTTGGATAGTGTGTATGGGGTCTAAGATCTGTTCAGCTTGAGATATGCCTTAGTGCTTACTTCTGAGATACAGCATACACAAAGCCAGAGACACCCAGTGGACCAGAGTAGCCATATGTAATAAATTACATGCCACCATCATACCCATATGTGTGATATGGAAGTGAAGGTAAAGTAGGTGTATGCTGCTGGGGTCAACTGGTCAGCAAATTTATTAATGTATTTCTATAATTTGACAAAGTACAGCAAGAAGATGCTGACCATAGATAATGCCTAAACAAAGACGGCCAAATTCTCCTAGGGAGAAAGAAAGGTGAAGGTATTGCCTGGGAAAGGGATGCTGTGATTTCTTCAAGAGATAATAAACACAGGTAAAGGCAAGCTGACCATACATGGATCGAAATTGGGCTGGTTCAGCCAAATTTACGATCCATGTATGGTCAGGCTGATTGTACCAAAGTTGATCAATCGATCGACTTGGGTACAACGAGCTTGTCAGATTTTTCTGCACGTGATTACTGCCACCAGCTATAGCCGCTAGCAGTAATCATTGTATTCTGTCGGCCAGGAAGGCTCCCTGAGACCCGCCAGCTGGCAGAATACAATAGTACCGTGGGAGACATTCCTCCATCAACACTAAAGCAAGGTACACACTACAGTTCT
The DNA here is from genome assembly GCA_018402905.1 of Glandirana rugosa. Lineage (NCBI taxonomy): Eukaryota > Metazoa > Chordata > Amphibia > Anura > Ranidae > Glandirana > Glandirana rugosa. Next base: position 78,458 of record BLSH010120191.1, read on the forward strand.
TGTTGGAGCCGCTGTACTAACCATGCAAGGTTAGTTAAGTCATCTCCCCCGCTGAGCTCTTGTGCTCTGACAGGGGGGCGCCCCCCCGGCCAGAACACTCTGATCAGCCCTCTCTGCTATTGGCTGAGAGCGCTGATCGGGAGTCAGTCGGCTGCTGGTTTGCCAGAATGCACATCTGACAGAAGCCAGCTGAATAACCAGCCTCTGTTGGACAGACCGACATACACACAGGCCGAATGTCACCAGGGTTTTTTGAACCCGCTGTCGTCTTCCAACAGGCTTTACTATATGGATGGGGAAATTGAGCAATTTTCATTCCTTCCACTCCTGGTGGAAGGAAAGGAAATTAATGTATCTATGGTTTGCCTAAGTTTTACATTTTGCTGAGCTTAAAAAAATGCCAGTTCTTTTGGCAGAAATAAACGCTCATATAAAGCATTTTTGCAAAGAAATTTAGGAGCTTTTGGGAGAGTTTAGGGGCATTCAGCATTTTTCTGCCAGAAAACTCCTCTCTCAAACACATCAGAAGGGTATTTCTCTGCTTCTAACCCTGAGCTTAAAATCTGTCTCTAAACGTCATAATGTGCATGGACACATTGAGCTGCTTCTACAAGCAAAACACAAAACTGTAGAAGCAGCGATCTCTTAAGCCCTGTACACACAGTACAACGGTTGTACAACAACAGTGGTCCTACAACCAGCTTGTTGTACTATCATCCGACCGTTAGTACGCGCGATTACGACAGCCGTCGTACAACAGTTGTACAACTGAAGTTGGATGAGCAGACTAGAAAACTTTGGTTGTACAACAAGCGGTTGTACGACTGTTGTACCGCATGTACAGAGAAGTTGGTCAAACAAAGTTGTACATGCAAAATGGGCATGCTCAGAAGTCAGAAACGCCCGTGTCCGTTCTGGGAAACCTATATTTCTAATTCACAAATCTCATTCACCTGAACTTACTCGTTATACGCTCATAACATGTCACTACATTAGGCTTGGTTGTACAATCGCTTAGTTCATGTCAGTATGCGAGACACAACAGCCAACATCCAACTTGGTCCAAAGTTGGACGTTCGGTTGTACAACCATTGCATCCGTGTGTACGAGGCTTTAAAGTGTTTGTAACCCTAAAAAAAAAAAAAAAAGAGATCCTGTACCCTTATAACATATTAAACAGCAGTGCTTGTGCTGTGTAATCTGCCCCTCTCTAAACTGCACAAAACCTGGATGATCCTGCCACTTCCTGTGTCCCCCTCTGTGAGCAGACAATAATCATGGCTGCTGAGCCCTGACTACAGTGGTCAGCATGCGTCCCTCCGTCATCCGCTCTCTCCTCTGTCCTCACCCCCTCCCTCCGTGCCTGTCAGTTCCATGTGTCTGTGTCTACACCCCCCCCCCTCCCTGTCGCTATTCATAATAAAAAACTTAAAAAATATCCTGGCAGCCCCTCTCCTTTATCTGGCAATAACTCACTCTCCAAGTGTTTGTTTAAAAAGATGCTTCTAAATACCTTTTTCTAGTTATCTTCAGGCCGGTCACGTGACCCCTGACCGCTCTGCTACTACGATCCAGGCTATAGTGGAAGTGCCAAATGGCCAGCACAGCGGTCACGTGACTCCCAGCCAACGTCATCGTAGTATCGTAGTAGCAGAGCGGCAGAGAGTCACTTGACCGGCCTGAGGATAACTGGAAAAATATATTTAGAGGCATTTTTTATCCACTTCACCCCCGGAAGGATTTCCAGCTTTAGGAGCAGAGCACTTTTTGCGATTCGGCACTGCGTTGCTTTAACTGACAATTGCACGGTCATACGACATTGTACCCAAATTAAATTTGCGTCCTTTTTTCCCACAAATGGAGTTTTCTTTTGGTGGTATTTGATCACCTCTACGTCATTTCTGATCGCCGCTATAAACAAAAAAAAAGCGACAATTTTGCAAAAAAAAAAAGTTTTCCTTACTTTTTGCTAAAATACAAATCCAAAAAAAAAATATAAAAAAACATTTTTTTTCATCGGTTTTAGCTGATTTATATTCTTCCTCATATTTTTGGTAAAAAAAATTGCAATCTGCATTTATTGATTGGTTTGCGCAAAAGTGGCCGCGTTAACGGATGATGAGAATTCATTTCTGGGGTTTTTAATTTTTTTTTTATTTTTTACTAGTAATGGCGGCGACCTGTGATTTTTAGCTGTACTACGATATTAGAACGGACATATCGGACCATTTTGACACTTTTTTGGGACCAATGAGATTTTCACAGCGATCAGAAATTTAAATATCCACTGATTACTGTATAAATGTCATTGACAGTGAAGGGGTTAGCCTGCAGGGGGAGATCTAAGGGTTAACTATGCTCCCTGCATGTGTTCTAACTGTGGGGAGGCTGGGCTGTTATGGGCATAAGAGATCTAACTGATCCCAGCGACAGGGATCAGTAGATCTACTATGCCCGCACTGACAGAGCGGGGAACTGCTGTGTTTACATCGGAGGTTCCCCGTTCTTTTGGTGTGGCCGCTCATCGCGGCTCGCCAGGGGACATCAGGTCCGCCCGAGCCGCGGGCACACTCCTCCGGAGTACGCGCACGCGCCCCCTTGCGGCCACTCTGCAAATCGCTGTTTATTTACGGCAATTTGCAGGACGCATCCATACTGCCGCAGTAAATATACTGTACGTGGTGTGGAAACGGTTAAACAAACACTTGGTGAGTAAGTTATTGCCAGATAAAGGAGAGGGGCTGCCAGTGAAATCCGTTTTTAGGGTTACAACCACTTTAAGCCAGTGTGCATGGACCCAATCTCTTCACATAACATGGAAATATATTAAGGCTTGATCTGCTTTTATGGTGCACTGTAGTCTTATTCATCATTTTTTATACTGTACATGTGAAAAACCTTTACTTCCAAAGGTTGCAGTGTAGGTAAAATGACATCTTAATAAAATGCCACGTAGCATGCACCTTTCAATATTTTCTTGAGCGCCTCAGGAACCCAAAACCTAGCAATCTAATATGCAAATAATGACTTCAGATAGGAAAGTCGAGGGCTACTTACCTTTCCTGACACAAGCACGACAGCATATACGTATGGGCTGGCTCCGCCCCCACGCCCAGTTCCAGGATCCGGTTACACTATAAAGTCAAACACCTCCCACCAGGCCTCATTCTCCTTTTTTTCCTCACTGCTCAGCTGGTTACACTGATGCTGAAAGGCAGAAATTTTTTCCCTCACCTTGCCGGATTCATCTGGCCAACCGCGCAGGTTAAGCCTCTCCTGTTAGCGACGCTCCCCACTGTACAGGGAGTAAATCTTCCTATATGGGGGAGGCCTCCCCTCCCCATGTTCCAGGGATTGGGGGGGTGGAAGGCGGCTGGTCTCTAAGGATTGCTTCCTCATCATGTCTCCATGGATGGACTTTCAGTGGACTTCCTGTCGGCCATAGGGCATGGAGTTGGTAAGGCACCACATGGTGCACAAATCGATAGTATGCAGCTATGGTTATGTGATTAGAAGTCTGCAGGTATATGCGATTAACCTGCACCTCTAAGCAGAGATCACAAGGTGAAGACTGCTGTTTGGCTATGGTGTCAGTTCAGGCTGTGGTTGTGCCTGCAGGAGTGCTAATGATTAGGCTGATAACAGGTGTTGCTGTGCTGTGCTGAATCTTTTGCATGAACTGAGCAAGGCTTGTCTCTGTAGGCTTCATGCAATGTGTTTGTGATTTAGTGCTTGGTTGCGATAATATCCACTGCAGTGCACTGTCTAAGGTAGGTAAGCTACTAGTGCCAATTATTATATGTGGTCTGTTAAACCTAATGCTTCCATGTGGTTTATAAATGATGCAGCAGAACCAGTAACTGACATATGTACTGACAGCTATTGCTTACAGATTAGTTTTATGCACAGATCCTGTGATTATTAGCATCAACTCATGTCACTTTGGCTTGAAATGCCTTTACACCTCACTTACGTTTTCAAGGGGGTCTATTTGCTGCTGGTAGTCGGGGACTCCTGGGGTGCTGCGACTGGCTGCGACTAGCTGGCTGCGGGCTCTGGGACCCCGGTGCTGGGGGCAGATGGTGTCCTCCATAAGGGTGTATGGTGTTCTGACTCTGCAAAGGACTGCAGGGGAGTATGTGGTCTGGGGCTACTTAGGGGCCTACAGTCGCATCACCCTGAGCGCACCAGATCGCATTTGATCTGGGAGACTAAGCAGGGTCGGACCTGGTTAATGACTGGATGTGAGACTGCCTGGAGATGCCAGGAGTTGTAGGATACACCGCAGGTGGATATGCGATTAAGTTACTTGTAGTAGTTTACTGCTGGAATTAACAATACTTCCAGAGATTATACCACTAGTATTTTAGCTCAGGGGTGAACCAGAGACGATCAGCTTACATAGAGACCAGCCATGTCCACTAAGGTGAGGGCAGGTAAGTACATCTGAAAAAAAAAAAAAAAGAGTGCACAATATGGGCATATGGGTTGCAAAGCTCCCCAGCCCTCAAAACCAGCACCGCTGCCGAGAGGGGGAAAAGCAACCTGATCCTTCAACAGAGACAGGCCCTCTTTAGCCCTAAAGGAGTCGCTATGGAGTTAACTGCCAGGAGAGGC
>BLSH010120191.1:93724-119779 GCA_018402905.1 Glandirana rugosa
TTTTCTATTTTGGTTCAAAACGTCGTTATAAGTGGTAGGTAGATCTCGTCTGGACCCGTTTAACGCCGAGGTCCCGGTGTAAGGCAGGAAACCGACAGGAATAGGTGGTGAGTTACTACGGTGACAGTCTTACGGACGGTCGAAGGAGTGAATCTCCGAGTCTCTCCGTGCAACTGTCTATTGACACACCTCTCGACGTTCTTGACTTTCCTCTCTCGGACTCCTCAACTGGCCATGTCGCCTTTCCGAGTCAAGACCACCCTCTCGTAACGTATCTACAGGACTGATCTCAACTCGCTTGAAGATCTTCAGGCCCAAGACGGGGTCCGGGACAAAGTTCGGGTTCTGTCCGGACCCAAACCCGGACTTTGTCCCGAAGTTCGGCCGAACCAGCAGAACCCGGACTTCTAGAAGTTCGCTCAACTCTAGTCAGGACATCTATGCAATGCTCTCCCACCAGAACTGAGCCTTTCCGCTGTACCGGTCAACTCCTCAGGCTCTCTCCTTTCAGTTCTTGCAGCTCTCCACACAGTTATCTGTCAACGTGCCTCTCTGAGCCTCTAAGTGAGGAAGCTGGCAGGCATTCTGACAGTGGCATCATTGAGTGGTGGATAAGGACAGCCAAAGGACGGAATGTGGCCCTGGAGCCGCAATTTGCCCAGGTCTGCTCTAGATGGATGGTGAATATTGCTGCAAAACTTGGTTTTATCTTTTAACAATAGATTGAATTATTGCAATGTGCTAATGTTGGTTGAATATCTACCTTCATTACTTTGTATCTTCTTTTACAATGAATTTATTAAGAAATTGTCCAGAAGTTACATAAAATACATGTAGTACAATAAGTAACATAGTACATGGTACAGCAAGTCAAAATTTCTCTTAACAGTAATATTGCTTAAAACCTATGTCAGATATTTCCCTTAAAACGTCCTGTGTGTTCACAGGAGTCATAACATTGTCTAAATTCTCAACTAGCATCATCACAGATCCGAAATGCAATTTTATTAGGTATCTGTACCCAACCTTCTGGAGAGAGAGAAGAAATAAGGAAAGATAAATACCATGAAGCGATATCATTACTTTGTATCTTCTATATCTGCCTGGGGTTTAATTTTAATGTTTTTTTGTGACTACGTCACTTGCTAGAAAATTGGATTTTTTAAATATATTTTCCTAGATTTCAGCGTTGTAATGGAAAAGCCTAAATGTGTCACCTCCTCATGATGGTTTTCTGAATGGCCCTGATTCTGAACCTGCAGAAATAGACACCAATGTGTTCCTAGGTTCCAAGCACCACTCTCTCTAGTTCTTGTAACAGTATGTATCTCAGCACAGAATAATGTGACGAGAGTCTGCAATCCCACGTATGTAGAGTATGTAGAATAATTGCAGAAGCGTATATATGTCTCAGGTAAATTGAATGGACCTTCTGATATCAGCAAAGTTGCATTTATTATTTATTCCAGGATAGCTCTAAAGGGACATTGAATGATTTTTAAGTATTATCAAATGCTCACATTTTTAAAAAAAATACATTCCAAACAGTCTAGTTTATGTTCCCTGGTACACACATTTCTAAATATGTGGTGAGAAACAATAAAGCTGGCCATAGATGGATTTTTTTTTTTTTTTTTCAGCCACCGCAAGTGAGGTAGATAGAGGAATCCTTCCCACTAAGACATTGTATTCTGACAGCGGGACTCTCCACTATCAGGCAGGGTTCACACTTGTACGACACGACAATGATATGACTTTGATCCTACTTTGCTCTGCTACATGTGTCCTTCATCGGTCCTACATCTGTCCTACATCCATCCAATTTCAGTGAACGGGGATCCGACTTTTTTTAAAATTTGCCATGGAGTTCCCCTCATCCTCAGAGCACAAGTCGCATGCCAGTCGGATCAGTTAAGACGATGATCCGACTTCAATGATATTCAATAGGCTGAAGTAGGATCAAAGTCGGACAAAAGTAGTACAGGAACCTTTTTCAAAGTCGGACTGACTTGTGTCGGACCAGTTAAGACAGTTCTCATAGGGAACCATTGATTTTCATACTTCATGCGACTTGTGCTCACAATGTCAGACAAGTGTGAACCCGGCCTCAGTGTATACTGATCAGTGGCTGCAGCCGCTGATCGAGAAACATTTTCCAGTATTCCCGTTTAACAGAATGGATCGTTAGATCAAGTTCTGTCGAGTGGGAGCTACTATATAGGGATCAAAATTCATCTGGTCTTTGTTGAACTAGCCGCATTTTGACCCATATAGGGGAAGTTCATCTTTCCCTGAATGTCCTGTCAGGGACAGCCTGTACTGAGCATCTGGTATCAAGGGGCAAAGAATATTTAGCTTGAAGGACAAAGGGAGAAGCAGCATATGTATATAGCCAGGGGTGAGAAGGTATGGGTGGCTTCATAGGACCTTGTGAAGGAAAGGAGCCACCCTGGAACTGGAAAGCAGGACCAATGATGGGAGGGACAGTGTAGAACTGGAGGAAAGGCAAGGTTGGATACAGGAAAAGGAGAAATAACAAGTATGTCCTTTAATCAGCACTTGAAACTTGCTTAAGGGCTAGGGTTGCCACCTTTAAATCCGAACACATTATAATTACACATGTTCTGTGGCTGATTAAGGTGGTATCTGCATTCAATTAGCCTGAGAACCTGTGTAATTCATATGTGTTCGGGTTTAACCACTTCCTTACTGGGCACTTAAACCCCCCTCCTGCCCGGACCAATTTTCAGTTTTCAGCGATGTCGCTCTTTGAATGACAATTGCGCAGTCGTGCGACGTTGTACCCAAACAAAATTGGCGTCCTTTTTTCCCACAAATAGAGCTTTCTTTTCGTGGTATTTGATCGCCTCTGTGTCATTTCTGATCGCCGCTATAAACAAAAAAAGAGCAACAATTTTGAAAAAAAAAACCAATATTTTTTACTTTTTGCTATAATAAATATCCAAAAATAAAAAATAAAAAACAAATTTATTCATCAGTTTTGGCCGATATATATTCTTCTACATATTTTTGGTTAAAAAAATCGCAATCGGTGGTTATTGATTGGGTTGCGCAAAAGTTATAGCGCCTACACCTATGGACATTGATTTATGGCGTTTTTATTATTATTTTTTTTTTTTACTGGTAATGGTGGCGATCTGCGATTTTTATCGGTACCGCGATATCGGGGCGGACATGTCGGACGTTTTTGACACTTTTTTGGGACCAATGACATTTATACAGCGATCAGAAATTTAAATGTCCACTGATTACTGTGTAAATGTCATTGGCAGTGAAGGGGTTAACCTGCAGGGGGCAGTGAAGGGGTTAACAATGTTCCCTGGGTGTGTTCTAACTGTGGGGGGGCGGGGTTGGCAGGGGCATGACAGATCTAACTGATCCCAGTGACAGGGATCAGTAGATCTGGCATGCCCCCCCTCACAGAACGGGGAACCGCCTTGTTTACTTCGGCGGTTCCCCGTTCCTCCTCTCTGTAAGGAGATCGCTGGTCTCTGGCGGACATCGGGTCCGCCCGACCCGCGGGCACGCTCCCGAAGTGTGCGGCGGCACGTGCACGTGCCGCTCGCGCCTGCGGGAGCGCGCCCAGCACGAGCCGAATGGGAGGACGTCAATAGACGTCCTCCCGGCATTTTAGAGCCGCGCTGTAGCCGTCATTCGGCTATAGCGCGGATAGGAGGTGGTTAAAGGGATGAGGTGGCAACCCTACTAAAGACTCCTTCACACTGGAACACGGTGCGGGAAACCTGCATTCCATGTGTGTTTGCCGTGTTCAAAATGCACTGGGTGTGCGATCTGCTGTGGGTGTCAAATAAATCCTAACAACACTCCAAAGGCAGATTGCAAATGCAGTGTGTTTGGCTGCACTGGATTGCAGTAACCATGCAGTGTGTTTTTTTATAAGGAGTACTTATACTACCTTTAGTGCTATCCAGTGCAATTTCAACCAAATTTAAATGAATAGGCTGAAAATCACATCAAATGGAGTCGCAAAGGAATCACACAGGAATGCGGACTGCGTTTCTGTGCGTTTCAGATGTGAAACAGCCCTAAAAAACCTTCATTATCACTGTAAATGTTCCCTGGAGTTGTTCTTTAAGTCGTGTATAAAATCCTCCTAGATTGTGAGCTCTAACAAGCAGGGCCCTCTTATTCCTCCTGAATTTAATTGAATTGTATTGTAATTGTACTGTCTGCCCTAATGTTGTAAAGCACTGCGCAAACTGTCGGTGCTATATAAATCCTGTATTATAATAATAATAATAATAATAATAATAATAATTGCAGTGGTATGCGGTATTGTAGTGAGCGTGACAGAAGCATGTTTTGATCTGCACAATGTGGAGCCCCCGAGGAAGTGAACTTAGGTAGGAGTTGTGCTGGGTGTGCCTGTAATTTGACGGCTGAATGTCTCCTCTTACTTTATGTACTGTATGTGATTCAGGGAAAAGACTTATCTAGAGATCACCTAGCTTAGGAAAAATGTGATATTGCCTACAGCAGGTGATCAAATGTTTGTTTCCCTTTTCTTACTCTAGATGCATGGCATGCATACATGCGGTGCGACAGTCATACGACCTAACGGCCCAAATCGTATGTTGGCTGTTGTATCTCGCGTACTGACATGCACTAAGCGATCATACAACCAAGCCGAACGTAGTGACGTGTTACGAGCGTATAAAGAGGAAGTTCAGGTGAATGGGATTTGTGAATTAGGAACGTAGGTTTAGACAAACTGACACTTCCGGGCGTTCCTGACTCCTGAGCATGTTTTGCACAGTACAACTTGTTGGACCAACTTCTCTATACACGGTACAACGGTCGTACGACCGCTTGTTATACAACCAAAGTTTCTAGTTTGCTCATCCAACTTCTGTTGTATGACTGTCGTACATCGGCTGTTCTAATCGCACGTACTAACGGTCGGATGATCGTACAACAAGCGGACGTACGACCGTTTCATATGACCGCCGCACTGCGTGTATGGGCCTTAAGGCTGGCCATAAATTATACAATCTTCTTCTACAACTTTCCATTAGATTTACAAAACCACCTACTATGAGGTCACACCTAAACACTTTCAATTTTGTATGCAGTCAGGCAGACCCTGTACTACATAGTTGAAGGTAAATCTAAAGGGAATTGACCAAGAAAATTGTATACTGTAATGTATGGCCAGCTTAAGAATAGCTTTACCAACTGATATTTCAGTTTATTCAAAGACAAAAAAGATTTAGAGTACTTGTAAATCCTGACTTGATGACAGTTAGTTTGCTAAAGCACTGTTTATTATAAACAATGACCATTTTTCAAAAATAAAACACTGTTTTTAACATTTTTCATCTTCTTTTATATCTCAGTGATGCTGATCTCCTGCAGCTTCTTCCAGTCTTTGTGCACTCAAACAATGGCTGCATAGCTTTCCTGATGGTGACAACAGTGGACCATGTCTGCATATTATGTGTTGAAATAGCCACTTGCTGTTTTCATCAGAGACCAATATCGCAGGGTGACAATGCGTCTTGGGACAGAGCACCTTATCATAGAAACGTCTTGGCAGGATCCCCAGGTGTTATTTAAATGAGAGTTGTAGGTTTAAACATACTGAACAATACTTTAAATGACATCTAAGTGTAATTAAGGGCAACGTTTTAATATAACCCCTGCCATTCATTTTTTTGCCATCTGCGTCCCATGGGAGAAATCTCCCTTACTTTCTGTTCCATAGCCAAAACAGGAAGTGAAAGAAAATCCCTCCAAAGTGAGGGAATCCCAGGGTTTCACCAGGTCTCCCCATTGGAAAATATCCCCTCTAATGCTGTTCTGATGTCAACTCAAAGTTTGGGATTTGTTTTTTACTTTCACTTTTGGTGATAAAGGTAATCAGGACAAATTGAGAGGATGAATCTTCCTAATGGGGACACAGACAGCAATAACAACCTGACAGGTGGTCTAATCCCCCTCCACCCTATCCAAGGCTTACGTACAGCTGCCGGAGAGGCAAACTGCAGCGGTTTCCTCTCCAGGAGCTGCTCGTTCTAGCTTTGGTAGGCAATTCAGCGCACACACACTACCCTTTTCTTTTTCCTCCCTCACTCAACTTTATTTGAAGTGCACAAAACGACACTTCATTTATGTCACTTTACAGCAGCGCAGTGCTCCAAATGACATGCAGTCCTGTACAGTGCGCTGCTATAAAATTGAGCATGCCTGCATTTTATCACAACGAGCTGCATTGCAGTGTGAATTGGACAATTCTGTTTCCTGGGTGTTCTTGTGGTGATCAGCGTTTTACCTTGCAGTAAAACGCACCACCCATAGTGTGAATATAGCCTTAAAAAAAAAAAGTTTTGACTTTAGTTACACTTGAATTCTGTGTATTGATTTTATAGTTATATTGGCCTGGCTTAGACCAACATAAGTATGCATACTCCGTACCTTTGTGATCCCTGTGGAAGCCGGAAATCATTGTAGCAGTTGCCTCTACTACATTGATCACCATTGACTTCTGGCTCCTGTGCCCAGTGGCTGCCCTGCTGCAAAATAACCACATGGGGTCACCTGCTTGGCACAGAATGCTTTGCATTTTTCTCTGTGAATACAAGGTGTTCTCTGATTGGATGAAGTTGAGAGGCATCAGCAAAATCCTTGCTGCTAGGGGACTAAAGGGGAAAAAAAAAACAAAAAAAAAACCTGCAAGACAATAGCATAATGAGCTAGTATGTACCGCATACTAGCTCATTATGAAATACTCACCTTGAAACGAAGATCCGACTGGGCTGCTCGGTCCCCTCTGAGGGAGCGGACATCTACCCTTGGATCTTGCTTCCGGGTATGCGGCTCAGGCGCTGTGACTGGCCGGAGCTGCGAGACATCACTCTCGCGTATGCACGACGGACCTGTCTTTCTGGCAAGGTCCGGCCCTATTGTCCTATTGTGGACATACACGGCGCATGCGCTGGGACATACGCGGCACATGCTCCATAACACCGCAACAGCTTAGAGGGGGAATATCTGCTAAACTGTAGAGGTTTAGGAGATATTCATTTTACCTACAGGTAAGCTTTATTATAGGCTTACCTGTATGTAAAAGTCCATAAATTGGGTAGACAACCGCTTTAAAGTGTTTGTTAAGCCATTTGTATAAAAAGTTCCCATCCACTCTGTAATATAACAAGAAGTTGCCCTGTGTCTGTGTTATAACACATATATACTTCTCTGTATAGATAACACACCTTCCTACTAGGATCAGTTGTCATTTTTGTGCTCTTCTCTCTCAGCTCAGAAGTCCTGAGGGAGGGGCGACTACTATATCACTGACGCAGGGAACTTATTCTTCTAATAAAGAGGGATATGAGCTTTTAGAGCTAATTATGAGAGCAGAGAGGAGAAGCTACAAGAGGAGGAGGGGGGCAGGCACACAGGAGATAGGAGAGCTGGGAGTGACATAGCCTGTACAGACCACGGGGCTCTCAAGATAAGCTATATACAGGGGGAGTCAGTACACAGGGGGGAAGTCATGACCTGACATTATCAAACAGATATTTTACTTCAGTTAATTAACTCTTACTGGTCTTGTCCCTCCCCCAACCTGTGATTGGACGAGAGGCGAAGCAGCACACTGATGAGCTCATCTCTCTGTTACTCTGCTTCATCCTTCTAATAGCAGGCTGCTTGCACTACAGCACAGCTAATTGGCTCAGTTTGCTGCTTCTCCGAGTCTGAGCTCTTCTGGTTGGAGATTGCAAGAGGCTAATACTAAGTCAAACTCAGGCACCAAGATGGCTTATATTTTAAAATGCATTTAATTATGTATCAGTGAATACAGTGCTGCATTATTTGTGTTTTTTTTTTATCTGCCTGAAGTTCTGCTTTAAATATAATAGTTCCAGGTTGCTGGGCTAGGAGGGAACGGATGTCTGGCAAGGCATGCTGGGAGCTGCAATGGAGCAGCTGGAGAGACAGACCTATTGTGACCCCCCAGTATGGAGGAGTAATTACAGGCCTGTCTGTAGCAGATCACTGTGTGCTCTATGGGTGCATGTGTGTATATATTCAGAACAGACTGTATATTTTACTTTCAAATTGACGGTCATAGCACGTTGATTTGGTGAAAGCGTAATATGGCAGTGAGGAGATAATGAGTGGGGGGAGATTACATGTTACCATCAAACGTGGCTGCAGAGCAGCTTGGTGTGTGTGCACCGTGCAGAATATCATGTTTAACCAGTTCACCACCGAGCAGAACAATGACTACTTCAGCCGTAACTATGAATCTTAATTCTCTGACCTCAAGCTGGAAGTCTTTCTACATAAATTAGTCTATGTGAGTGTTAGTGCATGTGCAAAAAAAATTAAGCTTTCCAAAAAAAAAGTGGACCTACAGTGGTAAAAAGACTTGTCTCCAGATCATACATTTCAACAAAAGTCTTGCCATAAGATTATATGTGCATTTGATGTATTTTATGCATGTTGCTTACATATACAAGCCTCCCTTGAGTCTTAAAACTGCTCCTGGGAGCCACCATTTTGGATGTGATGTCAGCAGCCCCAGCAGACCCAGATCTGTCACTCAAGTGACACTCTGTAGCAGGGGTAATGAATTAAAATTCACAGAGGTCTGGTCATTAAAATTTTCATCCAGCAGAGGTCTGAGTCTCATGTTTGTGCTACAACTCGTATTCTTCATATCACAGACCTACTCCCTTACATTACAGTTTCTCCTTCACATTAGTGTCATCAGTCCTCCCCTTTACATCACAGCCCTCTTCATGTCACAGTCCCCCCTTTACACAACGGTGCCCCCTTTTACATTGCAGAACCCCCTCTTTACATAACAACACCCCCTTTACAATACAGTGTCCCTCTTTACATCACAACACCCCCCTTTACAATACAGTGCCCCTCTTTATATCACAACATACCTTTTACAATACAGTGTCCCTCTTTACATCACAACACCCCCCTTTACAATACAGTGCCCCCCCCCTTTACATCACAACACCCACCTTTACAATACAGTGCCCCCCTTTACAATACAGTGCCCCCATTTATATCACAGAACCTCCCTTTTAAAATACAGCCCCCTTTTCATTACAGCATCCTCTTTACATCACAGTGCCCCCCTTTACACCACAGCGCCCCCTTTTACATTGCAGAACCCTCTCTTTACATCACAACACACCCCTTCACAGTATAGCCCCCTTTTACAATACAGTGCCCCCCCACTTTACGTCACAGCACCTCCCTCTTAAAATAAAGCCCCCCTTCACATTACAGCATCCCCTTTACATCACAGTACACCCCTTTACAATACAGCCGCACTTTACATTACAGACCAGGGAACTATCAGGGCATCCAATGTCAGTGCTACAAGATCCTTGGTCCTGGCCACAAACAGAGATAACTTGCTGAATATGGAGGCTAGGATGTCCACATCCAGAGTCCGCCATCTCTGATATATCACTTTGAGGATGTCTGGATGAAGAGCCCATTCCCCTTGATCCTGGAAGTGGCAGCTGAGATAATCGGCATTCCAGTTGTCTGTTGCTAGAATGTGGACCGCAGAGATCACCGGACAGTGACTTTCCTTCCATGAGAAAAGGCTTCAAGGCTGCATGACTTCTGTTGCCCCCTTGATGTAGGCCACAGCCATCACATTGTCAAACTGCACTCTGATTGGGTGTCCTTGCAGAAGGGGGTCCAGTATTACTCTGAGCTTCAGAATGTTGATGGGGAGCTTGGTTGCCACAAGTGACCGTGTTTCCTGAACCATCAACCTGAAAGACTGGCATCATGGTTCAAATGGGTGCTCAATCTGTGACCCTACAGCTGTTGTTAAACTAGAAGTCCCATCATTCCCCTGCCTTTGAGAGTCATGCTTGTAAGGCCCCTTCCCCATGGGCTTTCCGTTCAGGTCTGCCTGTCCATTTTTCAGGCGGACCTGAACGGACGCTCCATGCAGCCCTATGGAGCGGCGGATGTCAGCAATGACATGTCCGCTGACATCCACCGCGCTCCGATCCGATCCTGTCTGTGAAATCTAGACAGATGGAAACTTTATTTTCCATCAGTCTGGAGAATTGGATTGGAGCGGATTGGATGAGAACGGACTGGCGGTCCATTTTCATCCGATCTCCATAGAGCAGAGCGGGGCTCTGACAGATCTGTCTCCTCTCAGTGAACGGAGATGAATCTGTCATCCACCTGCTCAGCGGGGATCAACGGAGCAATCCCCGCTGAGCAGAACGGAGTCCATACACGGATAAGCCAGTGGGAAAGGGGCCTAACTGTCAGCCTTGCAGTGCCTCATGGGACTTGGATTTCTGCAACAGCTGGAGGGCCAAAGGTTGACCATGGCTTCTATGGAGTAGGGCTTGGGACCCAACGAGACATGAGATACTGTATGTAAAGAGTGCAGTGTAAATTCTTGGCACTATATAAATAGCTTAAATATATTTTAAAAAATCTTATCTTTCAAAATGTCAGTGAATAACAGTCCATTCCAAAAATGTCATTACATGTATAAAAATGTGAGGATGTTAATAATTTAAAGTGAACCTGACATCAGATATATTTTCTCATGTTGGTTTCTCCTCTCATGGTGTATCTGGATTTTGCGAAAGCATTTGATACAGTTCCCCATAAATGTTTACTGTACAAACTAAGGTCCCTTAACATGGATCAAAGGGTGAGCACCTGGATTGAAAATTGGCTACAGGGGCGAGTCAATAAGGTGGTGATAAATGGGGAGTACTCTTGAATGGTCTGGTGTAGAAAGTGGTGTTCCCCAAGGTTCTGTCCTGGGACCAATCCAATTCAATTTTTTCATAAACAACTTGGAGGACAGGGTGAACAGCGCAATCTCAATATTTTGGGATGATACCAAGCTAAGCAGAGCAATAAACTCTCCACAGGATGTGGAAACCTTGCAAGAAGATCTGAATAAATTAATGGGGTGGGCAGACAAGTGAGATTTAACGTAGAAAAATGTAAGATAATGCATTTGGGTACCAAGAACAAGAAAGCAAACTACTCACTAGGGGGAGAGCCTCTGGGGGAATCTAGGATGGAAAAAGACCTAGGGGTCCTAGTGGAGAACAGGCTCAGCAGTGGCATGCAATGCCAAGCTGCTGCAAGCAAAGCTAACAAAGTGTTGGCATGCATCAGGAAAGGGATCAACTCCAGGGATAAATCAATAATTCTCCCACTATACAAGTCTCTGGTGAGGCCGCACCTGGAATATGCCATCCATATCTGGGCACCACTCCTCAGGAAGATGTCCTGGTATTGGAAAGGGTACAGAGAAGGACCACAAAGCTTATTAAGGGATTGGAGGACCTTAGTTATGAGGAAAGATTACAAGCACTGAATCTATTCTCTCTGGAGAAGAGACGCTTGAGAGGGGATATGATTTCAATGTACAAATATTGTACTGGTGACTCCACAGTAGGTATAAAACTATTCCGTGCAAGGGAGCACACAAAGACACGCGGCCATTCACTAAAAAATAGGGTTGCCATATCATCCCTTTAATCCAGGACACATATGAATTACACAGGTTCTGAGGCTAATTTAATGCAGATAAGGCACCAAGTGAGTTTAAAGCGGAGTTCCACCCATGTAAAAGTCAGCTGCTGACTTTTAACAATTGGACACTCGCCTGTCCCTTGCTCCAGCAATGTGGTCGCCCGAGAGCTCGCTCCTCTCCCCCTCCTCTCCGCGGCGCCGGCATCACAGCTGGGTGCGCACTGCGCATGCGCAAGTCTCGCTGCGCCTTGTGACTGGCCAACGTATCTTCTGGGTCCTGTGACATGTCCCAGAAGATCGCCGAGAGGGAGGGGGGAAGGGTCCCTAGTCACCCCCCAAAAAAAGACATCCCAATTGTGACATGTCGGGGGGGTCACCTTCCATTAAAGTGGAAGTTCCGCTTTTGGGTGGAACTTACCACCTTAATCAGCCACAGAACCTGTGTAATTAATGTGTGTCCGGGATTAAAGGGATGAGGTGGCAACCATAGTGGTGGGTGCCGTCCATGACCCGACCGACTGGGGGGTGATGGCAGGTGGGTTGATCATTTGCCACCACTCCCCGAAAAAAAAGAAAACACCAGCCACCACTGATCACTTATCTACTAATGAGAAGAACCTCTCCTCTGCAGTACTGCACATTCATTCCACTTTCTGAAATATGCCAATAACTCTCGGAATTACTCTTATCTCAGTTTTCTTTATAGGTGGTGGGGTAAATGGATCATATTCTCCATTAGATGTAGATTGATATCTGTAGCTGACAGAGCATTTTTCTAATTGGATGTGAATATTCATAATAGGATGTGCTCAGTATACATGTAAGAGGATATGGATTTGGGTAAGAGGATAGAGGTAATAGGATACTGGCATTATCACCCATTTGTTTTCTGTCACCTTCTATCAGTGAATGAAACATGGCTCTTGTATATTTCTGTACTTATCCTTTTCTGTTTTCCTTTGGGGGTCATACTGAAAAAGCATGCAATGTGTTCAGTCCTCCACCACAGGGCAGTATGGTCGTTTTCAGTGCTGGAAAACAAGTGAAAAGATAAAGCCTCACCTAAATACATCTGACTTCTAAACCTATTCTGTTTTGGTATTTTGACTCTGGCCGAGGCCTCATTCACATGTCCTATAAGTTCTATAAAAAAGGGTAATTATTGCGCCGATGAAACAAATTAGGGATAATGTAGATAAGAAATCATAAATAAAGTAAGTTGCAGCTGGCATACACATAATAGAACAGTTGTGTAAAAAAAATGTAAAGATTTGGTAAGCGCGCATTTTATTCCCTATCACGGTGGAAGGTGCACTGTATGGTGTTTACGGCACAACTTTCTGCACAGAGTCACTTTATTGAAGACACTTCCAATATAATATGGACACTTTACGGACTGTTTGATATATAACCATTTTTTGTTCATCACTTTTGCACTTTATGAGCGCAGAAATTTCTTGTTGTTTACCTATAAGATCTATACATTGGATTCTTGGTGCAGGAATCTCAGGTGTTTGCAGAGAGTTGCAGCCAGAAAGCTGTATACAAAGCATTGTACAGGTGTCTCTGTTTTCCGTGGCTGTCCACTGACCTTCGCATGTATCCAGTGGTTACCCTGGGGATAGGCACAGGTGATTTGCCCTGAACGCAGGTAGATTATGTCCAGGGGCAGTCATCTGTCCCTAGCCACAGGAAACTGCTGAATGTGTGGGTACATGGGGTCAGCTGCAGCGCCTGCATTTTTGGAAGTGTCCATGTCCTGTGCCCCCTGCGGCATCCTTTCCATTGACCTCCATGTCACACCTGTGTCCTGATATGATATGGAGGTTGAAACAGGAGAGTTACACTCCCAGAAGTACATGGATTGCAGGAGAGAGGTAAATAGTACAATAGTTCCCTTGACAATACAGCTTTTATTTTTTTCAGGTAAGTGACTCACTTAAAGTGGAACTTTAGTCAGAAAACAAAGTCCTGCTAGATCACTTCAGGCTGTCCTGTTTTGCAGGTATAGCTATGTAAATCATTAAAAAATAATTGCCTATACTATTTAAAATTCAGTAATATACTGTCTCACCCTGCTCTGCACATGCTCAGTTGCTCTCTTATTTTAGGCACTGCCAAATTTGTAGAGGCTGATCTGCTGACAGCCTTAAAGCGGAATTAAAGTGTTACTAAACCCACAGCAGTAAAATCAGTCTGTATATGCACTGATAGAAGTCACATGACTGCTATATACTGCTGATGAGAAAAGGTATTTAGCATATTATATTTACTAAAATAATGCATTTACATGTTCTGTGTACTATGGGAGACCAGATATAGTGAATGTAGGGTCCTGAGTTTAGTAACACTTTAAACCCTCCTATCATTTACAGCCAAGGAAGCAAATGTGATAGCTAGCAATCCCGGTATTTCGGAAATATAACTGTTTTTTGAAACCTTAAAATTGATGGGTTTAGTTCTGCTTTATGATTTACTACTGTTCAGGGGCTCTGGGCTTCAGCAAAATGGCAGCCTCCAGCAAGAAAAAACAGGAGCAGTGCTCGACGCAATTTATAGCACACACTCATTTTGGTAGCATAATCATTAATGTGGAATGTAGGTTCCTTGCTAAAGAACATTATTTTTGATCACGTTGTTATAGGTAAAGTTCTGCTTTAAGCTAGCCAGGCCATAGATGGATTACAATTCAGCCGGTACAGTAGGGGCTGGTTGCGTTTCAATCCATCTATGGCTGCTCCCACTCAACAGAAGTTGATCAACTGATTGACTTCTGCCGAACAGGAATGTTGGAAAATGTTTCTCGATCAGCAGGATGTAGCCACTGATTAGTGTATTCTGTCAGTGGAGGAGTCCAACTTTTAGAATACAATGGCATAGCGGAGAGGATTCCTCCAGCCACCTTGCTTGTGTGCGTGGGGAAATCCATTTCCCATCTACTGTATTGTCAGCCTTAATGTATACACAGGCAGTTTTTCATTTTGTTTGACCAGCGGGTTGAATGAAAAGAAAAATAACAGATCCCCGTATTCACGCAAGTGATGTGGATGCAGGGATCTCCCACACCTCACTATTGTATTGTGACATTGGGGACCCACCCCCCATTGGAATATACTGATCAGCACTGCAGCAATTGGCTGAAAGTGCTATACGAATGCTGGTTTCCCGGCAGGGCTGTTCGTCAGAAACCGGTCTAATGACCAGCTTTTGTTGAACAGACAGGGGAACACAAGTACCAAAATTCAATACATACCTACCCAGCTGAAAAAGTAAGTCCACTTTTGTTGAGAAAAAAAACATTTTATTCTGGGTAATCTATGAATATTGCAAGAATATTAACAAACTTTGTTTCAGATCCTGGTGCATGATCTTCAGCCATGTTGACTGGTCAGGCAGGGCTGAAGTCATACCCACACATGCACCCCACAGATGCCAAAACTGTACCCAGAGCCATGCATATGTAGATCAGTGTACAGTGTGAGCAGTGTGTGAGGTAGAGAGTGAGAATTATTTATTGCAGAAGAGGAAAGTATGTCTCTTTGGAATTTTTAACTTAAGTTCCTCTTTTACGAATTCATTTACATGACCTTATGAAGATACAGCAGCAAAATTCTGTATAACAAATGCTCTGTACACTGCATGCTTGTAAATGTCTAACGACGTGTAATCAGCGGTGCCTGATAGAAGGATGCTGCTTAGTGCCCTTCTATTGCTAAGACCCAGGCAGTTTCTGCTGCCTAGTGTCCTGTTGCTAGGATGCAGGCGGCTTTTATATGCCAATAGAGTGCATTTGTGCTGTATGCATTCAAAGTTATCACAAACTTTTACATATATACAAAGTAAAATACGGTCTATATGCAGGACCGTGGATAAGGACTTTTCTGTTTTGATTTTAGGAATCTGAATGTGGGAATAGAAAAAAAAAAGAAAAATGTTGAGGTTTTTGTGGCCATTTACATGAGCCCTAACATGTTAAAGCTTATATGACATTTTAGTGACTGGATTTAATTTTTAGCTTAAAGTTTAAACAGTTTATTTTTATAAAATGAAACATTCCCTGCATGAGGCTGGGTTCACACTGCTGTGAACTCTACTGCGAATTTAAGCCTTGCGATAGATTAAATACGCAAGTCATCTCCAATAATATAGTGTTCAATCAGTGCAGTTCACATCGATGCGTTGCGAATATAATTTGAAAAAAAGGGTCCTGTGCGAGTTTGATCCGTGTGCGATGCTGTGCGTTGCGAATTCAGCTCCATAGACTACAATAGAACATGGATTGAAAACGCAATCTCCCATTCACATCACTGCGATAGCTTCCCCCTCCAACTCTATCTACAGCTTTGCAGTAGATTCGCACCAACACATGTAAAAATCGCACTTGTCTGAACTGAAAAAACTCGCATCGCAATCGTATTAAATTTGCAGAAAATTTGCACTGCAGCAGTGTGAACCGAGCCTTAAGGTAAAAAAAATCCCCACTTAGCCCGGGTTCACACTTGTGCAATCTCAGAGATCGTATGTGATTTGCACCCGCACTGCGGGTGCCGATCACATGCGATCTCTGAGCAATGCAAGTTCAGCCATACAGTTGTATGGCTGAACTCGCATTAGATTCGCACAAAAAAAGGTGCAGGGACATTTTTTCCCCGCAGTGGAATCGCATCGCACGGGTGTTCTCACCCATGCGATCCGATTCATGTGCAAGTTCACAGTTCGCACTGCGATCTGTGAACAAAACTGGGGGTGTCATTATCTTTGTAATGACACCCGCAGCGATTCGCAGAAGGCAGTGTGAACTGCCTGCGGGAGAGGTGTGATGTGGGAACCGGCTCTGGAATCGCGCCAGTTCCTGCATCGCACAAGTGTGAACCGGGGCTAACAGTTCCCCCACCCCCCTTCCTCCAAACAATTACCAGCACTGTCCTGGCTGCAGCTCTTCTCCCCCTACTTCCGGGTCTCACAGGAAATAAAGGCAGCAGCGGGAGCCATAGGATCCTACTGCTGTCAGTCAAATCCTGCGAGGAGGGACAAGCCAAGCCAGGCTGTTTGTGTCTATGAACGCACACAGC
Source organism: Glandirana rugosa (assembly GCA_018402905.1). NCBI lineage: Eukaryota > Metazoa > Chordata > Amphibia > Anura > Ranidae > Glandirana > Glandirana rugosa. Next base: position 110,344 of record BLSH010120191.1, read on the forward strand.
CTGGCTCAGGATCATGGGCGCCCCCATAACTTATGACTTGCTTTAGGGGTACCTGCAGGATGAAGGGGCAGAGAGTTCCAGCAAGGGGACTCCAGAAGAGGAGGTTAGGGACCGCTCTGTGCAATAATATTGCACAGAGCAGGTACATATAACATCTTTTTTTAAAAAATAAAACAGGCTTTAATATCACTTTAAAGTAGCTAACGGTGCTTGCTTTTCTGGGTGCGTTTACGTGGGAGTGTACACTACAGGGAGCCAAAAATAACCAGTCTAGATCTATCAAGGCCCACCTTACCAGGGCATAAATCCATTATAAGCTGGAGGGGTTAAATAAATCCACAGAGGTGCTGGTGGAACAGGAAGATGAGAGTTGCATTGATAAAAGCGCACAGGATTGTGACAGGGATCTGCAGAGGGAAGGATTGAAGGAGAGAGAGAGGATTGCGAAATCTAGGTGGCAAAAATCCCCAAGCCAGGCAATTCTAGTACAAAGAGGCTTAGTGGAATTGCTATGCAAATCTTAACCACCGCTGAGAGTAAAACCCAGTAAATCCCAGTCTGTAGTAACCATTATCGGCTGCCTCCCCCCTTTCCCTGAGCCCAGCTGGTCCGTCCATCACAGCTCTGTCACCTCATCTCCTGGGGAGCCTCCGAGCTAGGTGTCACCCCTTGACCATACACCCTCCGGTGCACCCCCACCTCACCTCCTATCATAAGCAGAGTCTGGGGGGGTACAGTGACCCACGTGCTGGAATGCTTAGCAGGCAAAGAGGATAAAGATTAGCGTCTCCATGGTAACCATTTCTGGCAAGAGCTGAATAGTGAGCAGGTTTCCTATGCAGAGGGATGTGATTCCCGTGTGTCATGTGAGGTGAGGGAGACACGTTCGCAGGTGTGTTTGTATATGCCAGGCGTGTTTGCAATTTATGATCTTTTGCTCTCAGCTACCTTTCTTTCAAATGTAGTCAGAAAACAGGCCCCGCCCACTATGAACCTGAGGATTTTATACAAAATGCGAATAATGGCCATGCACTGCAATTGTCTTTTGGTTCCAATGCTGTTTTCAGTTCCGACCATGTTCTTTGCTTATGATACTGCAGCACAGTTGCCTTATTTTAATTCGATTTTTTAGATAAATGATCAGTTATTTTACACTCTGTCAATGAAGAATAAACAAGCTAAAATGATTGCAGGTTACGTTTGTTAATTGAAAGTGGTCTTATGAGCGCGCTACACCTGTTGTTATTATAAAATGAACAGAAACTTACAATGCTTCTTTGTCAGTGTATTCTCCATCCAGGTGTACTCCATGTGAACAAAGCCTTACAATGGTAAAAGAAATTGAGCAATCTTGTAACACTTAGCAGTCACAGAGTATCTAGCATTCAAAATGGTATGACATCTCTGCCAGTAAAATGTTTAGTGTCAAGGATAGGCAGGGCCGCCATCAGGGGGGTACAGGCAGTACTGTTGTAAGGGGCCCCAGTGTAAGCTGACCATATTTGTAAAATGAAATCCAGGGACATATTTTTTTTTTACTAGTAATTGTGGCAATCAGCGACTTATGGCGGGACTGCGATATTGAGGAGGACGCATTGGACACCAAGTGACACTTTTGACACTTTGTGGGAACTAGTGACACTAATACAGTGATCAGTTTGAAAAAGATGCACTGTCACTGTATTAATGACACTGGATGGGGAGGGGGTTATCATCAGGGGCGATTAAAGGATTAAATGTGTTCCTAACCAGTGTTTTCTCACTGTGGGGGAGGTGCTTTTACTAAGGGAAGGCATAGATCCCTGCCCCTGCTTTGCAGGAACACAGGATCAATGTCTTCCATACTGACAAAATGGTGATCTGCTTTATTTACACAGGCAGGCCGCTGTTCTAATGGAAATATAAAAGCACACAAGGGCGCACTGGCCTAGCGCATTATCCTCAGTACAAAAGCATTTATTAAAAGTCATGAGGATAATGCGCTAGGCCAGTGCGCCCTTGTGTGCTTTTATATTTCCTACAGTGTGTTGGGACTCCCCCAGTCCTTCAAGAGGCAGCACGGCGGCACATTATCCGGTGATATCACAGGCAAAACACCCGGCATAATCACTGTGGAGTTACCTCCTCCCTTTGAGCGCAGGAACATTCACTGTTCAGTTTGTAAGACCGCTGTTCTGCCTGTGTACAGAACAATCAGCAGGAACTGACAGAAATCGAGTCCGCCAGACCCACTGTTCGGCTCTGATACCCAGAAATGCAGGATCACGTATATATATACATGATCCTGCACAGCGCAACCGACCTCTTGCAGTAACTCGGCTATGGGGCGGTCGGCAACTGATTAAGATCATCAGCATTATAAGACACAGGCAGCAGGCACTCTATCATGGCTCTGGCTGGCTGTCACAGTGTGTCACATGACATGGCTGCTGGGTGCTAATACTTATGAACAATAAGTTAACAGAATCAGCACCCAGCAGCCATGTTATGTGACACACTGTGATAGGGCACTGCCAGCCAGAGCCATGATGGAGTTCGCCTGTTGCCTGTGAGTTATGATACCATCCATTATGCCAGAGAGACAGACACAGTGCAATGCAGTCTATTCATAGACACCCTCAAAGCACACCGGTGTTGAAGCCTTGAAGGCATAGGCAGCCCCACAATATCTTCTCCTTCCTGCAGCTGGACACTGTCAGTTGAGCTCAACTGCCTCTCTCTGCCTGTCACCTCCGGCCGCCTGAGCAGCCTTACAGCCTCTCAAGTCTCACTCTCCGGGCCCCAGCTACTACTGGGTAGGGAGTGGAGCTGAGCGGAGGAAAATCACTCAGCCGGGGAAGGCAAGGAGAAAGGCAGGAAGGCGGATGGCTGCCACTTGAGCCAAGGTAGAAGAACATGCAAACGGGAGCTGAATGGGCATGTGCCCAAAACGGAAGAAATAGTCCCTCTGCTCTGACCAGCAGATGATCATCAGAAAGGGGCACAGATAATGTAAAAAATACACCCCCTAAGCTAGTAGGAGCAGTGGAGCCGGTGTGTGTAATTCAGAATTTTTTTTAAAATTATGCACTGACTGTCCTTGAAATGGCCCCTGTTGAAATCCAACCTGGGGACAAAACCGGGGACAGACTTGGTCTGGGGACAGTGTCCTAAATCTGGGGACTCTCCCCTGAAACCGGGGACGTCTGGTCACCCTACCCCAGTGTATCAAGGGGCCCTTACAACTAAGGCTTTAGCAGTCTTTAACATTGGAGTCTATGGGAGGGGGACACCCGGTTTCAGGACACGGTTCTCCCAAGCCATAGCTGATAAAAATATCAAACTCGGGTCAGATAGAGAGGGCCCCCTGGGCAACAACTGGTCCAAGTTTGGAACCTCCAGCACCTATAGTTCAGCCATATCAGGTCCTCAAAGGGACCGGCCATTGACCGACAATTGTCAGGTGAATTTCAGACTTAACATTGGAGTCTATGGGAGGGGGGTACCCGGTTTGGGGACACCATTCTCCTGAACCATAGGCGATAAAAATACAAAACTTGGGTCACATGGAGAGGGCCCCCTGGACCACAACTGATCCATGTTTGGACCTCCAGCGCTGATGGTTCGGCGCAAGGTCTTATTGCAAGCATCAGGTGAGGCTGTGCTGCCTGTGCACTGTTTTTTTAACCCCTTGGATCCCACACTAGCATGCATTGCACACTTCACTTCATTTGAATGGGTCATGCTTGGCAGGCTACACCTGGTAAGTGTGACAGGGTGTATGATTCCTACTGCGGCTACAACATGTGTACACCCCTGGCCAGTGGTGGGATGGCCAGTGGGCAGGCCCTGGGGAATGTTGGTGTTCAGACGGGTGCCCAGGTCTAAAGCTGTGTAAGGGGCCCCAACATTTCTCATGGCTGCCCTGAGGATAGGACAGCACACACCGAAGATGGCCCAGTTTAAAAGATCTGCTTTGGCCTGTCTCCTCTCAGGCCATGCCCCATTAACGCGTTTCACCCTCCCATGAGGCTTAATCATAGAGGTGGGTATAACATGTCATCAAGTTTTATGCATCACAAGCCACCATAATCAACTGAAACCACCTTAAACAAATGAAAAACAGCTGGTACAAAAAAAAAAAAAGTAAATTAAGGAAAAAAATTGGAAAAAAAGAAAATAAAAATCTCATGAAAAATCTAAAGGTTAAATGATGTATGTATGTCCAGCACTGTTTCAGGCACAAACAAAAGTACATATGCAGCACAAATAAGGACAGACAGTCAAGTGATACACATTCATCCCCCTAGTATTTAGGAAAAACATGAAAATTATTTATGTTAAAGCAGAGTTCCACCCACTTTTACAAGGTTGGTCTTAAAGTAAAGACCACACCCCCCCTCCCCTCGTTTATGGATATCTATTTTTTTTCTTTCATACCTTTTCAGAAGTACTTAGTGTACTTCTGTCCTAGCCTGAGCTACGGCGAAGTATGTCACGTCCTCTAATGCGGCGAGTCCTTCTCCTTCTCCCCCACTGTCTTCTGGGACCTGTGTATGTCCAAGAAGACGAGCTGGCCATTCACAAAACACTGCATGACTCGCACATTAAGGCTCCACTGCCGGTTTCCCTTATTTGGAATGGCGGCACCTGCACACGAACCGGTGGACGAATCGGCTCGGGGGGCCGACATCACGGGCTCCCTGGACAGGTCAGTGTCCCTTTTAAAAGTCAGCGGCTGGAACTCCGCGTTAATAATACACAACTGCACTTTTTGGGGTGACCTGCGCACAAAACAAATGAAATGTCCAGTTGAATGAATTTAAAAAACAAAAAAAAGGAAAAAAGAAAGAAATAGATGGCCAAAACCCGGAAACCCAGTTCCAATAGAAAACATATTTATTACTCACTAATGGTAAAAACCACAAATGATTAAACAAACAAAAATATTTAAAAATGATCAAAAATATGTAAACATCGGATTAGGTGCTTTCTTTGTATTACTTCAAGCTTTCTGACATATTTGCAATAAAAATGTATTGAACCAGAAAAATATGTAAACAGAAAATTCTTCTTCCCTGTTCCTCATATTAAAGATATGGGATAACTACGCAGAATATTGAGCAGATTGAGACAAAAAAGGACTATCAGAATGTTATGATCCAAACATGTGATCAAAATGGTTCCAACAACGATCAGCTTTTATTTATTTATGTAAAACCTTCATCCCTAAAGGAAAACTGTAACTGCTGTAACTGCCTAAAAAGTGTGAGCTGGAGTTTGGCCTCAATTTGTTAGTGTATCTAAATCTGCTAGTACATCTAACACTCCCCCCCCCCCCCAGATTAGCAATGCTGCTGTACAAATGTGTCTCTGTTGCTCCTTGATCCAGAGGGTAGGCATCCTAATACAGGATGTATGCTACTGGCCAGGTCACAAGGTGAAAAAGAAGGAAAAATCTGAAAAAAAAATGAAAACAAATTCAGCCACCAGATTAAATGATTGGTAAACTGCAATATATTACATTTTTGATTTTGGGTTTAATACTGCCTTAAAAATATGATAATAGGATGTTATACTGTTTCATTAACAATAACGCTTGTTGTGACATATACATATAAAAGATACAAAGTATATCCAACCCAAAAGTCATCATTACATTTTAATGATATGAGGATAGCATATCACTTAGCATATCACATATTATGTTTAGTGCACGTTGACAACCTAATCTGCAGCAATATGCACAATAATAGCAATAGCATTATCGACAATACATAAGATATACCCCTTAATTATTTACACTGTAGCATCTCTTATGTCATAGTTATCAGATCAGCAACTGTGTGCATGATATAAGCAATTATATACCGCCAACAACCGTATACAAAGACTTACAAAAAGTTGTCAGTGATTGACACCATTATTGTAATAAATACACTTTACAATTAGCAATCGTATTCCTCATGTCATGATTTTGCAAAGCTCAAGCCCACTTACTAATCACAGGTTGCAAATTTGTCTGTCTAAATGATATTTAAAGTAAACTTTCTTATGTTCATGCAAGACCACATTGCATGTTACAATGTTACAGTAACACATGGGAATGCGCTGTTATGTATTGCAGTGCATTGCCATTCATTGTGAGGTGCACCCCAATACACATCTACAGTGTGCTGCAAGGAACCTATGCTAAAGCACAGGGGTCTCTAAACTGTGACCTGGGGGCCGGATGCAGCCCTTTGCTTGCCTTTATCTGGCCCTTGGGGCACTTTTCCATCCATTGATAAAAAAAACTATTCCTCTCAGTGACACCTAAATTGGGACATTATTCCTCCCACTGACACCAAAAATGGGGCATAATTCCTACTACTGACATCAACAATGGTGCACTATTTCTCAAACTAACACCAATGATGGGCACTGTTCGTCAAACTGACACCAATGATGGGGCACTATACATCCCACTGACACCAATGACGGGGCACTATTTCTCCCACTGATACAGACGATGGGGCACTATTTCTCCCACTGATACAGACGATGGGGCACTTTTTTTGCCATCGATATAGACGATGGGGCACTATTTCTCCCACTGATACAGACGATGGGGCACTATTTCTCCCACTGATACAGATGATGGGGCACTATTTCTCCAACTGACACCAACAATGGGGCACTATTTCTCCCACTGATACAGACGATGGGGCACTATTTCTTCCACTGACACCAATGACGGGGCACTATGCTTCCCATTTACACCAATGATGGGGCACTATTCCTCCCACTGATACAGACAATGGGGCACTATTTCTCCCACTGATACAAACGATTGGGCACTATTTCTCCCACTGATACAGACGATGGGGCACTATTTCTTCCACTGATACCAATGGTGTGGCACTATTTCTCCCACTGATATAGACAATGGGGCACTATTTCTTCCACTGACACCAATGACGGGGCACTATGCATCCCATTTACACCAATGATGGGGCACTATTCCTCCCATTGACACCATCAATGGGGCACCATTCCTCCCCCTAATACCAAAGATGCATTGTTTACTCCCACTGACACCAGGACAATTTCTACCCTCATTGGACACAGTCTGGCCCCCTAAAGTCTGGAGGACAGTAAACTAGCCTGCTATTGCACATCAGTGTCAGGGAGCAAAGGCTTTGTGCGTTGAAGAATTCTGTGTTTTGAAAATTTGTGCAGAACTTATTTCTTCATGTGTTGAGGTCCATTGACTGGGTTGCCTAATTCACCGCACTTTGCTCCTTCCTCAGCAGCATATACTCACCTTTCTGTGCCCCCTCGCTGCTCCATCCAGCCTCTGAGACTGGGGAAGGAAAACCCTGTGCAAGATCTACACTGACTTGTCTGAGCTTACAGAGAGCTAACGATTCTTACCCTGCCCCATGTGACAGCGCTGGGCCTAACACAAGTCACCGTCACAATGAGGTTGGGGGGGGGGTTGCATGTTCACCAATACCTGAAAGAACTGGATATTTTTTGCAGGGGCAAACAATCGGTTCACTTTAATTCAACTAAATGTTTAAAATCAGCCAATTTGCAGCCATTCCAAAATCATGTTGGAAAATGAACTAATCTATGTTGCTATCTTATTTTACAGCGATGTCGGTACCCCAATCGATGTTTCCATTTGTGGTAAGGGAAACTGGCAGTGAAGCCTTTCGGCTTCACAGCCGGTTCCCTACGGCACAGGGAGGCACGCTAACAGTGGAGGCATCTGGAGCCGAATAGGGACAGCCAAAGGGACAGATGTGGCCCTGGGGCCACAATTTGCCCAGGCCTGCAGTAGTCCAACCATATTTTCCTGCAGCTGATTTTTGATTGGCTACTGCCAGCCTTCTGTGTGCAGAGTGGGAAGGAAGTCCAATTAGATGTACATTTATCTTTTATTAATATTGATTTTTTAAATATGATTATGTATTGATTTTCTGTCTACCTTTCAACATAATATGACCTGTGCAGAGCTGTCTCGGCCTTTAAATATGCCAGCCATTTATATCCATTTAGTTCTATTTATAGAGAGGCTTATATTTAGATGATTATCTGAACCGAGGAACAGACCTCTGTTGCATCATTATATTTATTGTCAGAATAATCTCATTTCTGTTTATTAAGGGTTCAGCTGCTTTAGTTCGCTCTGCGTGGCCGGATATAATCTCCACTCATACAGAATAAGCTGCAGCCACTCTCTGAATCATGTTAATTTCATTTTGTGTGATTGCCTGTTTGTACTCAGTGGGCTAAGTGCTTGTAAGTACTCCCAGAATCCTCTGTGCCTGCTGGGCCAAAGATACAGTATGTTTGCATGGAGGGAACAGCTATTCTGTACTCCGTATCAGTGGTTTCATCACTACCGTCTTAAAAAAAAAAAAAAGTTTGAATTTAAGTCAAATAAAAGTTTGTAAGTTTTTCTGCACTTTCCTGCATATAAGGTAGATCTAAATCCTAACTGGATGACATTTAATTTCATAAAGCACTGTATCCAAGCATAAACAATAACAATGGCTTTTTATTTTTTTTAAATACAATACTGTGATCACCTTTTTTACATATTAGCGCTGATCTCCTCCTGTCTCTTTCAGCCAATTCTGTCTTCATGCACTTTTATCAGTTTCCACTACATATCATTAATCTCGACCAGCTTCCTGATTGTGATGACAGTGGGTTAAGTCTGTGCAATGTGTGTCAGCATGACATCCTTATAGCAGTTTCACTATATGAGAGTAACCTGTACAACTGTGCAAGACACAAGAGAAATCTGGAGAATTTGCTGCTTTGTCCTGCACGGGCAATGCACAGGTTTTCTTTAAAAAAAAAAAAACCCTTAACCACTTGACAACTGGGCACTTAAACCCCCTTAACAACCAGACCAATTTTCAGCTTTCAGTGCTCTCACACTTTGAATGACAATTACTCAGTCATGCAACACTGTACCCATATGAAATTTGCGTCCTTTTTTTCACACAAATAGAACTTTCTTTTGGTGGTATTTAATCATCTCTGGGTTTTTTATTTTTTGCGCTATAATTAAAAAAAGACCGAAAATTTTGTAAAAAAATTAATTTTTCTTCGTTTCTGTTATAAAATTTTGCAAATTAGTAATTTTTCTTCATAAATTTTGGCCAAAATGTATACTGCTACCTATCTTTGGTAAAAAAAAAACTAATTAGTGGATATTATTTGGTCTTTGTGAAAGTTATAGAGTCTACAAGCTATGGTGCCAATCACTGAAAATTGATCACACTTGATTTACTGACGGCCTATCTCATGTCCCGAGACCCTAACAAGCCAGCAAAGTACAAATACCCCCCAAATGACCCCTTTTTGGAAAGTAGACATTCCAAGGTATTTAGTAAGAGGCATGGTGAATTTTTTGAAGTTGTAATTTTTTCCCACAATTCTTTGCAAAATGAATGTT
>BLSH010120191.1:122228-136267 GCA_018402905.1 Glandirana rugosa
CATGTGGGGAGTGTAAAAACATTTATATAATATAGAAAAGTACACTGTTGTGACTTCTTTACTGTGAAACGATGTTACATCACTCACATGTCGAACATATTGTCACATTTAAACGACAGGAGAGTTTTATTGATTCGTGTGTCGGTAATTACAGATTTGGCGATTGTTGTTTTCACTCATGTAGGGATTCACTTTTACAGGTTTAACCCGGGTTCCACAGTTATAAAACACACCGGTGGTAATAAACGGTCGTGACGAAATTGAGAGCACCCGTACCTCAAGTGGTCTCGAAGTCTAAACCCTATTGAGCATCTCTGGGGCATTCTCAAATGGAAGGTGGAGCAGCGCAAGGTCTCTAACATCCACCAGCTCCGTGATGACGTCATGGAGGAGTGGAGGACTCCAGTGGCAACCTGTGAAGCTCTGGTGAACTCCATGCCCACGAGAGTTAAAGCAGTGCTGGCAAATAATGGTGGCCACACAAAATATTGACACCTTGGGCCCAATTTGGACATTTTCACTTAGGGATGTACTCACTTTTGTTGTTAGCGGTTTAGACATTAATGGCTGTGTGCTTAGTTATTTTGAGAGGACAGCAAATTTACACTGTTATACAAGCTGTACACTCACTACATTGTAGCAAAGTGTCATTTCTTCAGTGTTGTCACATGAAAAGATATAATATATTTACAAAAATGTGAGGGGTGTACTCACGTTTGTGAGATACTGTACATATCTATATATATATATATATCTGATAAGCACAAAAAAATCCTGGTGATCCTGACATAAATCTTGCGGGCTCTCAACTCTCTGCCTGTGCTACACAGAAAGTGATTCTAAATGAAAAATTAAAATAAACATGTCATACTTACCTGCTTTGTGCAATGGTTTTACACAGAGCAGCCTAGATCCTCCTCTTCTGGGGTCCACTGCTGGTGCTCCTGGCTCCTCCCCCCTCTGACTGCCCCCTATAGCAATCGGCCTGCTATGGGGGCACTCTGGCTTGCCCCTGAAATGTGCTGAGTGTGTCCATTGACACGCACAGTGTGGCTTGGCCCCCACCACCTGCTACTCCCTAGATCCCCATTGAGAAGAGATAGCCGCTGCTCTTGGGCACAGTGCTGGATCAAGTTTGGCCTCAGTTAAGTATGGGGGAGCTGCACAAAGGTTTTTACCTTAAAGTGGAACTTCAACAAGTTCTGCTTGTTTGCCCCCCCCCCCTCCTCTTCAGCATTTGGCACTTAGTTTTTTTGGGAGGGGGAGTACTCACCTGGTTTTGACAGTTACCCGCTCCCACTTTCGCCTAGATCACCTAGGCAATCTGAGTGAAAGTTAATCCTCCCCCCTCTTCATCAGCAGCATTCTGGGACATAGCACAGGTCCCAGAAGGCTGTGGGACCATTTACAAAGCGCAGCATGGCTCACATGGGTACAGTGGGAAGGGTTTCCTTAGTTAAGGGAGCTGCAACCCAGTGAAGAACAAGCTCAGATGAGGACATCGCTTGGCCCATGGGCAGGTGAGTGTCCTTATATTTAAAGCCGGCAGCTATAGTATTTGTGCTGCTGACTTTTTTATGGGGGAGACTAAAGCTCCTCTTTAATGCAGAGAATGCATTAAAGTAAAAAAAGAACTTTTAGAACCACTTTAAGCAGTGTTATCAGCCCTGTCCATTTCTCTACTTGAACTACAGAACACCCCCAATGAACTGGAGGTGAGGAGAGATAGAAGTGTTCTGTGGTCCAAATTAGGAGTGAGCAGCCTACAGTGATAACACTGATCGTCATAGATAACAGTTGTGTATGTGAGTGTTGTCACCCTGGCATCAGAAAATATGTTCTTTTCAGTATTATCCGGTGAAAATAAAGGAAAAAGGACCAGAAAAGAGGACTGGTAAGCCAGGTTTAGATACGCTGAAAGCTATATAAACCGATGATAGCTGCCACTGCCAAGTATTCTGCAGTGGGAAAGCAGAGTTTTGTTGCCCTGCTTAAATTCCTGAATGTGAATCAGAATGCTGTGTTGGAATCAGAAGTTTTAATGCTGCTCTGTGGTAAGACACTGCAGATAATTGTTACAGAGGAACTAAACTGTATGTGAGCACCACAAACTGAAAACATTGTTTAATTCATTTTTAATACTCAAAGCAAACTCACTCACCCACCCATGCCTCCGTGCTTTATTTTGTTGATAAATCACTTTGAAAAACACCCCCTAGCATCTCTAGGCACAGCCATCTTGAGTAAGGGCAGATGATTCATTTAACAGTTTCTTCTTGGACTCCATCTGCCCTTAGCTCAGGCATGGAGAATGTGCTTAGCTGAGAAAGCCCCTCCTTTCCTCCTCCAGATGAAAGGAAAAAAATGCCAGTGAAGGCTCCTGGGATGTATGCCATAATTTTGGCCTAGGCTAGAAACCAGCAAGCAACTGAAGAAATGTAAAAAAAAAAAAAAGTTTATAATAAGTAAATGTAATATACCTTCCTATCTGTTTATGCTTGCGGCATAAGGATTAAGAATAGTAAATGTTGATTGAGAGAGTTTAGTTCCACTTCTTCATCATGTTACATGATCTGTAGGATAACAGACTTGGTAGAAGTATGTTTATCACATTAGAGAACTGCTGCATGTCCAGGAGCTCCTTTCCCAGGGACAGATTCTCTTTAGAGAACACACTTGTGTGTAGGAGCCCCGATTTCCTGGTGGTCGGGTCTAGAAAAACACTTTCCTTTGCTCCATTGGACCAGCTGTCTTCGTGTTCGGCAGGGCTTCCCAATCTGTTCCTCACTCCCCATGTCCTAATGTCTGTTGTTCTTTTGATGCTTTCTCGCTGGCCCTGCAGGGCGGGCGGGGGGGAGAAAGAGACGGCAGCCAAGAGCGTGCCCAGTCTAATGAAGGCCTTAATTGGATTTCCGCTGCGAGGCTGCAAGGCAGAGAAGGCTGAATGCAACTGATATCATTGCTCCTTATTCTCTCTATGAGCTGCTTTCACCATAAAAAGAAAAAAAAAAAGAAACCTATAAGCAGTGTATTTTAAAAAAAGGAAAAAGTTTGCTAAAACTAGTAACCCAAAATCACTGTCTCCCTCCCCTTCTCAACTTAAGCTTTTACAGGCTTCTTTGTGCCATTTAAGCATAGCTGGGAAAATTGCCCACTAAACCCCTCAATGCTAAGAGGCTTTGCAAGGTGCAGAAACTAGCTTGTAACATAAGAAAAAATCTAGCAAAGAGGAAATGTAATTTTCCCTTTCTCTTTGCCTTCCAAATTGGCCTGTTACAAGAGCCATCAAGTCAATGAGATTTCACAGAGTTACAGTCTTGAGACTGGCAATTAGGAGCCAAGGAGATGACCTAGTCTGCAAGGAAAAGGATTTGTACATTTGCTAAGACCAAGTTTGATTGCAGACAGCAGCCATAGACATGTACCTTACTCACACTACCCAGGAGCAGGGTATTTTCAGGATATTTTAAAGCGGTTATTGTAATATTTACCTTAAAGTAGATGTAAACCCTAACTGCTACAGCACTGTGGTGTCAAAAGCAATTACCGTTTTTCAAATAATTTTTTTTTCAACTCTTTCTATTGTTTTTTCTTGTATCCCAGATCTGCTGATATCTTGCAGGCTCTTTGTAGCCTCTTCCTGTCTACATTTACTCTAAAGCCTCGTACACACGCTTAGATTTTCAGACGACCGAACGTCTGTTTTTTGTTGGATGCTAGTCTCATGTCGAAAGTGAAGAGGTTACTAGCCATACGAAAATTTTCATACGACCAAATTCAATGTCAGGAGTGACGTAATGTGTTGAATAGTTTTGTATGTATTTTTTTTTTCTGAGCATGCGTAGTCTTGCTCTTACGATTTTTTTCGTACGAAAACCGTACTAATAATACGAAAATCGGACGGTAAGTTCACGTACAAAAAAATATTTTATAGTCTGTACATCCAGCTTTTGTCTTCTGAAAAATCAAAATCGGCTGTTGAAAGGGCCATACGGTAAGAATTTCAGACGATTGGTCGTTGTACGAAAATTCCCATACGAATTTCGCATCGTGTGTATTTGGGCAATACATTGTACAATTTTCTGGTTCAATTTTCCTTTAGATTTACCAAAACCATATAATAGGAGGTGAAACCTAAACACTTTCAATTTGCATGCAATCAGGCAGACCCTTGCACTGCATAGTTAAAGGTAAATCTAAAGGAAATTGAGCAACACAAATTCTATGATGTATGGCCAGCTTAAGGGGGCTGCATAGCATTTCCCAGGGTGGGTTTCCTCATGGTGATAACAATGCACCATGTCTGCATAATGTGTTAAAATGGTCACATGTAGTCCCCATTGAAAGCTCAGATGACTGGGTGACAACACAGGAGCACAACTGGTAGACAGGAACAGAGCCTTGTTACCCTGTAACAGAAAACGCCTGAGCAAAGACTTTCAATTAAGGATCACAGATTATGTTAGTGAAATCTGCAGATTTAAAATTATTGCAATTACTTTTGAAATGAAAGTGGTTGTAAAGGCTAAAGTCTGGTCTCAAAATACCAACCAAGCTGCTCTCTTCGGTCCTCCCAAGACCTCCTGCTCTCTAGCTCCCTTGTCACCTCCTCCCATGCTCGCCTCCAGGACTTCTCCAGAGCTTCTCCCATCCTTTGGAACTCCCTACCCCAATCTGTCCAACTGTCTCCTAATCTATCCATCTTTAGACGATCCCCCCTGAAAACCTTTCTCTTTAAAGAAGCCTATCCTGCTTCTAACTAATTCACTGTTTTACTTTCTACATAAGCTCATCCCCCACAGCTATTACCTTTTGTATCAACTGACCATCCCTCTTACATTGTAAGCTCCAACGAACAGGGCCCTCTGATTCCTCATGTACCAAATAGTGATGTAAGTGTACTGTCTGCCTTCATTTTGTAAAGCTCTGCGCAAACTGTTGGCGCTATATAAATCCTGTATAATAATAATAATAAACCTTTTTTTAAAAATGTAAATAATAAACATGTTATTCTTACCTGCTCTGTGCAGGGGTATGGCACCTTCTCTTCTGGAGTCCCTTGTAGGCACTCTCGGTTCCTCCTCTTCTCTGTTCGCCACCGTAGGAAGCATCTTATGGTGGCACACCCACGGGCTTACTCCTGAGCCAGGCTGTGTTTGTCCATAGACACACACAGACTGGCTCGGACCCACCCCCACTCTCTCAGGTAAATATTTAGGGAAGTGAAGGGGCGATACAACTACTGGGGAATTTTTTACCTTAAAGTATAACTTAAGGCAATTTTTTACCTGATAGGGAGATCCACTCTCTCTATTTGTCCTGTTTACCATTATCATTGAAAATGAAAGTAAAGAAAGTCCCAAATTTTGGGTTGTCCCCAGAAAAGAGTTTTGTCTATAATTCTGCTTTAATGCAGGGAATGCAATAAGGTAAAAAAATGTCTTGCCTTTAGATCCACTTTAAAATTAAAAAACTACATGAGATTATAGTGATTTGATTTACATGTACTTTAATGCTGAAAGTGCAGATATAAAACATCAATGAATGCAGTTATTTATTCATGAAAAATAATAAAATGAATTGTTAGATGTAACTAGCATAAGTACTTAATGTACATTTTACATGGCATCAGCCTTCTGGCACTCCTTGCACAGCAACACAACTAAACAAACACAATTATTTCATTTTTGATAAGTGTTAGTTTTAAAAAAAATAGTGTTACTGCAAAGAAAGAGTATTCGATTTCTGTAATTTGTCATGTTTAAAATGTCACTAAAATGATCATTTTGATACAAAGCACTACAGTTATTTACAAATTAGTTTTTTTTCCAACGTTGTGCTTTTTTTAGTGAGGCACAAAAAAATGAATGAACAAAACAATCTAATGTGAAATACGTTTAAATCCTAATGCTTAATAAAATAGAAAAAAAAATGGAAAATATAAGTTGAAGGGAGAAGGGGAACATTGGGTTAATTAGGGACGATTAGGGTAAATTAGGATTAATAGGGGGTTAAATAGAAACAGATTTTTTTTTTACAGATATCTACTCTGTTTCATTCATCTGCAGATCAAAGGTAAGAGCTTTAATCTGCAGATGAATGAAACAGAGTAGGTACAAAAAGAACATGTATTTCTTTATCTTGCATCTGAATACTGTTGATTAAAGGGGAAGGTCAGCAAAAAACGTAAAAGTCCGCAGCTAGAAAAACTATAGCTGCTGAGTTTTTTGTAACAGACGCTCATCAGTCCAGGAGTCAGAAATTGGCACCCACTTCCACAAAAAAACTAAAACAAATATATATGTTAGAGGAGGGTGAGGGGTTGGGGAGAGTTGGATAAGCGGTAATTTCACTTTTAAGTGAAGGTCCCCTTTAATGAAGTTGTGAGGATGGGTTCACACTTAATACTGATGTGACTTACATTGGTGTTCCGCTGTTTCATTTCGGAGCACCTTTGTGTAATGCGCTCCATGGCCATTGAGAGCTCCATTGAGAGCAGATCACAATCTCCTGTCATGCGAATTGGATGTGGAAAAACCATCCAATTCACATAAGTGTAAACCCAGCCTTAATGTTGATGAGATCAAGGGCCTCTTCCACACAACCCTGCCCTAGTGGTTGTGAGGGTCTGCAGGCGTGGGGCTTATTGGAATTTGGAAGTCCTCTTTAACAATAAGGCTGGGTTCACACTGCACCAGAAGATGCACAGAACCCTTCTGCAATGCGGACTGCGACCACCCAGGAGTGTGAAGCAGCTCCATTGAGAGGCGGTCACACTCTCCTGTCATGCAAATTATTCCCGGCATCCAATTCGCATCAGTGTGAACCCAGCCTAAAGGCTCACCCAGATACCCCCCATGTGAATGAGTAAAGGGTACCCGCACTTATTCAAAAAAAAGTAAACAGTGAATAAAAACACACCCTGTTTTTGACAAGTCTCTTAAAGTAGAGCTAAAGGCAGAAGTTTTTTTTTTTTGGTAGAATAAGGGGAGGGATATAACCCCTGACAATTCCAGTACCCTAGCCAAAAGTAATAGGAATTCCCTCCAAAGTGAGGGAATCCCAGGGTGTCCCCAGGGTCACCGGAATAAGTGCCCCCACTGGAAGATTTCCCCTTTATTTTACTGGTCTGGCATCAACCAAAAATGTTGGATTTTCCTTTGCCTACACTCAACAGTCTTTACACACAGTTTTTTTTACTCCAGGACTTTCTGTCAACACGTCCTGAGTAAATATCAGTAAATTATGACACACATGTGCAAGGGGCCTTACTTTCACTTGATAATGGTAAAGAAATAGAGAGGGTAAGGCCAGTTTCACATGGCCATCTCCGTATACGGACTCCGTTTGCTCAGCGGGGATTGATCCGTTGATCCCAACTGAGCCGACGGATTACGGATCCGTCTCTGCTCTCTGTGCCAGAGCTCTCCTCTATGGGAAATCGGATGTCCATTGTCATCCAATCTGATCCGCAGACGGATGGAAAAATTGATTTTTCCTCCATCACACTTTACGGATCTGGAGCGGATCGGAGAACGACAGGTGTCAGCTGACATGTCTCTGCTGACATCCGTCGCTCCATAGGGCTGCATGGAGTGCCCGTTCTGGTCCGCCTGAAAAAACAGACAGGCGGACCAGAACGGAACATCCGTGTGAAAGAAGCCTGAATCTCCCTAACAGGGACACAGACAGCCATGAAAGCTAACAGGTTTTCAAATCCCTCTCCTTGGTGACCACCATCAATCCGGCGAAAGAGACAACCTGCCAATGCTTTTAATTCACCTTTTGCCGACTGCATAACCCACATATGTGGTGGCAAGCAAGGTGAATTTTAACACCCAGCCACTGCACATATGCGTCTGCAGCAGTATGAGGTTGTGTGCTGAGAGTGCACTTACGGCACACTCTCAGCACACTAAATAAGCTGTCTCTGACAATTCTCAATCAAGGCTTCTGATCTGGAGCCAGTGGGATGGGCTATTCATTTTATGTTGGTCGAACCAGTGATAGCTCTCTGGGTGGTCTAATATAAACAGACTTGTCTATGGACCTTCACCTCAAAATATAATGTGTATGCCCCTGGCTTCAACCCCCTTCCATTCCCACAACTGGATATTTTTTTAAGTGCTTTTTTATTTTTTGTGCTGCAGAGCAGCACTTCTTCCTTTTTGCACCAAGACAAGAATGACATTTACCTCATATGCAAAGATTTTCTGAAGGACCTTCGGCATATCTGCACACGCATGCAAGGACACTGCAGTTGATGAAGTCTGGAACCACTGTTTTGTCTGCGCATACCCGCGAATTCTGCCACGTGCATGGATGTGCTGCAGGGCTCTGCCAGATCCCGAAGGCAGAGTCCTTTTCTGCAAGTGGTCATGCGTCGGACAATCAAAAATGCTGGAAGGAGCCATGAGAAAGGGGACTGAAGTTCCTATTTAAAGCAGACCTTCAGTAATTTTTTCAACTTTCCATCTATTAAATCCTCTGCCCTTGTTTTAACTTTGGATAGTAAAAAAAAAATGTTTTCTGCCAGTAAATACCTTATACAGCCCACTTCCTGTTTCTTGTCTGGTCATTAGCCTAGGCTTATGACATCATGCACAGCTCTCTCTCTCTCGAGTGTTTGCCAGGAAGGGAGGGGGATGAGTCATAACAGGGCCAATGAAAGCTGCAGGGCTTCAGAGCTGGAGGTGTGCCTCTGTGTGTTCGTGTAAATCCAGGAAGTGAACAGGCAGCAGCTTCAGCTGCCCACAGTTAAAATGGCTGCAGCCAGGGAGATTTCTTAAGCATATTTGGCAAGTACAGAATCACAGTATATATAAAATAATATGCAAAGTGGTTGGAGGGAAGCTTCAGAATGGCAAAGATGTTTTTATTACAAATTATATGAACAGACTGCAGTTCCTCTTTAAGGAATGTTAAATGAAATAGGAACTGACATTTCACACATATTTCAAACATTATGGGTATTATTTATGAGTCTTGTGTGATTGCTGAGACATTCACAAAGCAAATTTTTTATAACTAGTCCCCTGAATTACTGTAAGGCAGGTCATACATGGTTCAAATCTCGGCTGGTTCAGCAGGAACTGGCTGAGATTTGAACTGTGTATGTGCAGGCTGAATGTACCAAGTTGATTGATCAATCAACTTGGGTATAACCAGCATGCCGGGTTTTACCTGTGGTTATCACTAGCAGCTGCTATAGCTGCTAGCAATAATCACTGAAACTTAGAAAAAGGAGATGGAAGACGCGTGGTTAGCGCATTATCCTTGGTAAAATTGTATTTATTGATTGAGGCTACTGGCTCTGTGTGTGTGTGATCTTCTGGAGAGCATTACCACCGCAAGCTTGGGAGACAGGGACCCTGCCTTTTGCAGAGCTAACATCAGCTTGGGTAACCATAATGCCTACACCACTTGCCTGGCCCAGCTCCCATCTGGATGCCCACCAACCAGATAGAACCTAAGAGGAGGCAACACCATCACTATATACTGGGTAGGTAAACAATACAAGTCCCTTGATCCACTCCTACTCCTAACAGTACTCTCTCTAATAGCAACATCCCATTATATCATCTCTGGGGACACAGATGTGTATATATATATATATATATATATATATATATATATATATATATATATATATATTGGGAGATTAGCTTGTGGGGATCACTTTTAAGGGGAAAATATTCAGCATGGATGTCAGTTTCTTTAAAATCTGGTGGCTTGCCAGGTTTATTATTACAGGTTTGCAAGCTCAGAACACAAACAAAAACCGAAAACAAAACCTTGCTGTCTGGCGCTAAACTAAACAAACAGATTCCTCTCTATACAGTGTGGGGCTGTCCCCAACACCCACAAAACATAAGCAGATTGCAAACTTTGTTCTTAGAGTCCAAATTTAGCACACAGACCTCTCTCAGCTTTCTCCCTCTGAGATCCAGGTTCAAGCTCTCCTCTATTCTCTTCCTGGTCATTAAATGCTGGTGGAGAGGGGTTTGAGTGGACCAGAAAGACCGGGCCGGAACCAGCTCTGGCACGGTGCCTGGCAAAACCCAGGTCAGACTCTCACTAGTCGCCTCAAAATAATCGCATGGAAGGCGACAAGTATCGCCCGTCCATTGTGGCGCCTCGCATAATATCACATATCCCCCCCTCTGCTCAAGCCCGTCGGGTAGAACAACTGTCCCAACCATGCAGTGGGCCCGGGAGCCTTCCAGCCCAGTGTTCCACTGAGAACTTAAACGGCTGTAGGGAGAGTAACCACCTAGTCACCCGGCTATTTTTCTCCCGATTGTTACACATCCACTTAAAGGGGGGGGCATGGTCGGTGACTTGCCTGAATGACCTTCCCAGCAGGTAGTATTTTAGGGCCTCTAAGGCCCACTTGATAGCCAGGCACTCCTTCTCCACAATGGCATAATTTCTTTCATGCCTATTAAGCTTCTTGCTTAAGTAGACGACTAGGTGCTCCTCACCATCTCTGGTCTGGGATAGAACAACACCTAGTCCCACCTTAGAGGCATCGGTTTGAATCACAAACTCCTTTGTGAAGTCTCGGGTCACGGGCACTGGCTGTACACAAAGGGGCTTGCTTCAATTTCTGGAAGGCCTTCTCGGCTTCGGGATTCCACTTAACCATTCCTGACCCTCTACCCTTCGTTAGATCGGTCAGAGGGACGGCAATGGTGGCAAAGTTGGGGATTAAGCATCGGTAATACCCTGTAATCCCCAGGAAGGCACAAACCTGTTTCTTGTTCACAGGTTGAGGCCACTTTTGAATGGCTTTGATCTTATTGGTCTGGGGCTTGGTCAGACCCCGACCAATAACATACCCAAGGTATTTGGCATCCTCCAGACCTATGGCACACTTTTTTGGGTTGGCTGTTAAACCTGCTACCCTCAGTAAATCTACCTCTCGTATGGCAAACATGAGGTACGGCAGCAAAAAAATCCCAATTTTGCCAATATTTATCCACCACCTTTTTTAGCATGTTCTTGAGGGTCTTCTTAAACCTTTCCACCAGACCGTCAGTGTTTGGAGGTGGTAAACAGAGGTAAGGAGATGGGAGATTTTGTGCAATTTGCACAATTCTCTGGTCACTCTGGACATGAATGGGGTACCCTGATCCGTCAAGATCTCTTTAGGGATCCCCACCCGATTAAACACCTGGACCAGCTCCTTGTCGATAGTTTTAGCGGAGTTGGTCCGCAAGAGTATGGCCTCAGGATAGTGGATCACATAGTACCGGATCACCAGGATGTGCTGGTGTCCTCGGGCAGATTTTACTACTGGTCCCACAAGATCCATGCCAGTTCGCTCAAATGGCACTTCAATTATGGAATGTGGCACAAGGGGACTGCGAAAATGGGGTGTCATTTGACACTCTGGGCATGATTCACAGCATTCTTTAACGATTGTAAAAAAAACCCAGGCCAGATGAATCTCTGGATTATTTTCTCCCTGGTTTTTTCCATACCCAGATGCCCCCCCATAACATGCCCATGGGCCAGATCTAGCACCATCCTGCAGAAGGGTTTGGGAACCACTAGCTGTAACACTTCGTCGTCCCTGTGTTTCATCACCTGATACAACAAACTATTTTTAAGCGGCATGTAGGGAAAAGACACCCCCCAATTAGAGTCCACAGGTTCCGCATCATCTGCATGTTTTCTCTGGCTCTAAGGAGAGTGACAGCTCGTAGTTGTTCTGTACAGAAGTCCTCTCTCTGGACCTCTGAGTAAGGTACTACATTCGGTTCACTCTCACCGTCAGGATCAGAGACACTGTCTGGGTCATTAGTCCCCTGCTATGAGCTATCTTCCAGCTTCTCCGGCTCCCCAGCCAGTACAGGAAAAGGAAGAGGGTCTCCTCCCTCCTCAGTCCTGGCACCAGTCTCCCCTTCCTTTTGGCAAAATGGGACTGGCGAGAGGTCCCTTGCTTCCGCAGCAGGGGGAGCACCATCCTCCAAACTCCCTGTGCCTTCCCATATCCTCCAAAAATGGCAAAAATCCCTGCCCACTAGGGCATCATGAAGTGAACCTCACTACCGCAAGGGGTGTCAATCTCAACCACCCCTGTCTGGTAGTCACTAGTGTCCCCATGGATGCAGATGACTCGGACAGTGCTAGGGTGTAACCTTGCAGCGTTTACACAAATACTTTTTACCAATGTCACCACACTACCTGAGTCAAGCAGTGCAGTGACTGGTCTCCCATCAACAAAAATCACACACATTTGCTTCTCCATGCGACTTGAACATGATGCTGTATATGCGACCTGTGCAAAAAGAGAAAGGTGTCTATTCACATAAGTATAATCGCATTGCATGGGTTCATCATTCAGGGGGCAATTGGCAGCAATATGGCCCATTGCATGGCATCGGTAGCAATGTATGTATTCTATACCCAGTCCTCTCTAGGGTCCCCAAGACCTTCCTGGCTTCTTTGGCCAGTCTCCAGGTCTAGAACCCCCAGTCTCTTTAGCCGTATCAGTCTTATCAAATTTCCCCAAGCCCCTGAACCCTGGAACAGTCTTACCGGGTCCGCCGGGCGATCTTTCACCTCTAGGCATATTGGAGTGGGGCGCAGATGGGCGCAACAAGTCCTCAGCAGCCGTGCATCTCTCGATGACGTCCACCAGTTGGCTTTTGGGGTCCCCATGGCTGACCCATTTCCTCAAAGCAGCAGGGAGCGCCCGTAAATAGCGGTCCATGACCATGCACTCCACAATCTGGGGACCAGGCAAAGTCTGGCTGTAGCCATTTCTTGGTAAGGTGAACTAGGTCGAACATCAGCAAACAGGGTGGCTTGTCGGTGCGATAGGTCCACTGATGCATGCGTTGGGCCTGGACTGCCATGGTGACCCCCATGCGTGCGAGTATCTCTACCTTTAGAGTCTCATAGTCCTGGGCCTTATCTGTTTCCAGATCGAAATAGGCTTTTTGGGGTTCGCCGTTCAAGAATGGTGCTAGCATGCCAGCCCACTGTTCTTTTGGCCATCCTTTGCGAAGAGCGACTCTTTCAAAGGTCGTGAGGTACTCCTCCACGTCATCCGCAGGTGTCATCTTCTGCATGTGGTAAGAAGCGTGTACCAACTTTGGTTCCACTGTCACGGGAGGTGGGGGCCCTTTTTTAACTCCAGCAGGGCCTCTGCAAACTGTTGGTTCACCTCTTGTTGAGCTGCTTGTTGAGCTGCTTGTTGTGCTGCGATAGCTTGATGACTCTCCTCTCACTGAGCTGCAACGGCCCGGTGACTCTCCTCTCGCTGAGCTGCAGCGGCCTCTGTGACCTGTCAGTTGGTTTCCTGTTGGGCTACATTGGTTTGCAGCAGGGCCTTCAACATTTCCTCCATCTTTGAAAGTTTCCACGCTAAACTCCACCACGTGTGGGAGATTAGCTCTTGGGGATCACTTTTCAGGGGAAAAGATTCAGCATGGATGTCAGTTTCTTTAAAATCTTGCGGTTTGCCAGGTTTATTGTTGCAGGTTTGCAAGCTCAAAACAAAAACAGAAAACAAAACCTCGCTGTCTGGTGCAAAACGAAACAGACTCCTCTCTGTACAGTGTGGGGCTGTCCCCGACACCCACAAAACATAAGCACATTGCAAACATTGTTCTTAGAGTCCAAATTTAGAACACAGAGCTCTCTTAGCTTTCTCCCTCTGAGATCCAGGATCAAGCTCTCCTCTGTTCTCTTCCTGGTCTTTAACCGCTTAACAACCGCCCCATAGACAATTGACGTCTACAGGGCGGTTGCTTAATTCTGGGAGGACGTCTATTGACGTCCTCCCAGAATCGCGGTTCCCGCGCGCCCCCTGGGGCGCGCACACGGGAACATCCGTGACCGTCGGGTCCGGGGGACCCGACTGATCACGGATCGGGGTGAATGGCCGCTGTGCGCGGCCTTTCACCACGTGATCGCGCCGTCAAATGACGGCGCGATCACATGTAAACAAGCCGGCGGAAGCGCCGGCTTGTCTCTCCTCTCCGCACCGATCGGTGCAGTGTGAGAGGAGAGAGGGGGGAGAGAAG
>BLSH010120191.1:139373-158155 GCA_018402905.1 Glandirana rugosa
TCGTCGGAGTCGACGTGACTTCTACTTACTTCTCCTCTGTCGCCGAGGAGAGGTAAGTATTTGACTCTGTAGCATTGTGTGTCAAATGTTACGGAGGAGCCGCTGTCTCCTCTTCATTCATCTTCAGTGCAGCTGAGGCTGCTGAGAAAGGGACTGGGGAATCTCTATCCTCAGCCCCTTTCTCCCTGTCTCAAAGGGGAGATGTTGGGGGATGTTTAATTAAGAACTACTGACAGTCTACGACTCATCAGCGCCTCCTATCAATGCCCATCAGTGCTGCATACTAGTACCACTGTCACATGACATTAAAAAAAAGTATCGGTAATCGGTATCGGTACTTGTACTCGTTCTTAAAAAAGTGGTTTTGGGACAACCCTATTTATAACCTCATATATATATATATATATATATATATATATATATATATATATATCTGATGCAATTACCCTGATTGATTTATTGATTAATTGATCTATTGATCTATTGAATCTATTTCATTCTATATGGGTGTAATGCACACATTACTTTATAACGTATGTGATCCAATTGAGTCTACCATTGCATCCACTCATACTATGTGTTTAATGTACATATAACTTAATATTCCTATGACTTTATGATGTGATGTTTGTATGAAGTCAATATTACCCTGATGTTAACTGTTCTACAGCCAGGCAATTAACTACTGCCTATTAAACCACTTATTTGTGCGTATGGATGTGGTTGTGTACACACATACACACGCATGCTTCGGCAGCAATATTAAATTCACCTATGACTACTTTGCCCATGTTTCATGATATTTCCAGACTATCGTCCATCTTACCAAACCATTGCATATGTGGGTGTGGTTGTGTGTACACACGCACATTCATATTACGGCAGTAGCACTAATTAATTAACAAATTGATTTTTTCCCATGAGTTTATCTATGGTGTCTTATGATGTTTTCTGACTTAGTGTGCTGTGATGAGTATGGACTAACCCTATCGAGAATGAGGATCATTCCCCCAAAAGTACACCACTAATACAGTCCACTATGTGCTAATATGCAAAGCAAACTTTAATATATAAGGCTCTGAGGAAGAGAATAAATTCCTTGAAACGCGTCAGTACAACTTAAACCACCGGATCGCCCTAAAAGACACTGGTAACAGTCCAAGGACCCTCACAAATAATATGATATGATGTGGTTTTATTTCAGCTACCAAATGTGCGTATATTACTTAAAATAGAATACAATTTTACCAAGGACAATGCTCTAGGCCACGCGCCTTCCAACTCCCTTTTCTATGTTCCAGTACGTTGGACTCCCCAGAGTCAACTAAGCCAGCAGGACAGGCGCTGTCCACACATCCTAACAGAAGCAGGATTCATATCTAGGCCCCTCCGCACAGCTCAGGAGATTGTTTAGTTGATATTGACATTTAGCAATAATCACTTTCCTCTCCCGGGCAGGATGGCTTCACCCATGGGGAGAAGACAATGGCCTGGCAGGAGGGATTCCCATGTCAATACTGTCTGTGTTGATGGGGAAATCGAGTGAATTTTTCCCTGCAACTCGTGGTTGCAGGAAAGAAATTTGCTCTGTGTATAGCCAGATTTAGGGACCAGCTCAGAGCCAGGCAGCATTTTTTGACAGGGAGGAGGTGTGACACCGGGTTGGGGGAAGGAAGGTGATGGAAAGGCCCTGGACATAATTGCTTTTCTTCTTTGGCTCATCGAACATTGGCAAACACAGACTGTGTGGCAGAAACTATTTATAGCTGTTTGTGTGTGTCACAGCACCTTGTAATTCTTTTCTTAGCGGCTGCTTCCACTCGCTATCAATTATCCATGATGGTAATGCTGATGAAACAGGAGCTCTGTAGAGCTGGATTTGGAGAGCGAGAGGTGCATGCTGGGAATGCGTGAAGCCATCTGGAACTATGACAACTCGTTTTATAAATTACTTCATTCACTTGCAGACTCTAAGCCCACCTGCTGTCCAATTTTTTTTTATTTTTCGTTAAATAAAGTGGCAAAAGGTTAGTATTCCCACTGGGGTTTTGTTACTGTTTGTGACTCCCATTAAAGAGACTTGTCCAAACTTCCGGGCCCTAAATGGAAAACACCCCCCTGTCATCTTGGCAGGCAATAAAAGGATCATGTGGGCATACTGAACCAAACATCTGTGCGAAAGGGGCAAGTTTGCTTGCACAAGATGCACAGGTGTTCCATGCATCTGTGTGGGACGGTGTGTCTGCAGAAACACAATCCCAATCTGACATCCATGTGGGTGCAGGTGCATGTCCCCAAACACAGACCTAAGAGGCCTAAAAAAGACATATATAGCAATAATAACTTGACACAGAGGTTAAAGCTAAACTCAAGGATAAGCAAATATTGTCTAAATATGCTGTACAAAAGAAGTGTATGCTTATTGATTCTTATTTTATGTATTTTCTTCCAGATGTGTGCAGTTATCCAGGGCAGTGTTGAAATTTACTGACACAACACCCACAATTTACTGGCAAAGCCAAGTCTTTACTGGCATTTCAAAATTAGTTTTAAGTGCACATTTCAGTATTTAGGCTACAAACAAGTACAATATGCAATTAGCAATGTGATTTAAGGTACCAACAAGCCTACACTTACCTGCTCTGTATGAGCAATGATTTTGCCTGCCGGTGCTCCAGGCCCTTTTTCTCAGCTGGTGCCCCCAGGGAAAGCCGATTTCCTTGGGGTCACTCGTGTATTCTCACTCCCGAGTCCCACTGCTGCGTTCATTGACACAGACAGCGGAACTGGGCCCTGCCCCCCCCACTCCTATGTCACCTGATTTGATTGACAGCAGCCAATTGCTTCTGCTGCAATCAATCTGTCCAATAAGGAGAGAGACATTGGTGGGAGCCACTGCGCTCATACACATCACTGGATTGGGTAGGGCTCAGGTAAGAAAAAGGGAAGGGGGGGGGGGTCTGGAGCGCAGCTGCAGCACAGAAGGTTTTTTAATTTAATGCACAGAATGCATTAAAGTGATGCATGGGGCGGGCCACTCACTGATGTCATCCGGAGGCTCTGCCCCTAATGATGTCACAGCCCAGCCCCAAGTGGTGACATCATAAGGGGTGGGGCCTCCAGATTACATCAGCATGTGGCCCCGCCCCATGCCAATATAAGTCACTGCACAGCGCAGAGACACCATTAGTCCGGGAGATTGCGTTGTGTGAACATGGGAAGAAGAAAAGAGGAAGAACAGAGGGAAAAGACAGCAGAGAAGACCTGGGAAAAGAGAAGACGCCGCTAAAGAGCAAAAGACGCAGCGGAGAGGGAGAAGAACCAGCAGAAGAAAGAAGACCCCTTAAAAGAAAGAAGACCCCGCAAAACAGCAGAAGAAAGAAAAAATTGGAGGGAGAAGACGCCGTAGCTAATTAAATAAAATACTTTAAAAACATGTGTAGAGTGTTTTTTTTACATTTTCCTTTTAGGTGAATGGGTAGAGGTACAATGTATGCCATACTCATTCACATAGGGTGGGGTGCCAGGATCTGGGGGCCCCCTTGTTAAAAGGGGCTTCCAGATTCCGATAAGCCCCTGCCTGCAGGCCCCGACAACCACCGGCAAGGGTTGTCAGGAAGAGGCCCTTGTCCTCATCAACATGAGGACAAGGTGCTTTGGGGTGGGGGTGCAGAGCCCCCTTTGCCCCAAAGCACCCATACTCCCCATGTTGAGGGCATGTGCCTGCGACGCTCGTTGTCCCCATCCCCTTTCCTGGCCTGCCAGGCTGCGTGCTCGGATAAGGGTCTGGTATGGATCTTGGGGAGGCCTTACGCCGTTTTTTCGGCGTGGGGGTTCCCCTTAAAATCCATACCAGACCAAAGAGTCTGGTATGGATTTTGGGGGGGACCCTATGCCGTTTTTTTGGCATGGGGGTTCCCCTTAAAATCTATACCAGACTGAAGGGCCTGGTATGTTCTTGGAGGGGGGACCCATGCGTTTTTTTTTTTTTAATTTGGCGTGGAGTTCCCTCTCAAGATCCCCAGAGCACAAGGTGCCTGGTATTGTCAGATCCCTGTTCACAGAAATTGGACCGAGGTACGACCGTAAATCGCAGAGCAAAGTAGGATCAAAGTCAAACCATTTCATTGTCAGATAGTGTGAACCTAGCCTTAAGGTGAAAACCCTTAATACTTTAGAAACACTTTAAGGCAAAAAACATATTTCTTATTTTATTTTCGACATAGTAAAAAAGTAGTTCAGGGACAGGAGACTCATGAGACAGGAACTCAGGAGGGCAAACAATTCGAATGAGACAGAAAAGTGCAGCTCTTAATAATCTACAGTGCTCAAAAATACCTTGTGCAATATGACTCAAGCACTATGTATGAAAGTGCTAATGTGTACCATAAATAAATGGAAAAAAAAATGAATCAAAATATATGTAACAATGAATTAATTTAAAGTGCTAATGTGTAGGAGAAATTAGAATGGGCAAGCGCACACACGCAGCACAGATGATGATGACACCTCACCGACACAACACTTCCCCTCCTGAGTCACAGTGACAGTTTCCTTCCACGCCAGGTGGTCCCTTCAGTCCACTCCATTCCAAACAGCACTGACAGTCCTGCTCCCAGCTTGCCTGGGTCCCATCCTGCAGGCCCGCATAGGAGGCACTGCTGGTCTCCCTTGTACCATGACATCACACGACACACTCAGACACTGCCTCTGCAAGACCCACCCCCCGGCTGGCGCCACCCGAACACACTGTAGCAGGCTCTCGGATGGTCTCGACCGGCTTCGGACGAGAATTGCGCTTGCACAGTTCCAAGCCGAGCGTCACAGACATATTTTTTACTGGCAACCTTTTCCTGTCACTGGCATTTACTAGCTGGGGAAAAGTGCCTGTTTTTTTACTAGCTGCCAGTAAAAATACTGATGGTTAGCAACATTGAGATTCCAATGTGAAACTCTGCTTCTATGCAGGAGCATAGACATTGGAGTTTTCTGCTGACAGCCTGTAGTAGGTGGAGCCTGCTGGGTCCCTCCCACAGCTCCGCTCTCTGCACAGGCTATGTACAGCACAGTGATGATGTCACTGCTGTTTTTACATAATATCTGGGTTTTTAAAGGCATTTGTTGTACACAAAGGGGGTATACGGTATATCCTTTGTGGCTTCTGAGGAACATAGTTAAATGAAGGTTTTTTTTGCTGTGTTGGAGTTCAGTTTTAAACCTTCTGCAACCTTCTTTTCTAAATCAGCAACAATAAAGTCCACATACTGATGTATAGGTACAATAAATGCTTGTTCTACAAACATGCACTGGACAGATGTTCATGTTTGGCCTATGGAGGAGGCAGAGAGCACTCAGGCAATAGCTTATCTGGTAAGACAATAGTAATCAGCTGAGAAAAATCCAACTCAATCATTATTATCATTTTCCAAAAATACACGACAAGGGAATGTCTGCCAGGTTTGGCAAGAGTTTTCAAATATAAATCCTCAACAGTTGTCACAGCAGGAGACAAAGTGACTTCCTATGACTTTCCCATAGCTTGTCACGACCCTGGTATTTTACGCTCCAAAGATAGTTTTTGTATCTTCTGGTGTGTAAACAAATGTTACCTCTGCTGACATGTATGCCACAGTAGCTCACTGTAAATCTCTTCTCTATGTCAGATAGCACAGCTCCTACTGTACTTCCAGCCTGCTCTGGACATGGCAGCTGCAGCCCCCCCACCCCTTCACCCCTTGACCATTCACAGAATACATGGAGTTGAATACACATCTTCGCTCACTTGAAAATCTTGGGGTGATGCTGTTGTCCAACAGGTCTGAGGATTTTGGATGCATGTCCCCTGCTGGGTGCTGTGGTTCTTCCCACCAGCTGCTACACCACTACAGAAAACAGAAGTGGTGTAGTGGCTGGCAGGAGGTACCACAGTGCGCAGTGGGGGACATGCTAAGTGACACAACTAAAAGTGTCGGATAACAACAGTGCTGAAAATGAGCAAAAAGTTAATACGCCGCTCACTGGAAAGGTGTGTGAACTTTCTTCTTTTAAAGGTAGACATTTTTATATTTTTATACATCTTCTATTATGGTAACAGAGCGACATTAAAAAAACAAAAACCAACATCTGTCAAGCTGTTCAATAGCACCCTAGCCATGATGGGGTTTTTTTTTTTCAATTCTTTACCTGAAATCAAATTTTTCTTTTTTATGATGTTGCATGCTAGCTGAAAGAAGAAATTAGGCTTGCAGTGACAGCTACTCTGAAGAGCTGGATAGAAAGCTACTTAGGTGGGTGAAGGCAGATAATTCAGGGTGGGCATCTCAGGCATCATGACGATCTTGAGTAGCCAAAAAAAGGGGCAGGACAGAGATACAGGTCTGCAGAATTAAAGTCTCAAAAAATATCTATTTTTTTTCCAAGTTAGAGTTTAAAATCAAGGAGTTGACTGGTTAATAGTGGCTGCACAGACAGCTGCATGAAATTCTTGTGTCAATGTGACCGGTAACATTTAATGACTCCTTACTCCCTCCTCTGGCCAGAAAGCTAAACTGCTCTGACTTCCTTGGCCCAAATCTACCTAATAAAACCAAGACATGTATCAGTCAACAGTTTGCTGAAAGGGTGATTCTTTGTTAAAATTATACAGTTAACAGCACTGCAACACACACAACTAGATTTATGTGCAACACCTTAGAAAGATTAGTGAGGAGCATAAGGTACAAATGTAGCTGATGGTAAAATTTTTCAAAATAAATTGCACAGTAACCTCTTGACAAGCCTACTTTTATATATATCCTTGTTTGTACATTTTTTACAAATTATATTGGATGTATGGGTAGATCTTTCTATGGCATACTTCATTTGTACAGGTGTTTTGCCACACTGCGAATCCCAGCGCCTTGAATCTAGTGATTCCTCCTGTTGGGATTAACAGCTGTGTGCAGATAGCTGCTGCCACCAACAGGCTGTCCTTGCAGTCTAAAGGCTTGGTGGACTTTGGGCTTGTGTGGACCACCTTCTCACCTGCATTTGATCTCCTTCTAACATAGCTGGACAGACGGTAGAAGTAGTGGCTGCCATGGGCACTTAAAGTGTTACTAAACCCAGTACCCTGCATTCACTATATCTGGTCTCCCACAGTACAGAGAACATGGAAATGCAATTATTTTAGTAAATATAAACTGCTAAATACCTTTTATCATCAGCAGTATATAGCAGTCTTGTGATTTATATCAGTTTCTGGTGAAGCTTGTAGGAGGAGTTTTCATACTGGACTGAGCTGTCCTATGAGGCTGCAGGGCTCCTGACCAGTGGCAGCCCATAATGCAGGGCGCATGGGCATTGCCCCCCTAATCCATGCGCCTGGCCCCCTAATCTACATGCGGGGCACCAGACGCATGGATTCCATTGTTTTTTTTTTTTTAAGCATGTGATTAGAGCCAGAGGCTCTAATAGTTTTCAAAAAGGGGTGGGCTCAGGACACAGAGCACTGCGCCCCGAGCACACCCATTTGTGTGACAATAGCGAATTAATATTCTCTATTGTCTTCCTGATTCTCCTCCCACCCCATCAGGATATGGGTCCTGAGACCCGTCACCCAATTGGCCAAGAGGAAAAGTTATCCTGTTGGCCGACGGAGGCTGGCAGTCTAGTTGCCACAGTAGGAGTGGGCGGAGGCACCTCCCGCTGTCACATAGCACATGCACTGGAACTTCCTCTATTGCTCCGGGTCCTTGTCTGCGCTGTAGGAGGAAACACAGCCCTCCTCTTCTGGCCTCCTTGAAGCACCAGGAGGAGGAGACGCCGCCTGCAAGAAGCCTGCAACCTAGATGGGGTAATTCTGACCGACCCCCCCCCCCCAAAAAAAAAATAGATGACCAGCTGCCACTGCTCCTGACCCTCTGTCTGGACATGTGTGGACAGTGCTGATGTGCCCTGTGCTGATCACATGCAGACTCCTAAGGAAAAAAAAACCTCTTTAGCAATACACACCAAACTAAGCATGTGTAGCCTGACTCCAAAGGCTCTGTCTTATCTGGACTTGTCCAGGGGGACAGTGCAGGAATGGGAGGATCTGTGCATACAAGATCTAGCAGCCTTTTTACACAATGCAGAGGACGAATCCTTTAGGTTCCACAGTGAGTATAACAAGCACGCTCTACTGCATATGCAGGCTGATTTAACTGTTGTGGATTTAGCAACACTTTAAAGTAGAAATAAACCCAGGATCTGCACCCCATCAAAACAAAGAACCTCATAACTTCAAAAATATAAACCTTTGCTGACTGAACACTTTATCCAGCATAATTATGATTGAAAGTGAATTTTTGGGTGCAGTCTGCATACTCCTGTTAATGCTGAAGCCAAAGTCATCTTTGCATCTTTCTAGCCATTATTTACTTAAATGCTGCTTCTGTCCTCAATGTGCATCAATAACAAATCTCATGCATGTGTATGTGTAGTCACATGGGGTTTCCAGGAACATCAGCAGAGCCTCGGAAGATCTGTACCAGAGAGAGATACACACGTAAGCACAGTAAGGCGCTTTGTTGAGTTTAAAGCTAAAGTTTAGGTATAAATTGTATAACATTGTCGCATTGCTCCAGCTTGGACCAGTGTAAGTATGCAAATCTCATACCTGAGCGATCATTGTGGAAGTTGAAAATCATTTTAATATTCAATGCAACTACAGTGATAGCAGCAGTCTTTGGGTACAGCAGGGCCAACCAGCTGCCCTTCTACATAATAATCGTAGGGAGGGCATCGCTCTGCACTGCTGCCATTACTGCATCTCCTAATATTGATGTTTCCACCAGACTCTCCCCCCTTGCCTACAGACGATCTTCCACTCTGCTCCTGGATGTTTTTATCATGTGAGTCACTTGTACATTAGTTTTGATAAACTTTTTGGTCTGCACTTAGAGCGCTTTTTTTCTTTTTTGTCTTTTCAGTAGTTTTGGAACTCCTCCAGTCCCCCAAGAGGCTTGATGTAGTGCTACCAACCTTGCCACCCCAGCTAGCCACACTTTGCATGGACTAGTATACTCATATCATCATATGAACTTTGTGGACTGACATACCTAAGGTGTTGCGCCTTATACTTGTTGTATGTCTGCTGCCATTCACAGCCTTGCATTTTTTTTTTCAATGAATACAAAGCATTCAATGATTAGACAAGGTGGAGATTGTAACATTCTCTTTACCTCCTTCAATCAGAGCATGCCTTGTGTTCATTGAAAAAACACAAGGTGTCCTATGAATGGCAGCAACGCTGAGCAAGCGTCCCCCCCTCCCTATCCTCTTTAGTTACTATGCAGAAGTGCAGTCATTGTAACTCTAATACATTTCATATCTAAACTTCAGCTTTAATTCCACTTTAAAGCAGCAGATAGGGAGGGGTGCAGAAAGGATATGATCTGCAACCTATGCTGCCGTGCCGAGGTAGTTCACAGCTCATGGAGAGGGTGCACTTTGACCTTTTTTGCATGGGTGCTAAAGGACCTTGTCCCAGCTCTGCCTTGTAAGCTGCATCAAACTGCTTCAAGCTGCTTATGACTTTTGACTTGTATAGGGATAGAAGCAGTACTGACGTGAATTAATTCCCCTTGAAAGCTCTACAATTGCTTCAGAACCCGCCGTCAGTTCCATTTTGTCTTTCTGTTTTTATCTTTTCATACTTCCCAACATACTGGGAATGGAGCAACAGACACCCTGTACAGCCGAAACCTACAACACTTTCTGTGTCTGGGATCCTTCTTTGGCCCGTCCGCTCTCCACTCCAGATTTGATCCTAATTCTGCATATAAACTGTGACCCCAGCAAGTGGTGGAAAGGTTGAGGACCTGAGATTGACGTCCATTCCTACATTTGAAATTGTAATATTAGTGTGTTTCTGTTTTCTGAGCTCTCAGGGAGCGCTAAAAAATAACACAATGTGGTTGATTTACTAAAACTGGAGAGTGCAAAATCTGGTGCAGCTCTGCATAGAAACCAATCAGCTTCCAGGTCAAAGCTTAATTGAACAAGCTGATGCTAGAAGCCGATTGGCACCAGATTTTGCATGCTCCAGTTTTAGTAAATCAACCCATTATATCTGTAGTGTTGCCTTTTAGGGTCCTTGCACCCAGTACTGATGTATGGAAAGTTCCTACGCAAAAAAAGCATGGGTTTAGTTCATATAGTATGCATGTTAGCTGCTTCTGTCAGTTTACGTTGTCTAGCTTCTGTACAGATTGGCAGTGATGTCCTCTCGGACTATATGTGGTTTCATATGTGTGTGTTCATGACAGTTATGGAACTAGAAGGTCCAGCGTTCCCTGCCAGTCTGTAGTAAGCAGTAAGTTTCCTTCTGCTATCAATCTTCTATTTTTTTTCTCCTTCTCCCTGATGTGATTGATAAGAAAATTGAAGTTGCCATGGGAACTTCAAATGATTTGTCTCGACTTTCTAATTTTAAAGAAATGGTATGGTTAAAATTAACCAAAGCCTGTTCTACAAACAGATTGTGGTTAAAAAAAAAAAAAAAGAAATAGTTGAATGAATCCAAAATCTTACAAAAACATGTGTGCAGCAGAAGGTGGTGACACCTGTGACTAGAGAGGGTGGGGCTTCTCAGGAAGGGGCCAATTTACTGAGATAGGGATGTGACATAGAAGGAGCTTAAAGTAGAAGGTATGTATAGCAACTAAAACATCACCAAGAATGTAAAAGGAATAGCCCTTTGTAGCAAGAAATCTCTTTATTAAAAAATGCAGCTTCAAATATTATTTTTGCAGCTATTATGATGCAGCCATATGACCGCCAATACCTATGTTGGTATTTTTCCTCTCTGGGTGGTGGGTGGAATCTACTTTTTCGGAGGGTTGTGAGAAGGAGATTCAACATTAGCACCAAGCCCAACAGCTGTATGGTAATGGACACCAGTGTGATGATGTTACCACTCACAGGGATAAAGCAGCCTGAATCTGAAGGCCGACGAATGGACCTCCCACTACAGGCTGCCTGCAGTAACTACAGGAGAAGGCGGAGACAAGACCTGTCACCCTGTATAAGGAGCGAGAGCAGAGATGACTGGTCTTTATTACAGGAAGTGCCTGCAAAATTTCATACTGGATAACTGTACAGATCTGGAAGAAATAAACAAAGCGCACTTATTTCAAGTAAGTGTACAAATGCCTCCTGTATTTAGGTTAATATTTGTTTATTCTGGAGTTCAGCTTTACCTTCAGAATAAAACAAGAAGGGTTTCATTTTGTTACGTCAGACAAGTTTGGAATGTTTGTAGTTATTTTTAAAACTGGTTTCTGATATCACACAATGGGGTTGATTTACTAAAACTGGAGAGTGCAAAACCTGGTGCAGCTGTGTATGGTAGCCAATCAGCTTCTAATGTCAGCTTGGTCAATTAAGCTTTGACAAAAAATAAAAAAAATGGAAGCTGATTGGTTTCTATGCTACACCAGATTTTACACTCTGCAGTTGTAGTAAATCAACCCCCTTGTGTTTGGTATTAGCGCCATGTTGAGACAGACATCTCATATGTGGTTAGCGCTCAGTGATCCTCTTTATCTGTTCTCTGGTACACTTCCTGTACAAGGAGGCAGAGGAGGGGGGTCACATTTGCATCCTCCAAACTGTTTTGGGTATCCTCTGTACACTCATTTGCATGTACTATGTGAAATCTCCTATGTTCCTGTTTATACATTACCTGCTTGCAGTTCCTCTGCTCTGGTTTATCGTGGCTGTGGTACCGATATGGTTACTGGCCTAGATTAAATTCCCAAGGCTGAATCCCTCGATGACTGTCTAAATTATGTTTGCCAGTTGTGTATGATGATTATATATGCATTTGTTCCTTAATTCTGGCGGGAGCAATCTTATTTTGCAGTCCCATGACCGGGAAACAGCTGTGCAGTGGGGTTTAATTTCTCTTTTTATATAAATGTGTATAAGCCACAGAACTGTGATTTAAAGAAATCCAGTTAGCTTAGCTTAAAAAAATGTTTTGGTATAAAATAAGATATTGAAACTACTAAATCAACCAATTAACACATAAATGCATAACTCTCTGCAAGAAGTAAAAAACACTTTTTAATTCAGTTGTATTTTAATTTAAAGTATATGTCAGTGCAAAATTAAAAAAAATATGCAATCTCTGTAAATTTTCCAATGATTTATCCCTTTTAAAATGCTGCAAGTATAGAAAGATACCTGTTGATCTGCCGATAATCAAGTGTGCTTACCCCCTGTTTGGACTGACAACACAGCACCTCTGCCGCAATGAAACTCCAGGTAGTGTTGTTGGTCCTGCCAACTGGACTACAGAACTATGCCTATGCCCGCCCCCGTCCCATCCCTAGAGCCTGCCCACACCCTGTATGTAGGAAAAGGGCTCATGGGAGGTGCAGTTCTGGTGATCTGTTAGTATCACTAGGAACTACACTTCCTGCAGCTGCCCCTGCAAGAAT
The DNA here is from genome assembly GCA_018402905.1 of Glandirana rugosa. Classification (NCBI taxonomy): domain Eukaryota; kingdom Metazoa; phylum Chordata; class Amphibia; order Anura; family Ranidae; genus Glandirana; species Glandirana rugosa. The sequence goes on from BLSH010120191.1 coordinate 151,841, forward strand.
TTTACACACCAATTTTATCACAGAGTGATAAAAGCTCTCCTACAGGAACAGGATAAAAGAAAAGAAAATTCTGGGACATGCTCTAGAGCACATATGTCAAACACAATGCCTGCGATCCGAATCCAGCCCCCCAGGCCTTGTTATGTGGCCCTGACACTCAGTTTTGCAATTGGAACATTCCGCCACCTCTGTCTCTCAGCCTCCTCTGTCACTTGTAAACACAGAAGTCTAGTGCACCCCTGAACCCTGCACTCTGTATGCAGCACACCGCTGAACTCTGCACTCCGTATGTCACACACTTTTGAACTCGGCACTATGTATGTAGCAAACCCCTAAACCCTGCACTCTATAACTAGCACACCCCTAAACCCTGCACTCTGTACATAGCACGCCCCCCCTGAACTCTGCACTCTGTATGTAATGCAACCCTAAACCCCCCACTCTGTGCATAGGGCACCCCTGAACCCTGCACTCTATATAAAAGGTACTCCTGAGCTCTGCCTTCAGCAGTGTTAATTCCGACAACAAAAATATTTTCGTTGACGAAATTAACACTATTTTAGTCTACTAAAATACAACTAAAACAATCTAGATGACTAAGATATGACTAAAATTAAAAAAGACAAAAGACTATGACTAAATCTAATTTCAAAATTAACACTGGCTCTCGATATATAGCATAATCCTGAACCCTGCATTCTGTATGTAACGCACCCTGACCCTATGAGGTCAACCATACTGCTGATGCGGCCTGCAAAGAAATTGAGTTTGACACTCCTGCTCTAGAGGGGAAGCTTTGGGGGTAAATTTGGGAAATGTCCGTACATTCATTTTAAAGTAATCAAATGTACTGTTAAATATAGTTAGCGTAAATTCTTGGATTAAAGCAACTGAAACCCACTGAATGAATGGGGCAGACTAATGACAGTCAGGCTGAGGAGGAAAGGGCTAGATTATGCTGTATGTTCTCGGACAGAAAATGAGGTGGGCTCTATCTGACTTTCTGCAGCTTGTAATGCACACTGTGAGATGCTTACAATGTGCAGTACAATCACAGAGAAGCTCACAGCATGTAGTGAAATCAGAAAAAGCTATTTCAGTACAGGAGAGGAACCTGAAGAACTGTGCAACACTGAAGGGAAGGTTACATTTCAGACTTAAAGCGGAATTAAACTACAAATTAAAATTTTTTAACAGGTAGGATTTATATGACAGGAGAAACCCTATTGTTCTCTTCTGTCATAACTGTTTTACCCTGTCTGCCTGTGTTTGCATGCACGGAGGCGCACATGCACATCTCAGGGTACATTTACAGCATGGATCTGTATAGAGATCATGTGCCTCCCCCTGCACATGCGCAGGAGTGACATCACCCCAGCCCGGCCAAGAAAACAGACAAAAAATCCAAACTCAGAAAGAAAAACGGGAGAGGATGGAAGTGTGAATGTCTGATGGGAACACTGACACTGTAGTGCTGGAGGGGATTCATTTCTAAGGTAAGTCTGCCATAATGTGCTAATATGCTGTGCATGATAGCACATGGCTAAAAGCTCCTGGGGGCTCATTTTTTTCAGAGGTTTAATTCTGCCTTAATAGTTGTTACAAGAGCTGTGCAGTGAACATATCAAAAATCTCAAGTGGTTTAAAGTGTCATTAAACTATATCCTGGAAATCCAAAATTAACTTATATATATTCATTACCTAATGGTCCTGTAATCCAGTGGCCGCTGGTGCTCACTATTTTTGGTGGACACCACCCCCCCCCCTCCATGGGAGATGACAAGAGGCTGCCTTACCTTATGGAGGCATTTAGACAGGGAGAAGAAAAAGCCAGGGCGAGCACACAGGAAACATTCTCCTTCCAGCCGAATAGAAACTGGAAGTCAAGCCCACAATTGACTTCCTGGCCAATAGGGGCTTACTGATTGGCCGGGAGGAGAATGAGAAAGAATATTGAATATTCATTCGCTAGTGTCACACAACTGGGTGGGATCAGGACGCAGTGCTCTGCACCCCGAGCCCACCCTGTTTTGAAGCCTATTAGAGCCTCTGGCTCTAATCACGTGCTTAAAAAAAACACACCCCCACCACTGGAATCCATGCGTCCGGTGCCCTGTATGTAGATCAGGGGCCCAGGCGCATGGATGGGGGGCGCCCCGCCCCTGCGCCCCTTATGGAGCGGCCGCCACTTCTGTAATCTATATTTCATTAAATGGTTTCCTACTGTATATTTCTGCCTCCTTGTAAGGTCCTCAAGCTCCCAAAGCTTTCCTTTTCCTTCCTTTGGAATGAGCAATGCACATTAGTTGGGGTCATGTGCACTGCTCCATGCACATTACAAATTCCTTTAAGTGATTCTAAAGCCTCAAGGTTTTTTTTACCTTCATGCATTCTATGCATGAAGGTAAAAAACCTTCTCTGCTTCAGGATCCCCCCCAGCCCCCCCCCCCCTTATTCTTACCTGAGCCCGATACAATCCAGCGACATGCACAAGAGCAATGGCTCTTGTCGCTGCCTCCCTCCTTATTGGTGTGATTGACAGCAGATGAGTTCCCGCTCCTGTCAAATAGCTCCAGTGATCAGGGAGCGGTGGGCAAGTCCCTCTGCCTGTGTTGATTGCACATTATTTGTCCAGTGCCCACTTCCCGCCCCCATGGGATGTGGGCACTGGATAGATAGGAGGAAGCAGGAGCTCTGGCAGGGCACCCAAAAAGAGGAGGTTCGGCGCAGCTCTGTGCAATTCCATTGCACAGAGCAGGCAAGTATAGAGATGTTTTATCTTTTATAACAAAAATTCCTTTACAATCACTTTAAGCTGGGTACACACTAGAAGTTTTTTTCGTTCCACCCAGCGGGTTGATGAAAAAAAGGGATTTTATTAAAACTTACCGTAGAATCCTTTTCTCCGAGTTCACTGACAGACGCAGCTCTTCATGACATGTGGGGTTTATGCTTGTCCCATTAGGAGTTAACTAGGCAGGGAAAAGAACAGCTGGCCCCTCCCATGGGGCCGTCCTCTCTTCCCACATAAACCCTCCACATAGCCTAGCTCAGCAGTTCGTATACAAGCCGTACCGAAAACAGAGCACAGAGGGGTGGGTGCTGCGTCTGTCAGTGAACTCGGAGAAAAGGATTTTACGGTAAGTTTTAATAAAATCCCTGTTTCTCCTACGTTCACTGACAGACGCAGCTCTTCATGACATGTGGGGATGTCCCAAAGCTGTGTCAAAAAGAGGGGTGGGTAAACGACAACAACTATACCCAACAGAACCTCTAAGGAGGCGCCAGACGACACTGCCGCCTGCAAAACTTTGCGGCCAAAGGCAGCATCCGCAGATGCTAACACATCAATCTTATAAAACTTAGTGAAAGTGTGTACCGAGGCCCAAGTGGCCGCCTTGCACACCTGTGACACCGAGGCCTGGTGTCTGAAAGCCCAGGAAGTGTTAACAGCCCGGGTAGAATGAGCCGTGACCGGAAAAGGGGGAACCTTGCCCCGAACAGAATATGCATGGGTCACGGGCTGTCTAATCCAACGGGAGACAGTAGCCGACGAGGCCGCCAAACCTTGCGCGGACCCTCTGTCAGTACAAATAGAGCATCAGACTTCCGAAAAGAAGCTGTAGCAGCTAAGTACCCTCGTAAGGCCCTCACTACGTCCAAGGCATGCAACTCAAAGTCTTTTGGGTGCGATGGACGTGGGCACAATGAAGGAAGAACAATATCTTCGTTAATATGGAAAGAAGAAACCACCTTCGGAAGGAAAGAAGGAGAGGGTCGCAAGACCGCCATGTCCTTGTGCAGGACCAGGTAGGGAGACTTGCACGATAGTGCTGTCAACTCAGACACCCGTCTGGGGGAAGTGATGGCTACCAAAAAAGCCACCTTCTGCGACAGCAGATGTAAGGAAATCTTCCTGATATTTTCATAGGGCGGTTTCTGAAGTACAGAAAGCACCAAATTCAGATCCCACGAGGCCAACGGGGCCTTCACCCGAGGCGCCACATGTCGCACACCTTGTACAAAGCTACGAATCAACGAGTGCGAAGCCAAAGGTCTCTGGAAAAGAATCGCCAGGGCCGATACTCAAAGCCAGTTTTTTGTCCAGGCCTTGCTGCAAAAAGGTCAGGACCCTGGACACCACAAAAGAGCGAGGGTTATGACCCTCCGCCTCGCACCAAACTATATAAGCCTTCCAGGTGCGGTGGTAAATCTTGCGAGAAGTACACTTGCGAGCCTTCAACAAGGTAGGGATCACGGAGTCAGCGACTCCCCTGTCTCTTAGTACCTGGGACTCAATAGCCAGGCCGTCAAAGCCAGCGAGGGTAAAGCAGGGTGCAAGATGGGCCCCTGAGACAGTAGATCGTCTCGCAGAGGGAGCCGCCAGGGAGCGTCTGCCACCATGTGCACCACGTCGGCGTACCAAGTGTGCCGAGGCCAATCTGGAGCCACCAGGATTATTGGTATTCCCTCTGCCACTATCCTGCGTATCAATCACGGTAGAAGTTTTATTGGAGGGAAGGCGTACAGAAGTCGTTAACGGCCCCAGGGGGCCACCAGAGCGTCTGTGGTCACCGCCAACGGATCCTTCGTTCGGGACACAAAGGTCTTCACCTTGTGATCGAACCGAGACGCCATGAGATCCACGTCCTGTGTCCCCCATCTGCGGCAAATCTGGGTGAATACCTCCGGATGGAGAGACCACTCTCCCTGGTCCAGCGTCTGGAGACTGAGAACGTCCGCCTGCCAGTTTTCCACACCTGGAGTGTAAATGGAGATTGCCGGAACGTGACTTTCCACCCAGCGCAGTATCAGAGCTGCCTTTGCCGCCGCCGCTGGACTCCTCGTGCCGCCCTGATGGTTCACATATGCCTCTGCCGTGGCATTGTCCGACTGAATCCGAATCAGACGACCCTGCAACCTCACTGTCCAGTGAGATAGGCACAATCTGATTGCTCTCAGTTCCAGCACATTGATGGGGAGGCGAGCCTCCTGTGCCAACCAACGGCCCTGGGCAGACAGTTGTCCCAGGATCCCGCCCCAGCCTGAAAAACTGGCATCCGTGGTGATGATCACCCACTGAAGGGGCACTTCCCCTGAATCAACGCTGAGTCCCGAAGCCACCAGGTCAGAGACGCCCTGGTCTGGGATCTCAGACGGATCAGAAGATCCAAGGACCGAGGGGACCTGTCCCACCGAGCCAGGATTGCTCACTGAAGAAGACGAGTGTGACTCTGGGTGTATGGTATCGCCTTGAAAGTCGAGACCATGAGCCCCAGCACCCGCATACAGAATCGTAATGAAGACCGTCGGTGCGATAGGAGGGTTCGCACTGCCAACTGCAGTGACAGCAACTTGGCTGAAGGAAGGAACACTTTTGTCTGCTCTGTGTCCAGAATCAGGCCCAGATACTCCAGGCGACGGGACGGAGACACCGTCGACTTCCGCAGCTTGAGCAACCAGCCGAAATCCTGCAGCGAGGTCATTGTGATTCTCACATTCTCCTCCAGAGATGAGGCAGACTCTGCTCACAGGAGCAGGTCATCTAGGTAGGCTACTACCGCAATGCCTCTCTGTCATAGCAACACCAAGACCGGAGCTACCAGTTTTGTGAAAACTCGAGGGGCTGAGGCCAGACCGAAAGGGAGTGCCACAAATTGATAATGGAGGTCTCCCACTGCAAAGCGAAGGAAGAGCTGATGCCGTGGACAAATAGGTACATGGAGGTACGCATCCCTGATGTCCAGAGACGCCAGAAATTCTCCCTGATGGAGGGCGGCCACAACCGAGCCCATAGATTCCACCCAGAATTTCCACGCCTTCACATACCGGTTCAGGGCCTTCAGGTCCAATACTGGCCGGACCCCCCCCCCCCCCTTTTTGGTGACCACAAACAGGTTTGAGTAACACTGGCACAATCACCCCTTGGTCCGAGAGTGCTTGTACAGCCCCGAAGAGGGCCTCCCAGCGTGTCTGCGGGAGCCCTAAGTTCGATGGGAAGAACCTGTCTGGGGGTAGAGTGCTGAACTCTATCCTGTACCCGGTGGACACCCATCAGGCTGAGGAAGGCTCAGGGGCCCCTGTCTATGGCGAAACTCACGCCTCCAGGGCTCCGGGAGGAAAGTGCTCTTACCTCCGGTGAAATCCTTAATGATCTCATCCAGCCGTGGACCGAATAGACGTCCACCCTGAAAGGGAAGGTCTGCGAGACCTTTCTTGGAAGCATGGTCACCGGACCAAGAACGCATCCAGAGTACCTGTCTGGGGATAACGGCAAACACCGCTATTCTGGATAACATAGGCAGTAAATCAACG
>BLSH010120191.1:158165-184820 GCA_018402905.1 Glandirana rugosa
TACTGGCCGAACCCCCCCCCCCTTTTTGGTGACCACAAACAGGTTTGAGTAACACTGGCACAATCACCCCTTGGTCCGAGAGTGCTTGTACAGCCCCGAAGAGGGCCTCCCAGCGTGTCTGCGGGAGCCCTAAGTTCGATGGGAAGAACCTGTCTGGGGGTAGAGTGCTGAACTCTATCCTGTACCCGGTGGACACCCATCAGGCTGAGGAAGGCTCAGGGGCCCCTGTCTATGGCGAAACTCACGCCTCCAGGGCTCCGGGAGGAAAGTGCTCTTACCTCCGGTGAAATCCTTAATGATCTCATCCAGCCGTGGACCGAATAGACGTCCACCCTGAAAGGGAAGGTCTGCGAGACCTTTCTTGGAAGCATGGTCACCGGACCAAGAACGCATCCAGAGTACCTGTCTGGGGATAACGGCAAACACCGCTATTCTGGATAACATAGGCAGTAAATCAACGACCGCATCACAAAGGTACTTGAAACCTTGGTGAAAAAAATCAGCCCTCTGCGGCGCATCGATCAGGAGGCCGCAGTCCAGATCATTCTGAAGCTTCGCCATACGCTCAGACAGATACTGCGCCGCCATGGCGGACGCCAGGGCTAGCCGCAGAGCAGAGCCTGCCACCAGGAAGAGCGACTTTAACAGTGCCTCTGTCTTTCTGTCAGCGGGGTCCTTGAAGGAAGGAGCCCCTTCCAGAGGAATGGTCGTCGCCTTATTAAGGCGAGCTATCGGCGGGTCCACCACAGGCGACTCCCATTTTTTCAAAAAGCTTTCCTCAAAGGGATAGAGAGCAGCGAACCTTTTGGACAGCGAAAAAGAATGCTGTGGACGCTGCCATTCACAATAAATAAAATGATCAAAACATTGATCATAGGGGTAAGCCTTGGAGGCCCTAGGGGGCCTGGAGGACCCACACACATACGCAGAGGTCTGTGATTCGCCATCCTGGCTCAATCGCAATGATGTGTGAATTCCAGTGACAAATGGCGGAAACCAGCGCTTTTTCACGCGCAGCCGTCGCCCCCTGATCCTCTTCTCCGTTTGAGGGACCCAGTTCACCATCAGATAGGTCCACTGGGGTCCCTGTGACCCCAGAGGCCACTTCTGGATCAGAATCCTCCCCTGAAGAACAAGGGGGAGGAGGACGCTTCTTGGGGGCCTGTTGGGCGACATCCGCCCGGGGGAGAAATTCACTAAAGACCGCCCGCAGCTGGTCCAAAAAAGCCCCTTGCGCAGATTGCGCCGCCGCTGATTCCTCCTCAGCAGGTTCAGCAGTATAGTCTGCCATCGTTCTTCCCCTTAAATCACTGTTAGTAACACACAGGTGACTACCAAAACTTGAGGCACCCCCACAGAGCCGCACACCACCGCCCCACAGCGCACCAGGGAACCCAGGAGGACTGCACCCGCCGCCACCAGCACACACAGGAGAGCCCAGCTATACTCGCTGTTTGCTGCCTGTAACCTGTGAGGATCGTCAGAAGAGCCGCGCAGTCAGGAGCACACACCGTTCCAAAGAGAAAGCAAAACATTTTAAACACGTTTTTGCAGTAGCAGGGGACACCAAGATGGCCGCCGATAAACACTAGAGGCCGAAACCCACCAGCAGGGAACGTGCAGTACCGCAAATGGCCGCTCTGAGCGCTAGAGGGAAAGCTCCATATGCCCAGCATGTCCGCGGCTTCGGCAAAATGGCGACGGTCCACCGCAAAATGGCGGCCGATCGCCGAAAATTCACACGGACGGTGCCAACGATCGGGTGCGGTGCGGGGGGGGGGATGGGGGGGGGGTGTGGAGGGGGTGAAAAGGGGCCCCTGGCAGCGGCTACCCAGAATTTTTTTTTTTTAAAAACATCGGTCCCCCCTCCGCCCCTGAAAAGGGGGGGGGGGGAGGAAGGAACTCTCACTCACCACTCCTGACGAGCGCAGTGGGTAGCCACCCATTCGCAGCCCTTCCGCCCCGCTTGGACGGTCGCTGCCGGCCAGAAATCGCCCTACCCGAATCGCAATCCGGGATTGGGCTCAGATGGGGTTCACCCCAGGCCGCCCGCACGGAACGGGCACGTTGCGGCGGGTCCCCATACCGCGGGGCTGGCTCGCATCGGTCGGCCAGGCCGGGGAAGGTGCAGAGTCCGTGCAACTCTCTATGCCCCGGCCGGCTTCTTGATAGCAGATCAATTGCTTGATAGAAGTAGTAAAAATAAAAATAAGAAAAAAGACGGTCATAATCAAGACCGCAATTCCCCTAAAGGGAAGCCAGGTCAACTCCTTGCAAACTAGGCATTGAAACTGGTGAGCTAGGCTATGTGGAGGGTTTATGTGGGAAGAGAGGACGGCCCCATGGGAGGGGCCAGCTGTTCTTTTCCCTGCCTAGTTAACTCCTAGTGGGACAAGCATAAACCCCACATGTCATGAAGAGCTGCGTCTGTCAGTGAACGTAGGAGAAAAATGAGAGATCGCCGTACTAACAAAGTGATGTTATTGCAGCGATCTCCCCCGCTGAGCTATTGTATTCTGACAGGTGGTGGTTCCTGCCGAACTGACCGATTTGAGCCGATTTTTGGCCCATGTGTACAATGCTTTGTGGTCCCTAGTCCATCTTGGGAGAGAACCAGAGAGGGTGGCTACATTCCTATATACAGCAGTGGGACTATGGAAAACACGAGTAGCCACCCTCTAACAGGAAGTCAGATCACAGGAGCAAAAAAAAGAATGTTGAGATTTGGCTTAGAGCAAAATAAGATATTTTTGAGTTAAGAATACATACTTGAATAGAATTTTTATTTTGTAAACCAGAGTTTATTGTCACTTAAAAACTTAAGGTGGCCTTTTGGAACTCCTGAAAGGCATTGGCTTGTCAGAGGTTAAACCCTTTCCTGCTCTAAGAACAAAATTAAACTTTTTGTTAGTAGTTGACCTTTAACTCCATCATAGTGAAATAAGTCTATCACATCTGTGCTGCCAGGACCATTAATATATCACTTACTTATAAAATCAAATACAATTTAATTCATCGTAACTAGAGAAGAAGAGGAGTTCATGCCAGGGATCCATGCCTCCTTCTGTCCCAGCCTGCATGCCTCTCAGTGTCATCAGCTGTGGAGGATCTGATTTCGGGTCTTATAGTGCGGCTGTGCTTTGTGTCAGGGTGAGAGTATTTTGACACGCTGGCTTCAGCTAGACAAGGAAACAAACACACTCTCTTGTGATCTGGGAACGCACTCTCCTTCCTCTGATCTGGTGACTTGGTTGTTTCACATGGGCATTCATGGATAAAAGCATGGAAAATGTTTATAGAAAAAAATGCTGGAATTCCCCTCTAAAGCTTACTCAAAGTTTTTCAGGCAGCAGCTCCTCTTGGGATGACTGGTAAGTTGGTTTTACATCTTTTCGCTCCAGTGGTCCCCACAAAGTGACTTGCTATTGTGCTGTAGAATGAAGCTGTAGCATCTCAGAGGTTCCTCAGCCTTTCAGGAAATATCCAGTATTTGTCTGGCTGAATGCAATAACCATTAGGCCAGGGTTAATTAATTCTCACGGACTGAATAAACACCATCATTGTTATTTTAGGGGCCACACGGGCCATTTTTAATCTCAGTTATTAAAAAAAATCTTTCTACTGCAAATATATCTGTCTAGAACTACTACATGAGTTTTTTTGGGATGATTGTTAAGATATTAGTCTTTTAGGATTTTAGTGGAACTAAATTCCTGTACCAGAGAGTAGGGTTTTCTCACATTACACATTATGGGAGACTTCCCTGCCAAAGGGACCCCTCCAGCACTGCGATGACCACAATGTCCCTCTGCGCTCCATCTCCATCTCTGACATCTTCACTTAGTCTTCTTCCGGATTCGTCATCTTCAACCAACTTAATTGACTGGCCAGGATGATGTAATTTCCATGCATATGCAGCTCAGTGTACATTTTTAAAAAACATTGCTGACAGGCAGATAAGACATGCAATGGGGTTGATTTACTAAAGGCAAATAGACTGTTCACTTTGCAAGTGCAGTTGCACTCTGTAAGGGAATTTGCTCCAGAGCATTTTTTCCAGCATTTTTGCTTGCGCCTGATTGGATGATGGAAGTCAGCAGCACTTCCCTCATTTATTAAAATGATTGTAAAGTTTTTTTTGTAAAATAACAAACATGTCATACTTGCCTGCTCTGTAGAAGGGTTTTGCACAGAGTGGCCCCAATCCTCCTTTCTGGGATCCCCTGGCGGCGTTCCTGGCTCCTCCTCTTCACCGGGTACTTCCACAGAGGGACGCTATACCTGGGGGCACCCGTGCGGGCGCGCTCCCAAGTCCCGTTGCCACAGACAGCAGGACTTGGCCCCATCCCTGACTCCCGTGTCACTGGATTTAGTCGACAGCAGCAGTAGTCAATGGCATCTGCTGCTATCAGTCTATCCAATGAGGACCGAGACATAGGCTGGAGCTGCTGGGCTTGTTCTCGTCGCTTGAACAATCGGATTCAGGTAAGTAAAAGGAGGACTCTGAGGGGCAGCTGCAGCACAGAAGGTTTTTTACCTAGCGATTGTCTCTTTTTTATTTTTTATTTTTATTTTTAAATAACAAACATGTTATACGTACCTCCTCTGTGCAATTGGTTTTGAACAGAGAAGCCTGAATCCTCCTTTTCTCGGGTCCCTCTTTGCTGCTCCTGGCCCCGCCCTCCTATCGAGTGCCCCCTCAGCCAGCAGCTTCCTATGGGGGCACCCATGCCGAGTCAGAGCTCTGTGTATCCATTCAGACACGGAGCCCGGCCCCGCCCCTCTCTCCCCTGATTGGCTGACTGACTTTGATGGACAGCCGCAGGAGCCAATGGCGCCGCTGCTGTGCCTCAGCCAATCAGGAGAAGTGTCCCGGATGGCTTAGTCATTCGTGGACATGGCTGGAGGGAGAAGGCGCTCAGGTAAGTAATTGGGGGGTGCTGGGGTGCTGCTACACACAGAAGGTTTTTTATCTTAATGCATAGAATGCATTAAGGTGAAAAACCTTGATGGTTTACAACTCCTTTTAGCTCTTGCAAAGTTAACAGTCTATTTGCCTTTAGTAAATCAACCCTAAAGTCTCCTCTGCAATAAAATCCTACCTGCCAGCAATGTTTTTAAAATAAGAGCTTAGTTCCACTTTATAGTGTATATTCAGTTAAATTTTTTTTCCAGTTATGGATAGAACGAGGAAAGATTAAACCCCCCTGTCAGGTTTTTCTGGCTATGCAGTGGTCTGTTAGATAGTTTTTCACTCAGGCTGGGTCCACACTATTGGGCATTGGCTGTGGTTTTCTACCCATCCAATTCTCATGTCAGGAGATTGTGAGTGGCTCTCAATGGAGCCGGTTCACACAGCTCTGTGACGGCTGCGGAGCGATTTGCACAGGGGCCCTGTCCAAATTCAGCCAAAAATTCGGACCAAAATCCGATCTAAAATGGTGAACAGGGATACACCGGACCCCTGCTGTGAGCCACTCTGTGCGGCAGTGTGAATCCAGCCTCAATGTGTTGGTGACAAAGGTTTCCCCAGACTGGAAATTAGGGAGAAAATTTGCAATATGCTGTATGGTCCATTTAAACTTATTTTTTTAAGTATTCATTTTGTGAGTAATGGTTAGAATTACTATTCGGTTTTTGTTGCTGTGCCCCTAACAGGGAAATTTCCTTACTTCCTGCTGTACCTCCCGGCAGGAAATGGTGGGATATCGTTCCAACACAGAGACAGCAATTAAAAACCCAGCAGACATCCTGATCCTTCCCCAATCTATCTTTAACTACGTTTTGGCTGGAGTTCTCTTCTGGGTTTGAAAAACAGCGCTCATATATAGAACATATTGCTAAACGCCTTAACGTTGTTCTAGGCAGTCTGATTTATTAAGACCTCCAGACACTGTGGAGATACATATGTCTTATTCATAGGAATCATGTAACGGCCCAGATCCAGCAGCTGTCACTCCGCTTTCCGGGAATGCTTGGAATGTCACAGCTGCCGGAAGCGGGCACAGGGCAGTGACAGCTGATCCCAGTGTTGTGTGGTGTCACTGCATTGCAGGAAACTTTTCATCCCTCTCTCAAGTGTCTCTATGTGTTGGAAAGGAAAGGACACAGATCCTATTGTAACCCCATACAAAAGGTGGATGTGTTTTAAATCGGACATGACAGCCAGGACAGAATTCTTAATATTAGGATTATAGATTCTCCATTATATACAATCATTTTTAAGGTAAACTTATCTGAAAAGAGAGGTATGGGCGCTGTGATTGCTGTTCTAGCTGAAAAATGGTAGTTGCCTGGTTGTTCCGCCAATCCAGCAAGTCATAAAAGTTAAGATTTCAGCCCATAGGAACAAACAGTGTGGATGGCAGAATCTCCTCTGACAGCTATTGTATTCTGACACCGCTCTCAGCATTAGTGAATTATTTGAATCATTTTGTAGTCCAGTTCTTAAAGTGATTGTAAACGATCACCTTGTAAAACAATTCCTTCAGTTTGAAATGGAAATGAAAGGCAAAACATTTGTGAATAGATATAAAAAAAATTATAAATACCTTTTTTCCTCTTTTTATAAGTGATCACATACTTTCTGTTCACAGCTGCATAAGAGCTGGGAGCGAGGAGAGGCAGCAGCACACTGAGATTCCCAGTGAATGACTGTACGGGGGGGCATGTCAGGACAAGTCTGGTCATTGGAGAAGAGTACACTGAGTTCCCAGCATAGCTAGGGAACTGACCATGCTGTGTTCTCCAGCTTAGTGTGGTCAGTTTTTAATAGGAAAGCAGAGGGACTAGCATAAACACCAGGTATTACACACAAGGAGGCAATACAAAGAGAACAGGATACTTTCTCATACAAGTATATAGTACAGAAGGCACATATCAGGAATATGAAGTGTTGGGGTAACAAACGCCTTAAGTCACTAGCTGCAAATATGTTCTGGGTCAGTGACATGGAAGGTTTTGAGACCATTGGATCAGCATTACAGACCCATCCTCACTGATAAAATAAATTGTCACACTACATGCCTTACCACAACACATGGTAATGCATGTAACATGCATTGCTATATTGCGGTGCCATTCATTTTGAATGGTACCAGATCGCACCAAGGCAACACCCCTGCATTGTAGAGCACTGCAATCCACAGTAGTGTGTTGCAGTGCAGTGCATTAGAACAATAAGCGTCTTGTGCCTTTTTAACCACTTCAGCCCTGGAAGTATTTCCCACATTAGGACCAGAGCACGTTTTGCGATTTGGCACTGTGTCGCTTTAACTGACAATTGCGCAGTCGTGCGATGTTGTACCCAAACAAAATTGGGGTCCTTTTTTTCCCACAAATATAGCTTTCTTTTGGTGGTATTTGATCACCTCTGCGTCACTTCTGATCACCGCTATAAACAAAAAAAGAGCGTAAATTTTGCAAAAAAAAAAAAATAATATTTCTTACTTTTTGCTAAAATACTTATCCAAAAAAAAAATATAAAAAAAAAAAATGCATTCATTCGTTTTGGCCGATATATATTCTATATATTTGTGGTAAAAAAAAAATCTCAATCTGCGTTTATTGATTGGTTTGCGCAAACGTTGCCAATTAATTTATGGTGTTTTTACTATTTTTGTTTTTTTTTTACTGGTAATAGCAGCAATCTGTGATTTTTATCGGGACTATGATATTGCGGTGGACATGTCGGACATTTTTGACACTTTTTTGGGACCATTGACATTTATACAACGATCAGATCTAACAATAGCCACTGATTACTGTATAAATGTCACTGGCAGGGAAAGGGTTAACATGCAGGGGGCAATGAAGGGGCTAAATGTGTTCCCTAGGCATGTTCTAACTGTGTGGGGGCTGGGTTGGCAGGGGCATAAGAGATTTAACTGATCCCGGGTACAGGGACCAGTAGATCAGTGTTATGTCCCCTGTCAGAGCGGGGAATCGCCGTGTTTACATTGGCGGTTCCCCGCTTTTCTCCTATTGTAAACGATCGCGGGTCGCCGGCGGACATCGAGTCCGCCCGACACGCGGCCACACTCCTGGAGCTTGCTGCGTGCCACCTTGCAGCAGTAAGTGTACGCGACGCGGTCCGTAAGTGGTTAAGCTCATCAGGGTGTGTTAACAGTCCCTTTTTTAAAAATCTGCTTCTTTAACACAATGCACGTTATTGTGCATCATAATGTGCATTAACGCAATATAAAGAGGTAAATGAGACCTGTCAAGGTGACAACTGACAAATTTTGTTCTTCTCATCACTTTCTGGAGGGTAAATCTCTCCAGTGGGGACACAGACAGCAATAAAGAACTGGCAGAGATTCTAACTTTATGATATTAAGTAAAAATGTTTTGGTTATACTAATCATTCACCATATTAGGTATGGGTGGTTATGTGTCCTCTACTTCCCTTTGTCCTTCTCTGCTCCATCTGCCATCAGAGCATCTAACTACTTTCCCACTCGTATGTGACAGCGTTGGGACGTGGTGATTTACTACATTATGGGAAGGCAGGGGTCAAGCCACAATACTGAAAGGCTGAGGTAAAGCTTGCCTCTGGTGCCTCTAAGTATTGGAAAAGTTAAGATTTGCTTTAAATTGATCATCACCCCCCAAAAATGAAAAACATGCTCTCTGCTAAAAGTAGACTTTAATTTTAACCCCTCTGACGGGTGCTAAGTCTGATCCTTCTTCAAGAGCTATGACCGTCAAAGAATCCTAAGCATCCAACATAAACAGAATTGAAGGCCAATCAACTAAAACGCCTGGTGGAATCTTTAGCGTCTGTCAAACATTTGGGTGTGTTGTATGCTTAGACCAATGCTGCACCCAGTGGTTCCCTCTGCTAGCATAGTGATATAGACATCAGTGGCAGGAACAAAAACACATGGCAGGGGACACTAGAATCTGACACACCTGGAAGTGTCGGGTGCTGTAGATTATACCAGAGCAGTGGCGTCGGGGGGGGCTAAACGGGCTATAGCCCCGAGTGGGCCCCCAAAAATCCCTGATTCTCTGTATTGACAAAGACAATTATCAGACCCAGTAACCAGATGTGGTAGCTCTTGGAAAAAGTAAATACAAGATACTGTATATATGTTACCCACCAGCAAGGTATGTATTAAGAGTCTTGTTCTGCAGTCAGCTTTTTTTCTTTTTTTAGATAGCGACAGAGTTTCAGATTAACCTATGTTTTGATATAGACTTTACTCTTGTTCTTGTACTAAAAATGACTGCAAACAAACCTTAAGAGCAACATTTCAGCCATTGGGTCATCGGTCATTGATATGCATGACATGGAAGCAGACAATGATTCTTAGGAGCTCGTCCTCTCCAGATACTAATATTTGTTACTGAATAGAGGAAACATGTCTGTGATGCCCATAGTAACCAATCACACGTCTACTTTCACTTTGCAGTCTGCACTGCAACATTTGCAACAGGAATGTGATTGTTGGCTGTTGGTGCAAGCAGACATAATATTTAATAGACACAGTGATTGAGTGAATATTGTAACTGTGCAGCAGTCAAACATAACTCTCATACCTAGTGTCACTGGATAATTCCTTTTTTCTTCCCTTCAGGGCTTATACAAGTTCAGGCCCAGGCACAGCGTATCCGTCTAGGGTTCCAAAACCTGAAAGGTAATGGGCAAAATCAAGAACCTTAGGGGCGTGTCTTCCATTTTTCTTTTTGTACCATGTCAGCAGTGTATCTTGGTGTACTGTACGCTGAGCTGATCAGTATGATTCCTGTGATGTCATTCAGTGTCCATAAGGGATACTGTGATGTAATAAATTAGGTAAGAATTTGGGTGGGTGGTAAGAGGTATCAGAATGAGTATAAACTCATCTTTTTAGCCATCCTTCATTCCACTCTGCTGTCCCTGTAGAGGTAAACTCCCAATACAGTCTTGCACCTCCTATTAACCTTGTGGTCTGGCTATGGACATTCAAGTATTCAGATTTATATAACAAAAAGTAAATGAGCTTTAAAACAAAATCATGTGATATCTGTAGCTTATTGTACTGTGGAGTAATACGCAGCAGAAGTGCAAACATTTTCTTAGTGGTTCTCTCAGCAGCTTAGCTCTTCCTCCTCAGCAGTGATTCAACAGCTAAACCTTGCTCCTCCCTTCCAACAGTTACTCAGCAGCTCAGCTCCCCCTCCCAGCAGTGACTAAGCATCTTAGCTCTTCCTGCTCCCCTCTTTTAGCACATACTTAGCAGCTCAGCTCTTCCAGCTCTCACCGCTCAGCAGTGACTAAGCTGCATGGCTGGCTCACCCTGTCCCCCCCTCCTCAGTAGTTACTAAAGCCTGGTACACACCACTAGTTTTTTTCGTTCAACCTAGTGGGATCCGACGCTAGTACTGAGATCTCCCCAAGCTTGGTTCTTCCTGCTCCCCTCCCAGCAGTAACTCACAAGCTCAACTCACCTTCCTCTCCCATCAACAGCAACTCACCAACTCAGCTTCCTCTGCTCCCCCTCCCAGCAATGGCTCAGCAACCCAGCTCTTCTCCTCCTCCCCATCAGTGACTTAACATGCTTAGCTTTTCCTGCTTATCTCTGCCAGTGGAGTCTCAGCAGCACAGCTCACCCTGCGCACCAAAGTATGTATTAGGCCTCATACACACGGGCGTTTGCAAAAAAATAAGCAAAACGCCAGGTCTGACGTCAGAGAAAAAATCGCAGTTTTTCTCTGCGTTTTTTCAGGCTAGCTTTCGGCGGCGTTTTCTGCCTCTATTCAAAATCAATGGTTCCCTATGGGAGCCCATTGATTTGAATAGAAGCCGCACCAGAAGTCGGATCGCGATGATCCGACTTGCGGCGCGACTTGTGTGCTAGAGGTCTTAAAGGGGACCCCCGCAAAAAAATGTGTGTGGGGTTGCCCCCCCCCCAACAGCATACCAGGCTCTTCGATCTGGCATGGATTTTAAGAGGAACCCCCACGCCGAAAAAAACGGCGTAGGGTCCCCCTCAAAATCCATACCAGACCCTTATCCGAGCACGCAGCCTGGCAAGCCAGGAAAGGGGGTGGGGATGAGCGAGCGCCCCCCCCCTCCTGGACCGTACCAGGCCGCATGCCCTCAACATGGGGAGTATGGGTGCTTTGGGGCAGGGGGGGCTCTGCGCCCCCCACCCCAAAGCACCTTGTTCCCATGTTGATGGGGACAAGAGCCTCTTTCCGACAACCCTGGCCGTTGGTTGTCGGGGTCTGCAGGCGGGGGCTTATCGGAATCTGGAAGCCCCATTTAATAAGAGGGCCCCCAGATGCCGGCACCCCCGCCCTATGTAAATGAGTATGGGGTACATCGTACCCCTACCCATTTACCTGGGGAAAAAAAGTTTTTTTGGGCGTGGGGGTTCCTCTTAAAATCCATGCCAGATCGAAGAGCCTGGTATGCTGTTGGGGGGCAACCCCACGCAAATTTTTTTGCGGGGGTCCCCTTTAAGACCTCTAGCACACAAGTCACACCGCAAGTCGGATCATCGCGATCCGACTTCTAGTGGGGCTTCTATTCAAATCAATGGGCTCCCATAGGGAACCATTGATTTTGAATAGAACGCCTGACGAGGCTTAACGCTGTGTATACAAAGTTAAGCAACGTTATTGAGCGTTTTGCCGGCTCGGCGTCAAAAACGCCATGACGCTGCAGCTTCGGAGCGCACTGGTCCCGCGTTCTAGCTACAGCTCACTAACGCCAACGCCCTCTACTGCTCAAAAATGTCAGCGTTTTTAGAGGGCCATTGAATAACATAAAGAGCTGCAAAAAACGCCCAAAAATGTGGCGTTAAAAAACGCCCGTGTGTATGAGGGCTTAAACTCAAACAGTGTGGCCCCTTTGTATTCTTATATCCACATAGCAGTATTTATATAACATTCAGATGCTGTTATTATTTGACCTTGCTCCATTCTTCAACTTCCATGACGGTATTGTACCACTGTGCTCAGTGTGGCGGAGAATAAAAACACAACGGAAGAGTAATTTCCTTATTATGTTGCTATTTTATTTGTGCATTATTCCCAAAGCCAAGCGGAAGGGGTTAAGTTTTGTTTGCTGTAACACTTCCATCATATTGCTTTTGCAGAAGCCTGGATGACTAAACCTAACCACAGCTTGTCAGTGAGTAATCAGATCGGGCCCCAAAGCAGACAGGGAGCATTTTGCAGAAAAGCTGGGTTCCTGTGCGGACAGGGGCAAGATCCCCAGATAGAAGCGGAAAGTGTCACTTCATTTGCAGCATCAGAATCACTACCCAGACTGGGAACATCACTCCCCCACCCTCGCACTGATCACTTGGCAGGGACAGTGGAAAAAAATAGTGTCGCCCAAGATTACCTTGTTTACACACTTGACTGGTCTAGTATATTCTATCTGTGGTGTCACCTGGAGTGAAAATGTTTGCAAACACATTCATATTTATATAAATACAGCGCTGTGCTTCAGAACGATCTCTGCAGGTTTGTTTTTAAAGGGAATGTGTTAATTTTTACAATTTTAAAGATATACTGTACATGTAATTATCCTAATACAAATACTTGTATGCTATTTATATCCTATGTTACTTACAGATATACAGTATTTTAGAGCAGGCTTTCTCAACCAGAGTTCTATGTAACCCCAGGGTTCCTCCAAAGGTTGTTAGGGGTTCCTTGAGCAGTGATCAGTGGGTAAGTAGATTGATCTCCTGCCTAACAGTGCCTGCATAGTTCTGACACCAATGCCACTTGGAAGAGTCAGTTGCATGGGACCAGCTTATTTTCTCCTTTTTTTTGTAAGTACTCACCAATACCAATGATCATGTTACCTGTCTTCTGTAGGGGAGCTTCCTTCAACTGACCACCAATGTAAGGGGCATTCTTTCCTGTGAACCCCAATGTAAGAGGCATTCTTTTCACTGATCACCAACGCCACAGGACAGTGGCAGCTGGTGTTTTTTCTTTGGGGGGGGCGGAAAACAATGCACCAGCAGCCACCCCCCCCCCCCACGTCGGGTCACCCACACTCCCTGGCCCTGGGGTCACCCTGTGTCTCCTCTGCATCACGTCGGCCATGTGTCTCCTCCCTTCTCCTCCTCCTAGGCTTCTCCTTTCAGCCAATCAGAAAATGGGTCTCACGACTCCTGATTGGGTATGAGGAAAATACGTGTGACAATAGCGAATATGCATTCGCTATTGTCACACAACTGGGTGGGCTCACTGCGCCCGAGCCCACCCTTTTTTGAAACCTATTAGAGCCTCAGGCTGTAATCATGTGCTTCAAAAAAAAAAACCCATTGGAATCCAGGCGTCCGTCGCTCTGCATGTAGATTATGGGACCGAACGCACGGATAGGGGGCGGCGCCCATGCGCCCTGCATTACGGCCCGCCACTGCCACAGGACATTCTTTTCATTGGCCACCAGTGAACAGTGGCCCCACTCTGATTACAAAGGAGCTTTGGTCAGTTGTGCAAAAATTAAAAGTCAGCGGCTACAAAACCTGCACAAGGATTCAGCACTATCCAGACCAAAGCTGGTTTCTTTATCAGTTCTATGTCCCTGGCGCTAGCATGGTAACTATGGGCAGCCGGCTGTGACTCCTTGCGGCTTTGCAGACAGCTGCTCACTGCACATGTGCGAGCCTCACTTTGCTTTGTGCATTCTGGGACCTGAAATGTGTCCCAGAAAGCTGTGGGCAGGGAGGGGGGGGGGGTGGGGGGTCTTCCACTCGGATTATCTAGGCGACTTGAGTGAAAATGGAAGCGGGTACCTACCTTTTTAAAATGAGGTACTGCTCCCTCCAAAAAAAAAGTCATCCAAATGTGGCCTTTTAGGTGACCTTTGTGCTAGAGGAGCTTCAGGCTCCTGCAGAAAAAAATAAAAGTCTTCTGGACTTTTAATATTAGGACACTTACCTGTCCAGCAGTATCTTCACCAATGCCAATTTTTTAATCGGCTATCTGGTGCTGTTGTCGTCATCTCCACTAAGGGAAACCACCAGTGAAGGCTTGCGGCTTCACAGCCGGTTCCCTACTGCACATGCGTGAAGTGTGCTGCGCTCTGTGAATGGGCAGACTGCGGGGGAGGGAGGAGGGAGCTGTCAAAGCCAGGTACCTGCTCTCGGCAGACAAGCGGAGCTTCCCCTTTTGGGTGGAGCTCCGCTTTAAATATCATCGTGGCAAGGCGAATGTACCGTGATCTGCAGATTTAATCATTTTTAGTGGGGTTTTCTGAGACCTGAAAATTATCTCAGGGGTTCCTCAGTGGTAAAATGTTGAGACTGATATTTCCATTTCTGGTAAATGATGGCGAGTTAAACCATCTGACAGTTATTCCTGTATCTTGTAAGTCTGTATTGGTTTCTGGGTTTTCACACCTAATGCAGCCAATATGAAGGGTTTCATCCATCCCTGCTAGATGGTACATGGTCATGTGACCTGCTGGTTCCCAAGTCTTCTAACTCCCAGACTGGTAGTGTCTTCTTAGAAAACTGTAGTTGCATGAGGATGTCATACTGAGGGGATTGGTCCGCGGAGCTGCAGAGCTGGATCACGGTCTCCACTCCTGGAAGAAGCAGACAAGGGACGCGTGACAATAAAAACGGAAGTATTTTGATAAAACATGAATGATTGGTGGGAGAGGCTTGCAAAGGATGGAGGAGGACAACATTTCAAGAAAAACTATCACTAGTTTTTTTTACATGATTTAAAGCGGAGCTCCAGCCCCCCACCAAAAAAAATAAAAGTCAGCAGCTACAGTATATCTGTATTATTTGTAATATTAGGACACTTACCTGTCCAGGGATCCTGCAATGTCGGCACCCCAGACGATTTCAATCAGCTGTCGGGTGCTGCCACCGCCGTTCCTTGTAAGGGAAAACCGGCAGTGAAGCATTGCGGCTTCACTGCCAGTTCCACATTGTGCATGCTTGAAGCGTGCTGTGCTTTCTGAACGACCCCACTTGGAAGGAGGAGGGGGGACTGAACTTCCGAGGGACCTGGTCTCTAGGAAGGGGGGATGGATACCTGTCAAAAACAGGTACCCACTCCCCCCTCCCCCCCTAAAGGTGCCAAATGTGGCAGCGGGGGGGGGGGGGGGGGTAAGCAAACAAACGGAGCTTCCCCTTTTGGGTGGGGCTCTGCTTTAATTTTCCATGGGCCAATATACACATAGTTCTATGTCCCGTCTTCCTAGGTGCCTTGTAAACTTAGCTACTCAGTTGGCAAGGAGATGGCCACTTGGACAGCAGGCATCTGTCTCTGGCTTCTAGCACTTGCCTAAGGTAAGCATCGGCTAGTGGAATGCAGAGGGACAGGAGACTGACACATCTCACTTCCCTCTGCTTTCCTCTTGCCAGTGCATGCCTCATGCAAGTGCTAGAAGCCAGAGACAAGTGCTCACTATCAATGCAGCCATCTCCTTGCTACAGTAGCTGTGGTTTCGGGTGGCTGTGTGCCAAGGGTGACACCCTGGCCATCATTGCAGCTAGCTTTACAGTGCACCAAAGAAGATAGGACAAAGTACTACATGAACTTTGGCCTATGGGGAACTGAATAATTAAAAAAAAATATAAAACATTGTAATAATTCTTCTTCAAAAATGTAGACTAACCCTTTAAAGGACAACTTTACTGACCAGAAATGTTTGTTTTTGAAAGCATGGTGATTTCAATTGTCTATTTGGTTTTTGCATCTCTTGGTTTCCATTCATAAGATAACCTTGCTGTAGTTCAATGCCTCCCATAATGAATGCATCACTCTCTGGCAAATGGATTTCTCCGTTAATTGGTTATTGTACATTAGGGAGAAACCACAGGGGAGCGTGGCACCATCTTCGGCTTTGTAGGAGATGCAGCAGCTGAGCGGAATCCAGCTTACTATCCCGTTCAAAATTAAAGTTTTGTATGGAGTTGACCTTTGAATGAAACGCTATAGATCTGTTTTGCGACACTGTGTGTAGAAAAAAAGTCTTCTTGCCTTCTGCATGGGATAACAGGCATATCTGAATTCTAAATGCAGACTAGACATTGAACAGAATTAATTAGCATGTACCAAGTGATTTGAATCTTTCCTGCTTGAGTTGCCACAGAGGGATTCTTTACAGCAAAGGCACTCATGTGACTTGCGGTGGGCTTTTCAGCCCATGAAGCATCAGTAACAGTATTGATCGAAGACAACACAAGCAGCTATTCCACTCTCTCCACACACAGACTGTAGCTGTGCAAAGTGTGTGGCTAAAGGGATGTCTCCCAGAAGATGGAGCTCTCAGCCATGTGTAGCACTGAAGAATGTAGCCTGGTTACCGCATAGAACATATATGCCTCTCAAGAGGTCCTACAGTTGATTAGATTTTCTGCACAATTGAAATAAACACATAATCCAGTCAAACTTGATGATGAAACGTTGACCTATATATAGGGGGCAACTCTTCTTGCCTGTGGGTTTGGTTTAGCCTGGAGGCATAGTGACCCAGGCCATGCCTTCTTAAACTGGAGCAGGAGTACTTTCTGAGATGACCTTCACTGTTGTAGAGTCAGGAGCTCCAATTAGGGTTGCCACCTTTTCTTCAAGTCAAACCCAAACACTTTAGCAGTGCACGACAATTTTTTTTTGTAGTACATTTAATTCATTACCTCTATACAATGCAGTGCATGGGATTTTTATGTAGCATACACTATACATGTATTTTTGTGATTTAAATAGCATTTCTAATCATATGGAGTTAATCACAAGAGCCCCCCCCCCCCTTACTTACATCAGAGTCATCTGAATCCACAGAGTTCATTCCCCTTTACATAAGAATCTGCATTTTCCCCTTACATCTGAATCAGCAGCATTCCCCTTTAGATCTAAATCCCCAGAGTTCCCCTTTACATTTGAATCCGCAGAGTTCCCCTTTACATCTGAATCCTCAGAGTTCCCCTTTAGATCTGGATAACCAGAGTTCCCCTTTAGATCTGGATAACCAGAGTTCCCCTTTAGATCTGAATCCCCAGAGTTCCCCTTTAGATCTGAATCCCCAGAGTTCCCCTTTAGATCTGAATCCTCAGATCTGAATCTGCAGAGTTCCCCTTTAGATCTGAATCCGCAGATTTCCCCTTTAGATCTGAATCCGCAGAGTTCCCCTTTAGATTGGAATCCGCAGAGTTCCCCTTTAGATTGGAATCCGCAGAGTTCCCCTTTAGATTGGAATCCGCAGAGTTACCCTTTAAATTGGAATCCGCAGAGTTCCCCTTTAGATCGGAATCTGCAGAGTTCCCCTTTAGATCGGAATCTGCAGAGTTCCCCTTTAGATCGGAATCAGCAGAGTTCCCCTCTAGATTGGAATCTGCAGAGTTCCCCTTTAGATCTGAATCTGCAGAGTGTTCCTTTAGCTCTGAATCTACAGAGTTCCCCTTTAGGTGAAAAGAAGGCTGTGCACATACCTCCCAACTTTTTGAGTTGTATATAGGCATAGGACACACCCCCTGCCAAGCCCTATTAAAGGAGAATTATAAAAAAACAAACAGATTAATTAAACCCACAAGTGCTTTTTTTTACCACTATTACTGCTTTATATTGGCTTTTGACATTTACAGATGCAGCAATTTAGAAATTGGATGAAATGTTTAGGACTGGGAAACACTTTTTGAAAGATAAATAGTGCATTTTATATACAACTATATAGATCAGACCAAAATGAGAGACAAATGAGGAGGAAAGAGGGACATTGTTCCAAATCAGGGACATTCCCTCGAAATCAGGGACAGTTGGGAGCTATGGTTATGCACAATATGGGATCATTCCAGATGTATTTTCTCTTGTGCAGGTTTAAACATGAAAGCAGGTCTATGATTGGTTGCTGTGAGCTATACAGCCACTTTCGTCCATTTTGTAATACATAAAGCCCAATGCGTTCATATCAATGTATATTGCGTTAAAGACACTTTTTTTATCTCTCTCATGCTTGTGTTTCAGAGAGGGCTTGTCCTCTGCTGACACACACATACAGGATAGCGTGTAATTTCTTATACAGCCCTTCTTTGTACGGTTTCGGAAAGCCCATCATTAATGTCATCCACGTTCAAGGATCTAGGCCCTGTTGCCATGGTTACACTGGGAAGTGGGCCTGGTCGGAAAAAAGTGAAGGAAGCCCTGTGTTTATTTTTTTTCTCTTTTATCACATAACTTTATTATACATTCATATATACCACTGACATTCACCATAGCACAATGATTCCTAAAAATAACTCTGGAAGGCACGTTTCCCTCTAACGCTGCATGCACCAGATAAGCAATCAGCTGTTTATTTAGACTTTGTGTACAAAATCTGCACCTGTTTACCATACCTGACAACTATGCCGGGATTTAAAGTGGAACTAAACCCACCAATTTAACTCTATGATGATGTACTGTACATCAGGGCATAATGAGACTAAGAGGTCCATTTATATAGCATTAGCATCACTATACTGGGGCTAAAAAAAAAAAAAGATGCTGTGCATTCATAAAACAGAGCGGATAGCTTCACAGATGTGCTTATCACTTCACTGGCTTCGGAATCCCAAAGCCAAAACACGGTTTTATTAAAGCAGAACTAAACCCTTCCATCTTTCACAGCCAAGGAAGCTGCCTTTTTGGACTCTACTTGATCTGCAGTTGCTGTGGTGCTGCACATCAGTTATGACTCCAGCCATTGGATGGCATGGCAGTTCAAATGTGACAGTTTTCATTTACAGCATGCCTTGGATGTAACTATTTTGGGAAAATGTTACTTCTACTTTAAAGCTGAACTATACTCACCTGTTCTCCAGCGCTGTGATCCTCTGAAGTTCCCCTCTGGCCGCTGACATCTTGGGTCTGGGTATTGATTCCTGACAGTTTTAATTGGTTGGCTTGAGATGACTTCACTCACATGTGTGAGTCACCCGGCATAGCTGAAATTCTACCTGTGCAGCTCAGTGTACAGTGTAGACAGACAGGTAAGGGAACTTTAATATAGAAGAGACGTGGTATGTAAAAATACACAGTTTTTTATTTTTTCAAGGTCCACTTTAAGGCTCCTTTCACACTGAGGCACTTTACAGACGCTATTTAGCTAAAAATAGCGTCTGTAAGTCGCCTCAAAAATCCACCCCAATGTGAAAGCGCTGAGTATAAATAGTAATAAAGCCGCGCTAAGAATAAAGTCCTCCGATATTAATGATTCAGGTGTTCAAAACCAATCAAATGACACCCCGTGCTCAGCACACCGTATGTGAATCCACCACCATATAACGGGGGGGCTTACCAGACACAGCTGGGAGCCCAGCTTTTGGTTGTAATCAGATCTCACTCTCTCCTCCACTGAATCCTCCCAGAAACAGCGCTGGCCGGGCAGGGAAGAGATCCTAGCCACCTTATAACGCGGGGCAGATTGTCTCCCAGGCAGATGTCATATGTGCATGCCGAGCATCAAAGGGAAAAGAAGGGACTCGACATAGTGAAGTACCGCAAATAATTTAATGGAATATAGTAAAAGATTGTACTCACAGACGAGTGTAGACAATGCATATAAAACAGGAACAGAAAGCCGGCAATCTTTCAGAATCAGCAACTGGTGACGTCAGCGCGCCCTCCCCGCTGAGTGCTTTTACACTGAGGCGCTGCACTTGCGGGACGTTACAAAAAGTCCTGCAAGCAGCATCTTTGGGTGGTGAGGGGAGCGGTGTATATACTGCTCCTCTACCGCCCCTGCCATTGAAATGAATGGCAATCACTTCCAAAAGCGGGTGCACACTGCCTCGGTAGCGCGGCACTTTTAACCCCTTTTTAGCCCCTTGTGGGGGGTTAAAAGCACCGCGCTCCCGCCTGCATAGAGGTGCCATATCGCTGGTAAAACTCCGCTAAAACTAGTAAGGTTTTACCGCGAGCACGGCTACGGCTGCAATGTGAAAGTAGCCTAAGTGAACCTATCAAAGTCATGTGACTGACCTCTCATCCTATCATGGAGTTGTCTCTACAGTGTTAAGCAGAGAGAATTCTGGTGTGACACCACAGACTCCACACTGCAGCCTGCATTTTATGTATGAGTTCTAAAATGCAGGCTACAATGAAGACCAACATTGAACTATATACAGTAGTGATTGCCCTTCTCTATTATAGATTATAATGCATTAAAGAGGAGTTCCACCCATAAGTGGAACTTCTGCTTTTAGCACTCCTCGCCCCCTTACATGCCACATTTGGCATGTAATTTTTTTTTTGGGGGAGGAGTGGGTACCTGGTTTTGACAGGTACTTCCAGTCCCACTTCCTCCTTCCGCCTTCTCGCCACCTAGGCGACTCCTCCTCTCCCCCCTAGGCGGGCCCTCCCTTTCTGCAATCTTCTGGGACATGTCACAGGTCCCAGAAGATTGCCTGGCTACTAGGAGAGCGCATCGCGACCCGCGCAGTGCGCGCCCGGCTGTTTAGCCGCAAGCTAGCTGTCACAGCCGGGTGCCCACAGAAGCAATGATGACGCCACGGAGAGGAGGGGGAGAGGAGCGAGGCTTCGGGCGGCCGCATCGATGGACCGTGGGACGGGTGAGTGGCTGTTTATGAAACGTCAGTAGCTACACTTTTTGTAGCTTCTGACTTTTAATAAACTGAACGACTGGAACTCTGCTGTAAGCAGCAGATGCGAGTTAATGCAATTTCATTTTATTTTTATTTTTATACACACACACATACATACAATCAAAATTATTTTTGGATATACAAAATGTATGAAAACATCAGGTAAAAATACTTGTGAACAATAAACATGAAGACAAGGAGAGGGCAAGACATGGGGGAGGTCTGGTACCTAGTTAGGGGTCAGGAGGTCAATATTCTTATTACAACACCAATATGTTATGTCATTGCAATACAGCTTAATCTTTTTGAAAAGACTAGGAAGCAATTTATAGACAGACTCCTTCATTGGCATAGTGCAGGGGTCAGCAAACTTTTTACACTTAAGGGCCGGATTCAATCAATGGGAATCCACTGAGAGCCGCATTCACTTGATAATAAATGAAGATGATAATAATTACACACCCCTTTACATTACACAGCCCCCGTACCTCTGCATCCCTTTACATTACAAAGCCCCCCTGCATATTACACAGCCCCCCCTGCACATCACACAGCCCCCGCCATCCAGCCCCCCCTGCATATTACACAGCCCCCCCCCCTAAAATTGCGCTCACTTGTGGAATAGCGACAAACTACGGTACTTAAAAATCTCCATAGGTGATCGCTGTAAAATTTCTACAGGTTACCAGTTTAGAGTTACAGAGGAAATCTTGTGCTAAAATTATTGCTCTCGCTCGCGACTTACATATGCGTTTGCTTCTGCGCGCGAGCACAGAGGGATGGGTCCCTTTCATTTTTTTTTACACTGTCCCTTTAAAAAAAAATTCTGATCACTTTTATTGTTGTCAGAAGGAATGTAAACATCCCTTGTGACAGTAATAGGCATGTGACAGGTACTCTATAAGACCCCAAATCCTTCCTTTACTCTTAAAAGCATTCAAATCGCCAAGTTTGGCTGTTTTGAATGCTGTCATTTTTTAAAATATGGCGCCTTTAAGTCTTCCGTAAACTGAAAGTGATGTCATGACATTGCTTACAGGTTACTAGATCCGAGACCCGATCACAGCCGATTCTGGCTTCTTAGCCGCATCGGTTGTTATCCCAAGAAAGCTGGCCAGGGTTAAAATGTCTGCAGGCCGGATGCACATGAATTCATCACGTTCACTGACGGGCCGAACATTTAGCGGCGGCTGGCTGGGTGTTACCTGCGGGCCATAGGTTGCTGACCCCTGACATAGTGGAATGGCTTTATTAATTTCACTTGATGAATAGGAGCTAGCTGTTCATTACAATTATAGTGGATTTTCCAACCCCTCGAAAGGGAGTATTACATGAAAAAAAAAGTTCCATAAAAGTCCAAGGAGTTGAGAAGAAAGGTTAGAGGAGGAAGGGTGGGGATTGAGATCAGGAAAGGGGGATTTACAGGAATTAAGGACTGGGGAGAGGGTAGAACAGGAGAACAGGTAAGGAAGAGGGGTAGGTTAGGGTGATTGATCATCACAGGAGGTTTTTCCCTCTGTGCCTAGGCAGGCAGGATCCTTGTTAATGCTCCACCCCCCCCCATAGCTCACGAAAGTATCACATCTTCATATTTTAATCAGAGTAGAAGTTACAGTTGTGATGTCATAGGCTCTGTTTCAGCTGTCTTCTCTGGTTTTTAAAGCCTAGATTCCTTTTGGAACATTTTCTTGAGACAGCATAGGAACCTTGATGGTGGTCCCATGTGTAAAATGTAAATGATTAATCAAGCCTCAAATTCATAGATAGGAAAGTGAGTCAATGTCAACATTTTTTTAAGTTCATTAATTATATCTAAAGGCCTTATTTTTTGCCTTCCCTAATTCTTTCTTTCTCTCCTCTAAAATTTGTAATTGAACTCCGTTTTCAATAAATACCTTAGTTTAGACCCAGTGATGCGATCCAAATGCGGTCTGCAAAGTCAACGCCTTGCTCAGGTTACAAGGGTGCTTTGACACCAGGATTCATGAATGTAGATGTACACCATTATTGGATAACAGTTTGTTAAAAGGGAAGTATAGGTTTTTTTCTTATTTAATAATCATGTCCCCGGGCGCCTCTGAGAACCGAATGAACTAAAACCACCATTGCTCAGTTCTCACAGCTCCCTGAGCAGAGAGCTGCTCAGTCACCAGCTCTCTGCTCTGCCCCCCTGCACTCACTGAAGTGCTGGGCTGTGGAGGGGACGGGAGCGGCCGGCTTAGGCTCTCAGCGGCTCACTGAGAGGCTGAGCCGGGTGCTGGTCCAGGCATGTGGGTGGATCTTGACTCCATTGTCATGATTATGCTCGAGCCTGGACTGTCTCTGTGACGTCAGCAGACAGCGGACTTCATCCCGCTGTTTGCTGAAACCGGGTCACAGGAGTTCAGAACAGACTGCTTTGGCTGTACTTCTCATTTAAAGCTCATTGTAATACTGTATAGATTTTTTATGGGGTTTTTTTTCTTACCCATTTGTATCCTTTATACCACACACTAAACTGCGCTAAAAGTCTCAAAAAAAGCTGCAGCAGAAATACTAAACGTATAAAATCAATAGGTTAAATGTAAGCTGCGCTAATAGTACATTGTAGTATTGAAGTTGCAAATAACAGAATAGAAAGTCCAAACAGTGTAGTGTTCTTTCCACCACTCTAATAAATCCGTGCTGTTCCAAAAGATTGTTTAAGCACCACAAGTGCACTGGTAAGTAAGGAGAGTCCACCACCAAAGAATGTAAGGGGGCTTACCAGAACACTGAGTGTTCAACTGCAGGTAAATCCCCGACCTGGGATATAGAACCTTCAAAATCTTCAGCTCAGGTCAACAATTTCTCACATAGATAAACCATCCAATTGATAGATCTCTAAAGACTGAGAGTCTCTCCCGTAGTTAGCCAATATTCATTTCCTATGGGCGTGCATCATATGAGAAAAGAGGGGACCAATAGTGAAGTACCCTAAGAGTATTTTAATAAAATATAAAGATTGTACTCACAATTTAAAAACAAAAGTGCACATATGTCGGCCGGCTCCCGAATCCCGGGAAAGATTTCAAAGCAGTGGTGACGTCAGCGCGTCCTCCCGACGTACGTTTCGTAACAAATGACGTCGTCAAAGGGGATAGGACGCGCCGCTGCATCACCACCCATATATATACAAAGGCCATCCTCCCGATCTGAAGCGCAATCGGCCATATTGCGTTTGGGAAAATCTACCCTCCTTGCCATACCCACGCGACTTATAAAGAAGCATAAGCGGCCATCTTAAATTTGAGAATTTCGCCCATATTTATAAGACGAACACACGATTTTTCTATGTGTATGCTCGAGTACAGCAAAATCACTTTGACTGCATATATCAAAAATAAATCCATGTTTAAAATAAGGATGACTCCCTTATAAATTATTATAATTGGTGGAAAAAATATATATATTAAAGAAAATTAATAAAGTCAAAAATTATTTTGATACAATTAAGTTAATATAAATTGTGACATAAGTAAAAGGTGGATAGCAATGAAAGTGAAGATGAAGATGATAATGAAGATAAAAATGAAAAATAAAGATGCAAATAAAAGTAAAAATGAAAAAATGAATGAATGAAAATAAAAATAAAAATGAAAATGGAAATAAATATAAAACTAAAAAATGAAAATAAATATAAATAAAAATAAATATAAAAATAAAATTAAAAATAAATATAAAAATAAAATAAAAATAAAAATAAAAAAGAATAATGTTAAACTAAAGATGAATAGCATACTAATAATAAATATAAAGGTGAGAATAGACGAATTTTAAAATTAAAAATCTATTCCTCTAAAAAAATTTTTATTTAGGCCACTCGAGGGTCAGATTGGGTTTACACAAGAAATTGTCATGTCAGATGTAAAACTCGTGGGTTGAACCATCGAACAGACATATACATACTCAAACAATAAATCCCTCTTATATATTTAAACCGAAGTTGCAAGACGTGCATTAATTCTATGTACTATATGGATCACCATCTTACCGTGGTCTTAGATTTTATGTGTTGTAAATTTACACATTTTTATCCTTTGTTGCATCTTAGCGCGCTGATCTCCTCCAGCATCTTTTAGCCACTTCCTGTCTACATATACTCACACCAGCATTGGCTTCCTGTTAGCGACAACAGTGGATAATGCCTGCAGAAAGTGTGTTGACACAGAAGCTTCTAGTGCTCATCTGGCATTTTGCATTTGACAGGGTGACAATCGAGGACCACAATTAGGGAATGGTTGTCACCTCATAACATGAGGTGTCTGAAAAATAACTGTCATGGCAGGGTCACCAGATATTATTTTAATGAAAGCTACAGATTTAGAAAGATTGGAATAAATGTGTAAAATTACATTAACATGAGAGATGAGAAAGAGTGACACCTTGGTATTTATGTAGACGAAAGACACACCCCTGTGATGCACCGAATTACATGGACCATGAAGAATTGATACAAACAAACAAATGCAATAATTTAGTGACTGGATGTGTAGTTTACTGCAACACTTCTGGTAATAAATAGTGCAATTTTTTTTATACTGAGGTCTATGCATAAGACCAAACAAGAGGGACAAATGAGGACTAAAGAGGGACAGAGGGTATTGATTCCAAAAGGACTATCCCTCCAAATTAGGGACATGTGGGAGAAATTTGTTAAAGTCTGAGATTTTAGTCATATGGTTTAGATCTACTAAAAAGCTGACCAATACTCTGGAGTTAGGTCTGAAAATGGGGCGTTTTCATGTGCAGGCTGCTGTTTGCTGTGCAGTGAGGGATGGGACTTTGTGTTGTTTCAGTGCAAGATACTGTTTACGTTTTTCTTTTTTTTTTAACTTTATTGAAATGTCACACAGCCAGTGTTGCCAACCTACCAGATTGAAATTTACTGACACAACACCCAAGATTTACTGGCAAGTTTTTACTGGCATTTCCAAAAGTTACACAATTACAGTTTTTAGTGTAAATTTCCGTATTTAGGCTACAAACAAGTACAATATATGATTAGCAATGTGATTTAAGGGAGATATTAAGACAAAAAACATATTTCATATTTTATTTTCGATATAGTAAGTAAGTAGCTCAGGGACAGGACTCAGGAAATTAGAATGGGCGGCACACACATAAAATTCACATTGACAGTGACACAGCAGTGTGCAGCTGAACAGGTGATGACACCTGACTGTCATGACATATCCCCTCCTGAGTCACAGTGACAGTCTCTCTCCATGCCAGGTGGTCCATTAAGTCCACGCCAATCCAAACAGCATTAACAGTCCCACTCCCGGCTTGCTTGCTCCTATCCTGCAGACCCGCACACTTGGCTCCTTTGCACCATGACATCACACAACGTTTTTAGGCACCGCCTCCGTCAGACCCACCCCCCGCCTGAACAAATTGTAGCAGGCCCCCAGATGATCTCGATCAGCTCTGGAGCCGAGCATCACAGCCATTTTTTTTTACTGGCAACCTTTTCCGGTCACTGGCATTTACTGGCAGGAGAATAGTGCCCATTTTTTACTGGCTGCCAGTAAAAATACTGACGGTTGGCCACACTGCACACAACAATATTTCATTAATCTCTAGGCACCGCAGCAGAGCTTTCATGCAGTGAAATGTGCTGACATGAAGTGAGGTGCTGGTCAGTGCAAAAAATGAAAAAAATGTTTTACCGCATGCAGCACAACCCACTTCGATGCAGCAGTGTGGTATAAACATGGCACATAGAAAACAATTGTTTTAACCACAAGTACAAATAAATGCAGATTACTCCACATGGTGTGAACACACCTTTAAAGGGAATGTACAGTCTATTCAATGATATTTTACATATAGCTGTAATAAAAATTGATGTATATAATGTTGTCAGTCAACCCTTTCAGGTTTGAAAAAACTGCAGCTTAAAGTGTTACTAAAGCTCTTAGTTGGCTTTCGGACTCGGAGAGGTCACAGTTAGTGGACTCAGTCACCACGGAGGAAGTTCTTTCGATAATTAACTACCCACGGGCAAGGCTCCTGGCCCGGGCGGCCACCCGTGGATTTTTACGTAGCACACTCAGACATTCTAGCCCCCCCAATTGGC